>CM038674.1:154080624-154495397 GCA_021605145.1 Aegilops bicornis | reverse complement strand
CTCCATATAGAGAATTGTTTTGTAAAATTTAATGGGATGGCTGCAGTTAGGAGATTATGCTAGCAAGTTCAAACTCTCTTGAACGGATAGATCATAATGCAGTTAGGGGAGTGATGTTATGAATATCTTGTATGCTATATCAGTGTGTGTTACAAAAAAGTTCTATTTGTGTTAAATAAACAGTTCGGCAGTAGATTATATAGTAAATTCACTAAACCGGGATTTGGCAAGCAGTTTTGTAAAAAGGTTTATGATGATTTGCTCCGACGTTATTTTTTGTGTCTATTTTGGAAGCCCAACAAGATGGACCGTACACGCGAGGAACCTCCCGAGCGTAGCAACTCCTCCGTCCAAGTCGAGCGTTGGGCGCCGTCCAGGTCGAGCACTGGTGTGCCGCCAAGTTAAGTCATCAACAATGGAGGCGAGCTTTGCTCGTGGCAACCATCCTAGACGCGCAGCTGCTCACAGCTTCTCCACATGAATTTAGTACATAATACTCTCTCTCTCTCTCTCTCTCAATTTATTTCAAACCTATAGCATGGACACAGTTTGTATGAAAAATACCTCTCAAGTTCTAATTTGTTGTACAGATGCCTTCGGAAATTAACAAAATATAAATTATTGTTTGTTCCTTGTTATATGACAGGATTGGATTGGGTTGTAGTGCATGTCAGGCTCTATTGATCTCCGTCCACAAGTGGTGCTACCTCGAGTCCGGTCGACGGCGTCCACGAAGCGCCTTGAGCAGTCTGCGTGTCCGCGGCAAGATGAAGGTCACCCATGAACCATGCTTCCCTAATCACCTCCACCTTGTGCATGAATTGTGATTGAGAATATGCACAAGCACCTCTGATCCCCAGTGGCTTTAGCCGCACTTGGCCACTAAGCTCGTCCATCCACGGTGGTAGCGTCGTCTAAGTGGAACGCTGACATCAGTCAAGGAGAACTAGTTCAGAGTATAAACTGACTGTTATGTATAATTAGGGGATCCAATGTTGAAAAGTTCAATTAATTTGTGTGTGCAAATTCAAAGAATTATTGTAGGAAAGTTTAGAAGTTTGGTTTCGGAGGAAAATGTATGATTTTCTATCAAGATTTGGTATTATTCATTTGCCTCAAAAGTGCAACCCAAAACTAGACAAAAATGTCAGATGATGAAAGGAAAAATGGTTTGAATTAAAAATATTGATCAAGACGAAGTTAAAAAGCGAGTGAGTCGGATTACGAATAAAAGAAATGGCAGAAATTCAAATTGTAAAAGTTCAAGCAAAAAACAAACCCCATAGAAATTCAAATGGTAAAATGAGAGAAGTTCAGAACATCGTTGTAAAAAATGTTAAGTTCAAAAAAAGAAACAAACAAAAGATTTTCTTTTTGAATAAAAATATCATTCGATACTCGACGACATAAACTACGTAAGTACAGGGGCAATGCTACCATAAACCATTGAAACTTTAAGAGGAAAACCTTACCCAAAAAACAAAGTAAAAGTTCAATCTATGAAAACGTGCTTAGTACAAATCCATAGGGACATCAGTTCGAAAGTACTTTGTTTCCGGAATGAAAAGAAAAATACGACATGTGCTTCACCGTATTCAAAATTACTCTGTGAAATAATACATCGATTACAAACACTAAAAAATCAAGATAGTACTCTGCTTTTTCCCATCGGAAAAAAAACACGATGGGTTTCACCTTAATCCAAATTACTCTTCAACGGTTACGAATTTGAGAAAATGCTCAACACGACTAAGTTTTGTATTTTCGATATATTTCCAACCATATATTATTTGCCTTATTTCGACAAACTTTAAAAAAAAACCACGTTCAAAATCAAATTTGACCATATTCGAATTTGTTTTTAAACCGTAAGGAATTAGAAAAACATTGCAATACAAAAAATTTGTGCATTTTCCATAGCTTTCCAATGCCGTATCATTTGCATCATTAGACAAACTGTTTGCAAAAATCGCTAAAATACGTTTCGCCTGTAATTTCACCATTTTCCAAATTACTTTTAAATCATATAGAATTAGAAAAAATAATAGATATATGGAAGATGCGGATTTTCACAAGCTTTCCAAGGCTATCTTATTTGCTCAATTCCGACAAACCGTTTGAAAATTGTGTCCAAAATACGATTCATGTTTTGGGTTAAAAAAAATGGTTTTTCCAAAACTGCTCTAAAACCATAATGATTTTGCAAAAATGTTCAATATACTTGAAATATAGTTGTCAAGAGCTTTCCAACGATATATTACACGCCCCGTTCAGACAAAAAAATTGCAAAAAATAATTGAACTAAGGAAGACGATCTGTTAAACAAAACTGAAAGCATCAGTTCAACCGCTCAAAAATCAGCAGTACAACCGACTGAAACCGTCAGTTCAAAAAGGGTAACAGAATAATATTCTGTTACAGCGTAATGTAATAGCCCATATGTATATATATATATATATATATATATATATATATATATATATATATATATATATATATATATATATATATATATATATATATATATAGAGTGGCACTATTCTAATCCCGGGATTAGAATAACTATTTGGATCACAGCTCCCTATATAGGGGCGATTCCATGTTCCTGAGATCTCCTGGAAGAAAAAAAAACCAACCGCCCCCCACCTCCCGGACCTATCACTCTTCCCACCCCTCGATCCCTACCCACCCCGTCGCCTCTAGGACCCAGAAGGCCAACCCCCACCTTGCCGCCTCTCTGACCCCCAGCGCCGCGCTGCCACCTGACCCGCGCACCTCTGCTTGCCCGATCCCGGCACCAGCCCGCCCCCAAGCCCCGTCTTGCGCCATGACTGCCGACCGGCAACCCAAGCGCCCGCCCAGAAACACCCGATCCAGGCTGGCGACGCACAGACCCAGCACGCCGTGACCAACCCAGCCGCCACTTCGAGATGCTCCTCGCTTTGGTGCCTCACCGTCAGGGCTTACTCCCGCCCTTGGCCGTCGCCGAAGTCTCCACCCACCGATTTGCTCGCTTCCGCCAGACTGAACCCCTACGCTTCATGATGGTGCACCTCCGGGCAGGTTACCGGCCAGGGAGGTCCACGGGCGAGGTGGCGAAGAGGTTCGCCAAGGGTGGCGGCAGCGAGAGGATCTCACCCACGCGATTCCGCCGATTCACGGCGCCGCCGCTCGGCTCCTAGTGTGTCAGTAAGCCCCGACATCCTGCAGATGGAACCTCGGCCACTAGCACGCATGATCCCACGGGTGATGCAATCGCCCTCCACGAGCTCACCTCTGCTCAATCCGCTTCTTTCTACTACTACAGCGGAGGTTCAATTCTTCAACCAACGATGGTTCAAAAAGTGCATCACCCGAAGAAATACAATTCGGTGTTCATAAAAATGCGATGGTGAGTCTCACACAACCGCATCCGGCGAGTGGATCGTTGCCCGCGCCCCCTCGTGTACTAGTGCATCATCGTCGGTACCGAGGTAGCCTGCCTCGCCAGTATTTTCCTGTCAGAGCCCCTCTTGAGTCCACCCCGTGCATTCGCCACGGTCGTAACACATGTGTTCTGAATATCCCATGTCTAATTCTCCTGGTAGAAATTTGTCTACCCTGTCCTTGTTCGTATCTCCGTGATGATTGATCACAAAGTTTCACAAAAAACAGAACCAAATGGGTTGCTGCTTCCTCAATTCCTCTGTCCATCATTCTTGCTGCTCCTGGAAAATTTGGAGTGCAGATTGCCTCGCCCCTGTGACACAATCTCTGATCCAGGCCTTTTCCACTAACAAGTGCTGCTAGAGCTGGCCGTATGGGCACACCAAAAACTAAAATAAAATGGTGAGTGGACGAAGAGTGGCTTGATTGTGAATGCATAAGAGATATGTGCTTGCGAGAGGATAGTGTACTACTATAGAAAACACCATTTTTCGTGGAAAAAATAGCATGTGTAATACTCTAGAAAGAAAGGACACGTGTACTACTCTAAGAAAAACAATTTATTTTTTAAAGCTATTCTTGGTTGGATTTAGATATTCATCTTATGTAGTTATGTTCTCTTTGTGTGTTTATTAAGTCACAAACATTTAAGGGAGAGAAGTATGTTTTTCTTATTTTCTAAAAAGGTAAGTTCACGTTCAGAAAATATTGAAAAAACATACCTCCCATTCCCTCATGTAGGACGATCCACCCTGGGAGTTCTTTCAGTAGTAGTTCAATATTGTAACATCATTTTAACTATTATGGGTGCCTTCTAAATGTTTGTCCTATTGCTTATGAGAATTGACCCAACTTTTTCTATTGTTTTTGCACATGTTCGATTCAAGGAAAAAATGTGTATAAAAAGGTGTGATTTCGAAAGTTCAGGTGTAACGAACATCGAAGTTCAAACCAAATAAATGTAAACAAAAAAATCATGGAATTCAAAGAATAAAAACTATGGAGTTTCATGAAAAAAAATAATAGCACATGAAGTTCATGTTTCAGAAATTCCGAAGTTCACGTGTACCATGTGCAGAAGAAAAAACATCGAATGAAAAAAGGGACCGCCTATGCAAATTCACTAAAAAGCAAAAAATGCATAAAATGTCGTGACAAAATTCTATAAGAAGTTAAAATTCAAAAATGAAGCAGGTAAACGTTAGAAAAATGAAGTTTTTAATATCTAAAAGAAAATTTTGGAACTTCAAACAATTTGAGCAAGAAGTTTAAAAATAAAGTAGTTCAAAATCTTTATAACGGATTTTCCCGTTTGTAAAAAAACAGAGAAGTTCAAATTAAAAAGAGGAGCATTTCAAAAAGATTATATAAAACTATTTTTCCCCATTCTACAAAACTATAAGTTCAAATTATAAATAACGGCATGGTATCATTGTTTATAAAAAAAAAGCATTTTCCCCGTTACTAACCAATAAAACTAAGAAGTTCAAATTTAAAAAATGGTGAAGTTCGATGTCTATAAAAAATTCAGATTTTCCACATTATTAAAAAAACAAGAAGTTCAAAATTTTAAAACAAAGAGGTTAAAAAAACTCGAGTTTTGTCGTTACTAAAGAATAAAACTAAGAAGTTCACACTAAAATAACAGAGAAGTTCAAATTTGATAAAAATCTCAGATTCTCGTTCTAAAGAATAACTAATAATTTCAAATTAAAATAATAAAACAACAAAAAAAGTTTTTAAAAGATTTTCCCCGTTTTTTTTTAATTTGGATTTTCCTCGATACTAAAGATTAAACCAAGAAGATCAAAAAATTAAATAACAAGAAGTTCAACTTTTAAAAATAGAGCGCTTCAATATTTCATAAAAAAGATTAAGAAATAAAACCAGGAAGTCCATATTAAAAAGATGGAGAAGTATATAAAACTCATATTTTCCTCGTTATTAAAGAATGAAAACAAGAAGTTCAAAAATTAAATAACAAGAAGTTCAAGTTTTAAAAATAGAGCGCTTCAAAATTTGTTAAAAAAGATTAAGAAATAAGCCAGGAAGTCCATATTAAAAAGATAGAGAAGTTCGATGATTATAGAAAACTCAGATTTCCATCGTTATTAAAGAATGGATACAAGAAGTTCAAAAATAAAATAACAAGAAGTTCAACTTTTAAAAATAGAGCGCTTCAAAATTTCATAGAAAAAAATTAAGAAATAAAACAAGGAAGTCCAAATTAAAAAAATGCAGAAGTTTGATGATTATAGAAAACTCAGATTTATCTCGTTATTAAAGAATGGAAACAAGAAGTTCAAAAATAAAATAACTTCTAAAAATGTTGTTGCTAGAAGTTCAAGTGCTCGTCCGGGAAGTTCAAAATTCTTGTGAGAGAGGTTGAACAAAAATACATGATGTAAGTTCAAGATGAAAACAGCGGGAAGTTCAACTACTACACGAAATGCGTTTCAGATAGGAAAATAAGAATAGAAAA
Source organism: Aegilops bicornis (assembly GCA_021605145.1). NCBI lineage: Eukaryota > Viridiplantae > Streptophyta > Magnoliopsida > Poales > Poaceae > Aegilops > Aegilops bicornis. Next base: position 154,489,489 of record CM038674.1, on the reverse strand, counting down.
CAAAAAGCTTAAAAGATTTTGTTGCTAGAAGTTCACATGCTACTCCCGCTGAAGTTCGAGATCTCTAGTGTGAGACGTCCAACCTTAAGTTACATGTAAAAAACAGGCAAAAACGATGTTGTTTTACACATTCAAAAATATATTTTGAACCGTTGCGAGTATGAAAAACTCATCAACACAAAAAAGTTTCATGTTTTTAATAGCTTTCCATCGGTATATCATTTGCTCAATTACGGTAAGTGGTTTGAGGATTACGGGCTAAAAACAGAACGTCAAAATATAGAGTGAAGTTCAAAAATAACTACCACGAAGTTCAAGTACTTCACGCGATGCATTTTCGATTTAACTGCTTTCGCGATAAAGGCAGTAATCGAATGATCTCGCCGTTTTCGAAATTACTTGAAAACAGCTAGGAATCAGAGAAAGTTGTCAACATGAAAAAGTTTCGCATTTTCCGTAGCTTTTCAACGGTATATTATTTGCACTATTCCGATAAAGTTCGTAGAAATTACGGCAAAAATAAGTTTTTAGCTATTTTCAATATTGACTTAAAACCGTAAATAATTAGGAGAAACAATAAATACCAAAAAGTTTCGCGTTTGTTCAAGCTTTCCGACGCCATATCATTTGCCGCATTCGGACGCACGGTTAAAAAATGAGCTCGAAAATACGAACTCGGAAGGACTTGTACCGTTTTCTAAATTACTCTTAAACCGTTCCAAATTAGAAAAAACTTTCAACATGAAGAAGTAGCGCATTTTCACAAGCTTTCCAATGCCATATCATTTGCCTCAAATGGATTAGCCGTTAGAAATTACATTGAAAATACGAGCTCGGCTGTTTGGTTTGTGAAATTTTACGTTTTTCTATATGACTGTTTCACCATAGGGAATTAGGGAAAACTTTCAACATGTGGAAGGAGCGGTTTTGCAGCAGCTTTTCAACGCCATATAATATGCCTTATTCCGATAAACGGTTTAGAAATGCGATCGAAAATACGATTCTCTTAAACCGCTTTGTATGAAGAAAAAACGGTTTTCAAAACTGCTCTTAAACCGCTTACATTTTGCCAAAAATTTAACTTGGGTCATGATACTGGTGTCCATAGCTTTCCAACGGTATATAGCATGCCCCATTTGGGCAATGTTGGCGGAAGTTCAAGCTAGCACAAGGCGAAGTTCAGGTCAAACAACTCAGGCAGTTAAATTGCAAAAAACGCGAGTTCATCACGACCCGAGTGCAAAATCCGCCTATGAGCGAGATTTCTAAAACTTGGGCTACGCCGCTGGAGCTCGAGGGGGCAGGGGTGAGCAAGGGAGGAAGAAGGCGTGGGTAAAATGGGGAACTCTTATCCCTTTATAGAGGCGACGAAAGCGGTGCGCCTCCCCACTTACCCGTTGGGGATCGCTTGCTTCCCAAGCGCCACGAATGATGGCGCGGTGGGATCACCCATACCCGTATTGATGAGAATCCCGTGATAAGGGGACACGATCTCTGCTTTGACAAGACGTGTCAAGGAAACCGCCTCGCAATATGCGCTGTGGCCGATTGTGGGAAATCGGTTCGAATAATGACCCGACCGTAATGACATGTCAAGTTGTATAAAAAGTTATCAGCAGATTGCATTTGTGAAATATCATTCTCTCTACGGTGGTATGTGAAGATCATTTTGCAGATCCGGACACGGTTTAAGTGTTCGATAATTACTATGGAGTATTCGGAGAAGGAACCCGCCTTGCAATGTCAAGACAAGATCTGCGCGCCGGACTCATCGTCATTGAAGCCTGGTTCAGGGGCTACTGAGGGAGTCCTGGATTAGGGGGTATCCAGACAGCCGGACTATATACATCGTCCGGACTATTGAAGCGTGAAGATACAAGTCTCAAGACGACGTCCCGTGTCAGGATGGGACTCTCCTTGGTGTGGAAGACAAGCTTGGCGATCCGGATATTGTGTTTCCTTCCTTGTAACCGACTCCATGTAAACCCTAGCCATCTCCGCTGTCTAGATAAAACGGAGAGGTTTGTCCTTAGAAGGCCGATCACAATTACAATAATACCATCATAGGCTAGCTCTTAGGGTTTAGCCTCTATGATCTCATGGTAGATCTACTCTTGTACTACTCATATCGTCAATATTAATCAAGGTGAAGTAGGGTTTTTACCTCCATCGAGAGGGCCCGGACACTGGTAAACATTGTGTCCCTTGCTTCATGTTACCATCAGCCTAGACGTAATTGCATCGGGACCCCCTACCCGAGATCCGCGGTTTTGACACCGACACTTATCACACCCGATCAAGCACATGGTGTCTCGACACGATGAACTGTGAAAGTAACGTGCATACTCGTGGAGAACACTTATACCTTGAAATTTAGTGAGGGATCATCTTATAATGTTACCGCCGTACTAAGAAAAATAAGATGCATGAAAGATAAACATCACATGCAATCAAAATATGTGACATGATATGGCCATCATCATCTTGTGCCTTTGATCTCCATCTCCAAAGCACCGTCATGATTTCCATCGTCACCGGCTTGACACCTTGATCTCCATCATAGCTTAATTGTCGTCTCGCCAACTATTGCTTCTACAACTATCGCTACCGCATAGTGATAAAGTAAAGCAAATACATGGCGATTGCATTTCATACAATAAAGCGACAACCATAAGGCTACTGCCAGTTGCCGATAACTTTTACAACACATGATCATCTCATACAGTAACTTATATGACATCATGTCTTGACCATATCACATCACAACATGCCCTGCAAAAACAAGTTAGACGTCCTCTGCTTTGTTGTTGCAAGTTTTACGTGGCTGCTACAGGCTTCTTGCAAGAACCTTTCTTACCTACGCATCAAAACCACAATGATTTTTCATCAAGTGTGTTGTTTTAACCTTAAACAAGGACTGTCCATAGTCAAATTCAATTCAACTAAAGTTGGAGAAATAGACACCCACCTGCCACCTTTATGCAAAACTAGTTGCATGTCTGTCGGTGGAACCGGTCTCATGAACGTGGTCATTTAAGGTTGGTCCTGGCCGCTTCATCCAACAATACCGCTGAATCAAAATATGACGTTGGTGGTAAGCAGTATGACTATTCTCGCCCACAATTCTTTGTGTTCTACTTGTGCATATCATCTACGCATAGACCTAGCTCTGATACCACTGTTGGGTAACATAGCATGCAATTTCAAAAAAATTCCTACGATCACGCAAGATCAATCTTGGAGATGCATAGCAACGAGAGGGGGAGAGCGCGTCCAGGTACCCTCGTAGACCAAAAGCGGAAGTGTTAGGTTAACGCGGTTGATGTAGTCGAACGTCTTCTTGATCCAACGGATCCAAGTACCGAACATACGGCACCTCCGAGTTCAGCACACGTTCAGCTCGATGACATCCCTTGAACTCTTGATCCAGCTGAGCGTCGAGGGAGAGTTCCTTCAGCATGACGGTGTGGTAACAGTCATGGTGATGTGATCCGCGTGAGGCTTCGCCTAAACACGCATTTAACGCTTATGACCGGAGGAGTAAACTGTGGAGGGGGCACCGCACATGGCTAAGAGAACAAGCTGTTGTGCTTTGGGGTGCCCCCTGCCCCCGTATATAACGGAGGGGAGGAGGAGGCCGGCCACAGAGGGGGCGCACCATGGGGGGGAGTCCTACTAGGACTCCACTCCTAGTAGGATTCTCCCCCCCCCCTTTTCCTTTCTCATCGAAGGGGGAAAAGGAAGGAGAGGGAGAGGGAAAGGGAAAGGGAAAGGGGGCCGCGCCCCCTCCTCCTTGTCCAATTCGAACTCCCTTGGAGGGGGGCGCGCTCCACCCCTTGCGGGCTCCTCTCTCTCCCCTAAGGCACATGTAGGTGTCGGAGATATGCGCTAGAGGCAATCATGCATGATGATATTTCTTATGTGTTTATGTATAAAGATAGTCCTTGGACATTATCAATGATGTGTATCAGCAAGTACGTGACTTGTTTGTGGAAATATGCATTGTATGATGGTTGTCCTAAAAGGTCCCTAGTCGAAAGGGCTATGTGGACGCACAGCAAACTAGACTAGCATATGACACGGTCGATGGCTTGGTCTCACTAGCTATAGAGAATTGGATGCTAACCGGATAATATGGACTTGGAAGGATCTGGTCGGATTCAACATAGTCGGATCCGAGTCGAGATAAGGTCCGAGCCAGACAGGCCCAACTATGAGACGCAACGATATGTCATCTGTGAGTATATAGTACAACATGCGTTCTATGTCCTAAGACTTGAGCAGGCACATGTACTCGGGATGGTGACAGACCTGCTTTGGGCCGACCAAACGCTACTCCGTGACTGGGTAGTTACAAAGGTAGGTTTCAGGCTTGTCCAGACCCATGCCGCGAGACATGGTCGAGCAAGATGGGATTTGCCCCTCCGATCAGGAGAGATATACTCTGGGTCACTCGTGTGATCCGACCAGGATAAGCATGGCTATGCGACAAGGATTAGGAGATAATCCGGTTTGTTGTCGGCATCACTGGAACGAGAAAGAGGTCGGGCTAGCACAAGGATGACAGACTCGCCTTGAGCCCGACAACATATATCGTGTGGCAAAAGGAATGGAAGTATGATGTACAGGTTCGCGTAACCAGCTTCATCGGCTGCTTGGCAGTCGGCACGCATTGCTAGAGGCCGCTAACAGCCATGTAGTCCAGAGGTGATCCGAACTGCGACCAAGCCGGCTTGAACCTAACGGGTCACGCGCTTAAGGGAATGAACCTATGAGGTCGGATCCGAGGACACAGGTCGGATGTGATTCGAGCTGTATTGGGATTGTGGCCGAGTAGACTTATGGGCTTTAGGGGCCGTGCGAGGCCCAAGTGTTGAGCCCGCAACGGATGCCTATATAAAGTGGGGTGAGGCACCCTCATGCGGTTGATCGCTTCCGCGCCGTCACTAGGATTTGCATGTGTTGCGAATAGACACCTCCACTCACCGCCGACTGTGTGATCAGACCTAGCAGTCCACCGCACGGTGTTCCTCCTGCACGCGCGGATACCGTTAGAGGCGGTGAATCTGCGCCGCTCCGGCGAACTTGTACGTGGGATCCGGCGACTGGTTGTTCGAGGGAGATCGGACGAGGAGGAGACGATCGACGCGGACGCGCTACCCCAACTCTTCTTCCGCTGCACGACACTGCGCGTCTCGTGGTAACGAACTATGATCCATCTCCCGTAGCATGTTCTTGGTTGTTCTGCGCGTAGGAAAATTTTAATTTGCAGTCGACGCATCCTACCGTAGAACCCAACAGTGGTATCAGAGGCTCTGCTATAGGATTTGGATTCAGATCGTATGCATATTAGATATGTGGAGGCGACAGATAAGATCTATTGTCGTTGATGTGTCCGGTTGTGTGCAAGGTTGATGAGATCAACTGCACATGGGGATCATTGTGGCTATGTTTTCTGTCAATCAGGATCGATGAGGTCATCACACGATCTACCCCTACCGGTCGGTTATCCGCCATCGGGGTTAATAGTGAAACGTAAATCCGGATCGGATTCGCGATGATCGATGAGATCGGTCAGATCAGATAATTCGGTGGGACAGCCGTGTGCGTAGCGCCTTGTATTTCGTACACGATCACTCAAACCGGTAGAATGCAATTCTATGCTTTGTTTTCCAGGTTTGATGTGAATAGTATGGCTCATGTGTATGTGATGCATGTGTGTAAATTATACATGGCCTGCGTGTCATGTTTGTCATTTGGCGAGAGCCAAAGTCTTTGTCATTATATTGTATAACGACACTGCGTGTCGACTTGTGACTCTATGTAAAATTCATTACTAGTTGCAGTAGTTGGATAATAGAGATCAGTTTGGCGGCTTAGCGTCCCGGCATGACAAACAAGATGGAGTTTCTAGATGGTCATCGGAGTTGGAGCCGACCTACAAGAACATCCATGAAGGATCCATACTATTTGACAATATGTGTTTTGTGATTGTTATGCTTCTTTGTTTCTATGCATGTTAGAATGGTAGAAAGATCCCTCGTTAATATCAAGCAATTTTCCATTCTCGATGTTGCACCTTCGCACGTCAAGTACGTCTGGTAGTGAGCTCATAAAATTGGGGTGCTGCTAGGTGTCCTTGAACTGAAGGGTTAAATGGTCGGATTCACGGACATGCACTTTATCAAAGTTAACTTGACAAGGCTATCAAAACGGTTTTGGGCCTTGTGGCAAAGAAGGTTGGGGGCTGGGGTATAATATACCTACCCGACCGACAGGAGTCGTATAGAGATACGATTAGCAAGGAGTTGCTTACCGAATAGGCATGTTGTCTAGCAGTGATGCTAAACCTCACTAGTCACATGTGCTAGTCGGATCCTGAATCACTGAGAGTTTGCGGAGGGATGCTGACTTCTGGAGTATTTACATTTAAGGCTAGAATTACTCTACATAAACACATTGCTTAGTGATTGCATATTTTTCTGTTGTAGATCAATGGCACCACCTGCTCAACCCAACTTTGCATTGAAATCAATCTTGGAAAAGGATAAACTGAATGGAACAAACTTTACCACCTGGTATAGAAATCTGAGAATTGTTCTCAAGCATGATAAAAAGGAAAATGTTCTAGAGGATCCACTTCTAGAGGAACCTGCCGATAATGCTAATACCACAACTAAAAATGCCTACCAGAAACTCGTTGATATATCAACGGAGATCAGCTGTCTAATGTTGGCTTGTATGGAGCCCGATTTGCAACAGCATTTCGAAAATGTTGAGGCTTACAATATGATCGAGAGTCTCAAGAGCATGTTTCGCATACGTGCTAGGACCGAAAGGTTCAACGTCTGGCGATCCTTGATGGATTACAAGCTGAAGGAAGGTGTTCTACTGAGCCCACATGTGATCAAGATGATTGGATATGTGCAAGCTTTGGACAGGTTGGGCTTCCTACTCTTGGATGAGCTGGCTACTAAGGTAGTTCTGGGTTCTCTTCCGCTTAGCTATGGGATGTTCATCTCGAACTATCATATGCACGACATGGATAAGAAGCTCATTGAATTGCATGGGATGCTTAAGGTGGCAGAGCAGGATATTAAGAAAGGCACACGTCAAGTGTTGATGGTGCAGAAATCGGCTAAGTTTAAGAAGAGTTGGTCCAAGAAAAAGGCTAAGGCAAAGGGCACGGAGACTATAACCTCCGCCGATGCGCCGAAGTCTGGACCGGACTCAAAGACCATTTGTTATCATTGCAAGGAAACCAGTCACTTGAAGAGGAACTGTAGCAAGTGGCTTGCAGAGCATGGTAAGAAGGCCGGGAATGCTGCTTCAGGCAAAGGTACACTTGTTGCATATGTTATAGATATTTACCTTTGCCGACATACCTAGTAGCTCTTGGGTATTTGATACCGGATCGGTTGTTCATATTTGCAACTCGATGCGAGGGCTAGTAAGAACTAGGCGTGTGGCGTAAGGGAGATTGACATCAGGGTCGGCAACAAAGCAAGAGTTGTTGCGTTGGAGGTCGGCACGATGCAGCTCCAGCTTCCTTCTGGATTTATTTTGGAATTGAATAATAGTTATTACATTCCTGCACTTCAGGGTTATGAATTCAATTTAAAGGACAATGGTTGTTCTTTTATTTGAATGGTATGTTCCACGGCTATGCACCCATTGTTGATGGGGTATTTATATTGAATCTAAAAGAGGAACCGGTCTATAACGTGAATGTCAAGAGGCATAAGCCTAATGAGATAAATCCGACATACTTCTGGCATTGTCGGCTTGGACACATTAGTTTCAAACACATGAAGAAGCTCCATGATGATGGTGTCCTAACTTTGTCCGACTTCGGGTCGTTCGAGACATGTGAATCATGCTTGCTCGGCAAGATGACTAAGTCTCCTTTCGCAAAGAGTTGCGAGAGGGCATCCGAGCTATTGGAGCTTATACACAGTGATGTGTGTGGTCCAATGAGCACAACTGCCAGAGGCGGCTATCCATACTTCGTGACTTTTACCGATGACTTGAGTAGATATGGATATATCTATTTGATGAGGCACAAGTCGGAAACTTTTGAAAAGTTCAAAGAGTTTCAGAATGAGGTTGAGAATCAGCTCGGCAAGACTATAAAGCTTCTACGATCTGATCGTGGAGGTGAGTACATGAGCCAGGAGTTTGATGATCATCTGAGAAGCCGAGGTATAGTACCTCAGCTCACACCTCCGAGTACGCCACAGAGAAACGGCATGTCGGAACAGAGGAATAGGACCTTGTTGAACATGGTATGGTCTATGATGAGCAAATCGGATTTACCCTTGTCATTCTAGGGATACGCTCTAGAAACTGCAGCTTTCACACTTACGAGGGTACCATCAAAATCCGTAGACAAGATACCACATGAGATGTGGACAGGGAAGAGTCCCAGTTTGTCTTTTCTAAAGATTTGGGATTGTGAAGCATTTGTCAATCGACTTATGTCAGACAAGCTTACACCCAAGTCGGATAAATGCATATTCGTGGGATATCCGAGGGAAACCTTGGGATATAGCTTCTACAACCGGGAAGAGAACAAAGTGTTTGTTGCTCGGAACGGGGTTTTCCTTGAGAAAGAGTTTCTCAATCGGGAGGCCAGTGGGAGGACGGTCCGACTCAAAGAAACTCGAGGACCACTCGGGGACGGCTCGGCTGGTGATGAGATCATACCGGAGTCAGTCAGGGAACCCATAGTGGAAGCGGCACCGGAACCATGGAGGTCGGAGAGATTGCGTAGAGTGCGTGATGTATTGTTGCTAGAAAGCGATTTAGTCGGCCACGATGTCTGGAAGCGATGGTGAGCCCAGATTCCGAGGCATGGCTAGAGGCCATGAGATCCGAGTTAAAGTCCATGGATGAGAATCAAGTCTGGGACTTGGTTGATCCGCCGCCTGGCGTAACAGCCATTGGTTGCAAATGGGTCTTTAAGAAGAAAACCGATGTGGATGGAAATGTTCAGATCCATAAAGCTCGGCTTGTCGCTAAGGGTTATGGACAAGTTCAAGGAATTGACTACGACGAGACTTATTCGCCGGTAGCGATGCTGAAATCGGTGAGGATCGTACTAGCTATAGCTGCATATATCGATTACGAGATATGGCAGATGGATGTCAAGACGGATTTCCTTCACGGAAATTTAACCGAGGACATGTATATGATACAGCCTGAGGGTTTTGTCGATCCGACTAGCACTAGTAAGGTATGCAAGCTCAAGAGATCCATTTATGGGTTGAGGCAAGCATCTGGGAGCTGGAACATTCATTTTGATGAGGTCGTCACTGGTTTCGGTTTCATCAAAAGCGAAGAGGACTCGTGTTTACACAAGAAGTTAAGTGGGAGCTCGATAGTGTTTTTATCTTGTATGTGGATGACATACTACTGATCGGAAATGATGTTTCGATGCTGAACTTGGTCAAGGAGTCATTGAATTGCAAGTTTTTGATGAAGGACCTCGGTGAGGCAATGTACATTTTAGGCATTAAGATCTAGAGAGATAGATCGAGGAGGCTTCTCGGCTTAAGACAGAGCACATACATAGATAAAGTGTTGAAGCGGTTCAACATGAGTGAGGCGAAGAAAGGGTTCTTGCCACTCTCACATGGTATAGGGCTAAGCGAGACTCAGAGTCCTTCAACATCTGATGAGCGAAGTAGGATGAGTAGGATTCCGTATGCCTCGGCAATCGGATCCATCATGTATGCCATGATATGTACAAGGCCAGATGTTGCTTTTGCAATAAGCCTAGCATGCAGATACCAAGCCAACCTGTGTGAGAGTCACTAGGCAGCGGTAAAGACTATTTTGAAGTACACGAAAGGACTAAAGAGATGTTCCTAGTTTATGGAGGTGAGGAAGAGCTCGTTGTAAGGGGTTACGCCGATGCTAGTTTCCAAACCGACGGAGATGATTGTCGATCACAGTCCAGATTCATGTACGTCATGAATGGAGGAGCAGTGAGCTGGATGAGTTCCAAGAAATTTACGGTGGTTCATTCTACCACAGAAGCCGAATACATTGCGGCTTGTGAAGCTGCAAAGGAAGGTGTTTGGATCCGGAACTTTTTGTATGATCTTGGTATTTTCCCAGCCTCGGTAAAACCGTTGGACCTTTATTGTGATAATTCTGGTCCCATCGCACAAGACAAGGAGCCGAGGAATCACCACAAGGTCAGACACATAGATCGGAAATATCACCCGACACGAAGATCGTAAGAATGGTGATGTAGAGTTATGCAAAATTCACACGGATGCAAATGTTGCAGATCTGTTGACTAAGCTGCTTCCACAAACCAAGCATGAGTGGCACGTTAGAGCTGTGGGCATTCGATGTATACTTGATTGACTCTAGTGCAAGTGGGAAACTGTTGGAGATATGCCCTAGAGGCAATCATGTATGATGATATTTCTTATGTGTTTATGAATAAAGATAGTCCTTGGACATTATCAATGATGTGTATTAGCAAGTACGTGACTTTTTGTGGGACTATGCATTGTATGATGGTTGTCCTAAAAGGTCCCTAGTCGAAAGGGTTATGTGGACGTGCAGCAAACAAGACTAGCATATGACACGGTCGATGGCTTGATCTCGCTAGCCATAGAGAATTGGATGCTAAACGGATAATATGGACTTTGAAGGATCTGGTCGGATTCGACGTAGTCGGATCCGAGCCGAGATAAGGTCCGAGTAGGACAGACCCAACTATGAGATGCAGCAATATGTAATCTGTGAGTCTCTAGTACAACATTCATTCTATGTCCTAAGACCTGAGGTGGCACATGTACTCGGGAGGGTGACAGACCTGCTTTGGGCCGACCAAACGCTACTCCGTGACTGGGTTAGTTACAAAGGTAGGTTTCAGGCTTGTCCAGACCCATGCCGCGAGACATGGTCGAGCAAGATGGGATTTGCCCCTCTGATCAGGAGAGATATACTCTGGGTCACTCGTGTGATCCGACCAGGATAAGCATGGCCATGTGACAAGGATTATGAGATAATCCAGTTTGTGGTCGGCATCACTCGAACGAGAAAGAGGTCGAGCTAGCACAAGGATGACAGACTCGCCTTAATCCCGACAACATATATCGTGTGGCAAAAGGAATGGAAGTATGATGTACAGGTTCGCCTAACCAGCTCCATCGCCTGCTTGGTGGTCGGCACGCCTTGCTAGAGGCTGCTACCAGCCATGTAGTCCGGAGGTGATCCGAACTGCGACCAAGCCGGCTTGAACCTAAGGGTTCACGCACTTAAGGGAAGGAACCTATGAGGTTGGATCCGAGGACGCTGGTCAGATGTGATCCGAGCTGTATTCGGATTGTGGCCGAGTAGACTTATGGGCTTTAGGGTCCGTGCAAGGCCCAAGTGTTGAGCCCGCGACGGACGCCTATATAAAGTGGGGTGAGGCACACTCATGCGGTTGATCGCTTCGGCCCTATCACTAGGGTTTGCATGTGTTGCGAATAGACACCTCCACTCGTTGCCGACTGTGTGATCGGACCTAGCGGTCCACCACACAGTGTTCCTCCTGCACGCGCGGATACCGTTAGAGGCGGTGCAGCTGCACCACTCCGGCGAACTTGTACGTGGGATCCGGCGACTGGCTGTTCGAGGGAGACCGGACGAGGAGGAGACGATCCACGCCGATGCGCTGCCCAAACTCTTCTTCCGCTGCACGGCACTGCATGTCTAGTGGTAACGAACTGTGATCCATCTCCCGTAGCATGTTCTTGGTTGTTCTGCGTGTAGGAAAATTTTAATTTGTAGTCGATGCACACTACCGTAGAACCCAACAGTAGGCCCAATACTTCCCCCGGGGTTCCGGTAACCCCTCGGTACTTCGAAATATACCCGAACCATTCCGAAACAATTCTGGTGTCTGAATATCATCGTTCAATATATCAATCTTTACCTCTCGACCATTTCGAGACTCGTCGTCATGTACACCATCTCATCTAGGACTCCGAACAAACTTCAGTCACCAAAACACATAACTCATAATACAAATCGTTATCGAACGTTAAGCATGCGGACCCTACGGGTTCGAGAACTATGTAGACATGACCGATACACATCTCCGGTCAATTACCAATAGCGGAACCTAGATGCTCATATTGATTCCTACATATTCTACGAAGATCTTTACTGGTCAAACCGCAATAACAACATACATTATTCCCTTTGTCATCGATATGTTACTTGCCCGAGATTCGATCGTCGGTATCACCATACCTAGTTCAATCTCGTTACCGGCAAGTCTCTTTACTCGTTCCATAATGCATCATCCCGTAACTAACTCATTAGTCACATTGCTTGCAAGTCTTATAATGATGTGCATTACCGAGAGGGCCTAGAGATACCTATCCGATACTCGGAGTGACAAATCCTAATCTTGATCTTTGCCAACCCAACAAACTCCTTCGGAGACACCTGTAGAACATCTTTATAATCACCCAATTACGTTGTGACGTTTGATAGCACACAAGGTGTTCTTCCGGTATTCGGGAGTTGCATAATCTCATAGTCAGAGGAATATGTATAAGTCATGAAGAAAGCAATAGCAATAAAACTTAACAATCATTATGCTAAGCTATCAGATGGGTCTTGTCCATCACATCATTCTCTAATGATATGATCTCGTTCATCAAATGACAACACATGTCTATGGTTAGGAAACTTAACCATCTTTGATTAACGAGCTAGTCAAGTAGAGGCATACTAGGGACACTCTGTTTTGTCTATACATTCCCACATGTACTAATTTTTTGGTTAATACAATTCTAGCATGAATAATAAACATTTATCATGATATAAGGAAATATAAATAACAACTTTATTATTGCCTCTAGGGCATATTTCCTTCAGAAAAGGGATCCTGTTCACCGGGAGGGGTGTGGCATACCGCAAAACGGAGGAAACAAACTTCTCTTCGACCTCCTATGGTCGAAACAGGGTCCTGTTTATCGGGAGGGGTGTGGGATACCTCAAAACGGAGGAAACAGACTTGTGTTGGAGCGCTACAGTTGAAACAGGGGTCCTATTCATCGGGAGGGGTGTGGCGTACCGCAAAACGGGACACCACGGGCTACTGTTCATCTCCACAGTCAACCTTCTCCAGCCTCCACGGGCTACTGTTCATCCACTGTCCACCTCCTCCAGCCTCCACCGCTCCTCCACTGGCTACTGTTCAACTAGGCCTCCACGGGTTCGTCATGTTCATTCAGCCCTCCACGGGGTCCTATTCATCCACCCCCAACCGGCTCGATCGATCGGGGTTCTGTTCATCCAGCGGCTGACGGTGTCAAAACCGGCGGATCTCGGGTAGGGGGTCCCGAACTGTGCGTCTAGGATCGATGGTTACAGGAGACAGGGGACACGATGTTTACCCAGGTTCGGGCCCTCTCTATGGAGGTAATACCCTACTTCCTGCTTGATTGATCTTGATGAATATGAGTGTTACAAGATTTGATCTACCACGATATCGTAATGGCTAAACCCTAGAAGTCTAGCATGTATGACTATGGCAATGAGTATCTCCTTTCCGGACTACACCCTCTGGTTTATATAGACACTGGGGGAATCTAGGGTTACATAGAGTCGGTCACGTAAGAAGGAATCTTCATAGTTAGTCGCCAAGCTTGCCTTCCACGCCAAGGAGAGTCCAATCCGGACACGGGTATAGTCTTCGGCCTTCGCGTCTTCACAGCCCATCAGTCCGGCCCATGAATAATGTGCTGGACACCGAGGACCCTTTAGTCCAGACTACCTCAAGAGCCCCCTGAACCTAGCTTCAATGACGAGGAGTCCGGCGCGCAGATTGTCTTCGGCATTGCAAGGCGGGTTCCCTTCTTTCCGAACTCCAAGATAGTCTTCGGATGCGATGATAGTATCCGGTCCTATCACACCATATACAGCCGCAGAGAGAATATAATTTTACACGAATCTGATCCGCTGACAAATCTTTGTAGCATGACATCACGTCCGACCGGTCATAATTCCGATCCATTTTTGTGCCCGCCGCTCCACGTCCTGAGACGCGGCTGCCATTGGCACGTCTTGTCAAAGCAGAGATCGTGTCCCCTTACCGTATGATTTTCATCAATGCAGGCATGGGTAACCCAACCGTGCCGTTTATACAGCCCTTGGGAATAGGCGAATTCCAAGGCGAGTGGGGAGGCGTTCAATATTTACTGCCTTTATAAGGGATAAGGATTCCTCTTCCTCTCCCACGCCTTCTCTCTATCTCCGCCTCTTCCAATCTCGAGCTCCAGCCCAAGTTCTCATCTCCTTTCCACTCGAGCTAGCACTCAACCATGTCCGGATCCGGAGGTCGTGGCAGTGGATGGTCTCCTCCGTCAAGGAGGAGGACATTCTTGAGCTTCGGGCGGACAGATACTTGGCGAAGGAAATCGCCCATCGTCTGCCGGCTGAGGGACAAGTCGTCCCCGCGCCGAAGCCCAACGAGAGGGTGGTATTCATCCCTCATTTCTTCCGTGGACTAGGGTTCCCACTCCACCCATTCGTCCGCAGGCTGATGTATTATTACGGGATAGATTTCCATGATCTGTCCCCGAACTCCTTCCTCAACATCTCGGCGTTTATCGTCGTGTGTGTGGCCTTCCTCCGCATCCAAACCCACTTCGGGCTATGGCTCAAAGTCTTCAACGTGAAGCCGAAGATGGTGGATGGCCAGCACGCGGAGTGCGGGGAGCCATAGTGAGTAAGCTGTCCAATGTCTCCTAGCCGAAATGCAATTTCATGGAGACAGTAAAGGAGTGGCAGAAACAATGGTTCTACATCACAGAACCCCGCGGCACAACCTGGGCCGCAGCTGCCGAATTTCGCTCTGGTGCTCCCATGAGACTCACCTCCTGGGTCGAGAAGAGTCCGAACTGGTGCTCGCCCGATGAGCTGATAGCGCTGCAGACGCGCGTTCAAAGTATCATAGCCAAGAACGTCAAGCTTGTCAATGTAATCTAGGTGATGCTAGTTCGCTGGATCCTCCCGTCCCAGCGCAGAAGTCGCCCTCTGTGGGAGTTTAATCCGAAGAAACACCGAACCCTAGAGAGGCTCTTCGAAACCACTCATGAAGGTGGCTGGAAGTTGCTCTTTAAGGGCAACAAGAAACCGCCGGCCACAGATTCAGACCGTGGGCACGATTTTAAACACCCCGCCAGCAAGGTATGTTATTTTTGACGTATCCCCTACTTGTTTGTTTCGAGGATGATGTCTGAGTTTGTATCATTGCTTTTTTAGGATTGGACGGAGAGGGCGAAGCGGATCCAATGTCCGGATCCGCTGCCTGAAGAACCGGTCATCCTGCATCTGGCGAAGATGCTAGTGCCGGTGCCGTATGAGGTGCCGGAGAAGAAGGCCAAGGGGGCCAAAAGTGGCCCCCGTCGCAGGGGCGCTTCGGACGTGACGTCCGAAGACGAAGAAGCTCATTCCTCTGTCCTTGAGGACGATGACGAGGAAGAGGAGGAGGAGGAGGAGAAGAACCCTCCCCCTGAGGAGGGAAAGAAGAAGAGGGGGGGCCTCCACGAATCTGGAGGCGGGAACGCCCGAGAAGGGGAAGGGTGACGGTCTCCTGGACTAGGGGGTACTCACCATGTCATCTCCCGATCTATTACATTGGGCCGAGGACCCCCATGGCCGTATACTCATGGGCCAGTTCGGACAGCTGCCGCATACAAGGAAGATTCCACAAGACATGGCGATCAAGACAAGGACTCCTCCCCCACCGGCGTATTCCGCTAGGACTCCTGTTATCCTAGGCCTCTGGTGCATTATATAAACCGAGGCCAGGCTAGTCGATAGACGAGGATAATTACAATCATAGTCATCATAGGCTAGCTCTTAGGGTTTAGCCTCTACAATCTCGTGGTAGATCTACTCTTGTACTACTCATATCGTCAATATTAATCAAGCAGGAAGTAGGGTTATACCTCCATCGAGAGGGCCCGAACCTGGGTAAACATTGTGTCCCATGCCTCCTGTTACCATCAATCCTTAGACGCACACCGAGACCCTACCTACGAGATTCGCGGTTTGACAATCGACATTGGTGCTTTCATTGAGAGTTCCGTGTGTTCGGCAAAAGGTTGATGGCTCGCCTGCAGATCAACTGCGACTTCGGCATCTTCGTCACCAGCTTGACTGGTCACCTTGGTTCAACCAAGGACTGCGCCCTACCTCCGATCGTCATGTTCGGATGAGGGCCTTCATCAACATCAACTCTGATCTCTATCAAAAATACACTTCCATGATGATACGTGTTTGTCACAGTAGGTCGCGTTTTTTGTCATGCATGTACATCCATGACAAATTTATGACAGAATCAAGATAGTCATACTTGTGTCGTCAGAGAAGTGTTCCATGACATTACCAAAATTATCATCACGGAAATGTCCACTTCCATGACGATAAATCCAGCGTCACAAAAGTGCTTTTCGTCAAGGGTGACCGACACGTGGCATCCACCGTAGCAGGAGCCGTTAAGCTACCGGGTCAGATTTTGGATCCGATAACCCGTTAATGCCACGACCAATGCGGATTTTCCACGTGTAAAATTCTCATTGGTGGGCCGGATCCACCAGCGTCGACTTCGGCGTTCACAGTGTCACTCATCCAACGGTCGAGATGGGCCTATGATATGTTGACACGTGGACCGCCGAAAAATGGCCCATAAAGTTTAAATGGGCCGGCCCAACCGAAGGCCCATAAGATTTAGCGGACCATAATGGGCCGGCCCAGCTAAAGGCCCACAAAATTTAGCGGACCACAATGGGCCGGCCCAGCTAAAGGCCCACAAGATTTTGCAAACCATAATGGGCCGGCCCAGCTAAAGGCCCACAAGATTTTGCGGACCACAATGGGCCGGCCCAGCTAAAGGCCCACAAGATTCTGAAGACCATAATGGGCCGGCCCAGCTAAAGGCCCAACATTCTCTGTCAAATCGGCCCGTCAGCGGCCTGTCCTAAACTTGCCATTAACGCAGTCATGGTCACTTCGCCCGTTAACGATCCGCTAAGTAATTGGGCGAATCACGCGGCGGTGTATTTCGCCTGTTAAAGGTCCGCCAATTTAGCCCATTTACGTGCCATCAAAACTTTCGACCTTTTAGAGGCCCATTATAGATTTGGGCCACTTTCTTCTGTTGTCATTTTTCGCCCGTTAACGCCGGACGTAAACCATGGGCCATATGTGGCCCAACATCATATCGGGCCCATTAACGCCCATATATAAAAATGACGATAATCAAGCCCGATGGAAGTTCCGGCCTGTTAAAGGCCCGTGTATTAGGTCGGTGCATTTACGGCCCGTCTGAATTTCGGCCTGTTAAAGATCCGCGTCGTAAATGGGCCACCATTTCGGCCTTCTAAGTCCAGTGGGTTATTTGGCACAATCAGGGCCCAATCTCACTTTCGGTCTATTAAAGGCCCATGTTTTTTATGGGCTCGAGATATACACCTGTAAACGGCCTATTTTTACTGAGGGCCCAAAATATGTTTAGGCCTGTTAAAGGCCCACTATGGGCACAGGCCTACCAGAAAAATATGAAAGCTTATGCCGATATAGGCCCAGATATTTTTAGTGGGCTACATGTCAATTTCGGCCCGTAATCGTTTTTAGCCCAATTGGATTGGGTCCGATGAATGTTGGCATGTTGGGCTCCTGCCAAGCTTTCGGCCGAATACATTACTAAGATAGACCTACACTATACAAAAATAGCATCGTAATTACTGCAGTCTTGGGCAGCATCATAAATGTTGTATCACAACAAAATGAATTCCAACAATATAACAAAAGGCCTGTTGGCATAAAGTTTACAGTCCTTCCAGATAAAAGCACCATCAGATGTATAGAAGCACAGAACATTTGACCTGAGTGCTAATGTTTCGGGTCAGAGAATCTGATGGAGCAAGACGATCTCCACCTTTTTCCGCCATTGCTCTTGAACAACGAAGCGAATGTCTGATAGTTTGGTTTCAAAACCATTCATATCTTGACGACATTTCTCAACCACTATTCTTGTTTCCGAAACAACGTCCATTAGGGATTGGACTTGTGTCTGGAGCACAGATATATCACTACATGCCTAGCAGGAAGATTTTGTTCAAGAGGCGATTTGGACGAGGTTACCTTGACAACCAACCCGTAATTACGCAGAAGGTGCTTTTTGCACTGTTAATGGAGAGATACTGACTCACTGCAGCAAGAGGTGACATTGTGCCTGTAGTAGCCTCGTCACCTTCAGGTGGTTGTGGCTGTTCAATCATTTGTTCCATAGCTTCCTGAAAGTTTGAACTTGTAGATTAGTGTATCGGATAAGTTACTAATGAGAAAAAAACAAACAAAGTAGGTTAAAAGTTTATACATAACTTATTTTGGTGAACTACTGTAATACATTAGCATGTATTGTAGTGCAAACTACATAATAAAATCACTTTTGGAACATATGTCCATGTATCATTCCTACTGTATTGTCTATTTCTCACATTCGTTGACATCTAAGGATAAAGAGACATGGTTTAAAGTAGGATGAACATAGTATGACATCATTCGTATCATGGGTAAACAGATATAAAACAAACATCCTATTTTATCATTGTGTGCGCACGTGAACATAACAACTAGATTACAGATCAAGACCAAAAGAATATCCTTCATCTCTTTTAAACCATGTAAGGTGAAATGATACGTTAAGACAACTGTATAAAAGTGAACAGAGTAATCGACATTGGCTGCAAAACCAAGTAGTTAAATGAACACATCACAGTACCAATCAGTTCAAGGCGGGAGGAGTAAGGACTTACAACAATGGCTTGAACTGGTGTGCTCATGCCCTTCATCTTGCTGGTGTGGCAATCCTTGAAGATGTGCACTGCATTCGGTTCAGGTTCTTTTTGGTCCGCACGGGCTTTCCTCTGTATTTGGAACAAGTCAATGTAGATACGATTATATGGCACAAAAAAAGAAGGAAGTAGCAGCTATTTACAAAAGCCTCGCAGTGTGCAATATAGCTACGAGCTCCTATTGTCTGTTGGAATTTCACTTTAGAACGGTTGGTTTTGTTCTTCAAACAGTTAGCATAGAAGAAGATACACTTGTAAGGCACATACATAAATACAAGTTCAATATGTGGTCTGACCAAATACATATAGCCTACTTGATACTTTGGATCAGACTAGTGTTTAACGAGGGCTGTCCAGTCTTCATCTATAATATATTCCACTGGAGATGTTTGGGCGATTTCATTGTTAGCCTTGCCTTCAAAGTGAGATTTTCTAAGGTGGTACCGATACTGTCACAGAGCGGACTGAAAAACATGAGTGCATGCTTGTTTAGTTGCATCATCTTTCGGATCCAACTTGAACCTCATCTGTTGAAAAATGAATGTGAGTCTTATTAGGAGGAAGCTAGAAAGTATGGGACAAAGCAAGACAATATTACTAATTGCAATGAATAACATTACTTACGGATAAATGGTCAAGGAAGGTGTTAAACTGGGAATTGTCTTTCTCATTCCTGTACTGGATCCATGTTGGGAGGATACGTGCATGACACCTAACACTACTAGGGAAAAGCCTGTACACAGAAAGTTACTAGTAGCGAGGGTTAAAAACCCTCGCTACTGCTACTTACTAGTAGCGCAGGTTTTTAAACCTCGCTACTACTAAGTTGATAGCAGTAGCGCGGGTTTTTAACCCTCGCTACTACTAAGCGGTCTCTACCGTGCCCCCCGGGACATGCCATAGTAGTAGCGCGGGTTTTAAAACCTCGCTACTACTAAGTTTGATAGCAGTAGCGTTGGTTTTTAGCCCTCGCTACTACTAAGTGGTGCCATAGTAGTAGCGAGGGGGTAAAAAACCGCGCTACTACTAAAGGTCCCATTTTCAAACTCTACCCCCCCTCCCCCCGGTGGATCGCCTTTTCAGTTTAAAAAAAAATAAAAGAAACTGATGAAAATGTGAAAAAAATAAAAAAAAAATAAGTTTCCCATGTGATATGTGGTCTAGTTGTTGGGAAAATTTGCAAATACGAATTTCAACTTTATTTGCAAAATCTCTCGAGAATTTGTAAAAATGGGCATAACTTTTGCATACTAACTCGGATGAAAAAGTTTTTTATATGAAAAATCATCTACTCGAAAAGTTACATCCACATTTAACTAGGGAAACCCCGTTAAACATTTTCAAAATCCTCAAAAACCTAACAGAAAAAAAAGTTACGGGGCTTTTAAGATCTAGAGTGGAAAAATCGAAAAATTTCAAACTGTGTGGTCAAATTGTGGTCAAACAATGGTCAAACTAATTATTCTAGAATATTAGTGTTACTAAATAATTATTTTAGTTTTTTCAATTTTGGTCAAATCTGGTCAAACTATGGCCAAACTGTGGTCAAACTGTGGTCAAACTAATTATTCAAGAAATATTAGTGTTACTAATTTTTAGAACAATAGTTTCAAACTCAAATAGTGAAATGTGTGACTTCATACTCAAGCTAAATTCACGAGGTTAATAGGATTGACATCTTACTATTGTCAGAAAACAACAAGTGCGGACTTGGAAACGAGGGAGAATAGAACCCGGAAGTTAAGCGTGCTCAGCCGGAGTAGTGAGAGGATGGGTGACCGTCTGGGAAGTTAGATGATTTGGAATGATGAGGGGTGATTAGAGATTAAATTGAGCAGCGATGAGGGGTGATTAGAGATTTGAGGTTAAAATAATTCAAAAATTTGAAAATTAGGGGAAAAATCAAAATATTTTTTCGAAAAAATTAAAAAAACCATGTTGTTAGTAGTAGCGGGTTTTACCACGCTACTACTAAAGGACGTAGTAGTAGCGCTGGTGGCACCCGCTGCCATCGCTATACGTTAGTCAGAAGCGCCTTATTAGTAGTGCCGGCCCCCGCGCTACTAATAGACCCAAAATCCGCGCTGCTGCTAGGCTTTTCCCTAGTAGTGTAACGGCAACGGCTGCCTCTAATACTAACTTGGCTGACTCAGCAGCATCACGTGGCCTTTTAAACCTGCCTCAAAATGGATCTCCATTTTTCCTCCTTTAGATTTTGTTAATCACAAGCATTATCCCCGATGTCTGCTTCCGCTTGCGTCGTGGTGCTAGTTCAACAACGAATATGGAAAGTGTTAGTGTACATCAAACCGTGAGAGTACATATAAAGGAGCATGCAATCGCAACTTGACTCGGTCAGTACCGTCTTGGTGTTGATGCTCATGAGGTTCATCCGATCTTGCCAAGTCCTGTTGTGTCGCGCTAGCTTCGGAAGTAGTGTTAGGTGTGAAGGCAGCTTGGGAACCGCCGCCCGAGCAAACGAACGAGTAACTGGTTGAGATGCTGGTATAGTTGAAGCGGATGCTGCAATTGGTGGAGCAGGTGATACCGTGTTTGTAGATTTAGTCGGTGGACTTGGACCTTCTCGCACTATAAGTACTAGCGTAATCTCGACGGTAGAACCTTTCCGCTTTCACCCGATGAGTAACAAAGACTCCCTACTATAATTTTCCTTACTCTTTTTTGACTTTGCCATGTCAAGCTGTACCCACAACACAAAAGAATAAAATCACTCTTCGTAACTCATTGATGCATGATACGCATAAGCTATACTTTGATGTAAGACAACCGAATGAGGATGGAATATGTAAGAAAAACAGACGGCATGACATATTCACAGCTACGATGTGCAAACTAAGCGGTAGGATTTTCAAGAAAATAGAAGTAATGCAAGCTAGACACCATATGAAAGATGCAACCAATATTACTTCCCGCCAAGTTAAAAGTGTCTTGTCATAAGTGGCAATTCGAAAAATTAGAAGCAAGACAACGTAGAAATCAATGCAAGATGCAACCACTATCAAACCGCCATGTTAAAAGCGTCCAATCATGAGTGACTGATGCCGGATACACAACAAAGCAGTACTTTGATGTAAGAACATGGTACGATAGATAGATGCAAAGGTATTCTAGACACGTAAAGCCATGTCATATGCACATGCATAACGTATAAACTCAGTAGGTGCAATTTAATCAAAATAGAAGAAATACAGGCTAGACAACATATGCAACATGAAACCAATTATCACAGTGTCAACTTAGAGAAAGCACCTGCGATGGTGGAGTATGGGAGATGAACTCATCATGTAGACTTGGGACTTCAACTTCATTAGCAAAGAGTGTGTGGGCAAATCTAGAGAGTCTCTGTTTGCATCGGTGCGGGAGCACCACCAACATCCCCTAACTTACTCTTTTTCCTTCCTATTTTCTCGATATTGCCTTATGAAGTCAAAACCACAAGAAGATGAATAAAATTAGCTCTGCATAACTGGTTGATGCATGATATGCATTTAACACTACTTTGATGTAAGGCAAAAGCGCAGGATAGGAGGATGGAATATATACAAAAAGACAATAAGCGTTTCATATTCACACGTATGATAGGAGGATGGAATACGATGAAAAAACAGAAGCGGAAGGCATTTCAACACAATTAGAAGAAATGAAAGCTAGGCACCATATGAACATGCAACCAATACCACTCTATCGTGTAAAAAGTGTCTCGTCAGAAGTGCCATTTCAAGAAATTAGAAGCAAGACAAGCTAGAAGACAATGCAAGATGCAACCTACATCATAGTCCCAAGTTAAATGTGTCTTATGGGTAAGTGATCGTTGCGGTATAAGTTGTAAGCTACGCAGATGCAATTCAACATAATCAGAAGCAATACAAACTAGACATCATACGGAAAATGCAACCACATATAACAGTTCCCAGTAAGAGCAAGCACATGTGATGGTGGAGTAGGGGAGATGTGCTCATCATGTACACGTATGTTCTAGAAACAGGAACACCTGTCATATTCATAGGCATTATGTGTAAAGTAAGCAGATGCAATTCAAGTTGGAAGCAATACAAGCTAGACATCATACGCAACATGCAACTACATATAATAGTGTCAAGTTAGAGCAAGCACTGTGATGGTGGAGTAGGGGAGATGTGCTCATCATCTACACAGCCTATGTTGGTATCCAGCCTTGTGTTGTCTTGCGAATCTTGTTGGGAGGATGGGGGAGTAGAATCTGTAGAGACCCCCTGCTTGAGTTGTTCAAGGACCACCATCATCCACCACGGACTAATTTCCTTCAGCTGTAATGATTTTGCATTGTGAAGTCAAACCGATAAGAAAAAGGAATAAAATTCGCTCTTCAGAACTCATTCATGCATGATACTAACGAACACTACTTGGATGAAAGGCAAACACATGATGCGAGGATGGAATATGTATGAAAAACAGGATGGTGTGACATGTTCACACCTATGATGTGGCAAATACGCAGAAGGCATTTCAACAAATTAGAAGCACTGCAAGCTAGACACCATATGAAAGATGCAACCAATATCACTTTGCCAAGTTCAAACTGTATATGCGTTTCTACAAATTAGAAGCAAGACATGCTAGAAATCATATGCGTGACACAACCAATATCACGGTGGCGACCTAAAGGTGCCTTTATCGTAAGTGACTGGCGCGGATATGCAAGAATAGTAGTCTGATGTAGAAACAGGAACACATGTCATATTCACAGGCATTATGTGTATAGTAAGCAGATGCAATTCAACAAAGTTAGAAGCAATACAAGCTAGACATCATACGCAACATGCAACCACATATAATAGTGCCAAGTTAGAGCAAGCACCTGTGATGGTGGAGTAGGGGAGATGTGCTCATCATCTACACAACTACATTGACTGTCTAGCCTTCCGTTGTCTTGCGAATCTTGTTGGGAGGATGGCGGAGTAGAATCTCTAGAGAACCTCCGTTTCAGTTGCTCGGAAGGACCACCATCATCCAATGCCTTGCCAATTTCCTGCAGCTTTATTGATTTTGCATTGTGAGGTCATACCGACAAGAAAAAGGAATATCATTCGCTCTTCAGAACTCATTCATGCATTATACTGATGAACACTACTCTGATGAAAGGCAAAGTGATGATACGAGGATGGGATATGTACGAAAAAATGGACGGCTTGACATATTCACACCTATGATGTGGTAACTAAGCAGAAGGCACTTCAACAAATTAGAAACACTGCAAGACACTATATGTAAGGTGCAATCAATATCACTCTGCCAAGTTAAACTGTCTCGCCATAGGTATGCTCATCAAACTAGAAGCAATACATGCTAGGAATCATATTCAAGACGCAAACCAATATCACACTGCCATCTTAAAGGTGTCCCATCATAAGTGAATGATGCAGGATACACAAGAAGAGTAGTTTCATGTAAGAACATGGTGTGATAGATAGATATAGTATGATGTACCAAAAACAGGAAAGCGTGTCATATTCACGTGTATCATGTGTAAGCTAGGCAGATGCAGTTTACACTAATTAGGAGCAATACGAGCTAGACACCATATGCAACATGCAACAAGATATCACACCGCCAAGTTAGAGCAAGCACCTTGGATGGTGGAGTAGGGGAGCCGGAGACTTGGACCTTGTAATGCACTATTAGTACAAGGAGAATCGGCATGATGCTCTGCTTATGTTGTTGCAGAGGACCACCATCATTGCCTTCCTTACTCTTTTCCTTCCTCTTTCTTGATTTTGCTTTGTCAAGTCAAACCCACAAGAAAAGGAATAAAATTTGCTCTTCGTAACTCATTGATGCATGATACCGATTTAACACTACTTTCATGTAAGGCAGCCGCATGATAGGATGGAATATGTATGAAAAACAAGATGGCGTGACATAGTGACATGTATGATGTATAAAATGTAAACTAAGCACAAGGTGCTTGAACTTGTTAGAATCGATGCAAGCTAGACACCATATGAAAGATGTGTTGGGGAACGTAGCAGAAATTCAAAATTTTCCTACGTGTCACCAAGATCTATCTATGGAGAAACCAGCAACGAGGGGAAGGAGAGTGTATCTACATACCCTTGTAGATCGCTAAGCGGAAGCGTTCAAGTGAACGGGGTTGATGGAGTCGTACTCGTGGATTCAAATCATCGATGATCCTAGTGCCGAATCTGACGGCACCTCCGCTGCTCAACACACGTGACAGCCGGTGACGCCTCCCATGCCTTGATCCAGCAAGGAGAGAGGGAGAGGTTGAGGAAGACTCCATCCAGCAGCAAAGACAACGGGCGTGGTGGTGGTGGAGGAGCGTGGCAATCCTGCAGGCTTCGCCAAGCACCTGCGGGAGAGGAGGAGGTGTCACGGGAGGGAGGGAGGTGTCACGGGAGGGAGGGAGGTGCCAGGACTCAGTGCGGCTGCCCTCCTCCCCTCCACTATATATAGGGGCAAGGGAGAGGGGAGGCGCAGCCTTGGCCCTTCCTCCAAGGAAGGGTGCGGCCAGGAGGAGTCCGTCCTCCTAAGGCACCCTAGGAGGTGCCTTCCCCTTTAGGACTCTCCTTTCCCTTATCTCTTGGCACATGGGCCTCTTGGGGGCGCACCAGCCCACCTGGGCTGGTCCCTCCCACACTTGGCCCATGCAGCCCTCCGAGGATGGTGGCCCCACTTGGTGGACCCCGGACCCTCCCGGTGGTCCCGTGACATTACCGATAAAACCCAAACTTTTCCTATGACCAAAACAGGACTTCCCATATATAATTCTTAACCTTCTGACCATTCCTAACTCCTCGTGACGTCCGGGATCTCATCCGGACTCAACAACATTCGGTAACCACATACAAACTTCCTTTATAACCCTAGCGTCATCGAACCTTATGTGTAGACCCTACGGGTTAGGGAACCATGCGTATATGACCAGACGTTTCTCCGTCAATAACCAACAGCGGGATCCGGATACCCATGTTGACTCCCACATGTTCCACGATGATCTCATCGGATGAACCACGATGTCAAGGACTCAATCAATCCCGTATACAATTCCCTTTGTCTAGCGGTATTGTACTTGCCCGAGATTCGATCGTCGGTATCCCATACCTTGTTCAATCTCGTTATCGGCAAGTCTCTTTACTCGCTTTCAGAACATCATCCCGTGATCAACTCCTTGATCACATTGTGCACATTATGATGATGTCCTACCGGTGGGCCCAGATACCTATCCGTCACACGGAGTGACAAATCCCGCCTCGATTCGTGCCAACCCAATGCACACTTTCGGAGATACCGTAATGCACCTTTATAGCCACCCGATTACGCCAGGACGCTTTGGTACACCCAAAGCATTCCTACTAAGATCCGGAGTTGCACAATCTCATGGTCTAAGGAAATGATACTTGACATTTAGAAAAGCTTTAGCATACCTGAACTACACGATCCGTGCTAGGCTTAGGATTGGTCTTGTCCATCACATCATTCTCCTAATGATGTGATCCCGTTATCAATGACATCCAATGTCCATGGTCGTGAAACCGTAACCATCTATTGATTAACGAGCTACCAACTAGAGGCTTACTAGGGACATGGTGTTGTCTATGTACCCACACATGTATCCGAAGTTTCCTATCAATACAATTATAGCATGGATAATAAACGATTATCATGAACAAGGAAATATAATAATAACTAATTTATTATTGCCTCTAGGGCATATTTCCAACAGCCTCCCACTTGCACTAGAGTCAATAATCTAGTTCACATCGCCATGTGATTAACACTCACAGTCACATCGCCATGTGACCAACATCCAAAGAGTTTACTAGTGTCATTAAACTAGTTCACATCATCATGTGATTAAGACTCAATGAGTTCTGGGTTTGATCATGTTTTGCTTGTGAGAGAGGTTTTAGTCAACGGATCCGAACCTTTCAGATCCGTGTGTGCTTTGCAAATTTCTAGGTCATATTATAAATGTCGCTTCCACGCTCCATTTGAAACTATTCCAAATGGTTGCTCCACTATACGTATCCGGGTTTGCTATTCGTAGTCATTCGGATAGGTGTCAAAGCTTGTATCGACGTAACCCTTTACGCCGAACTCTTTATCACCTCCATAATCGAGAAACATGTCCTTATTTACTCCAAGGCCAATTTTGACCGCTGTCCAATGATCCCCATTCCAGGATCATTCTTGTACCCCTTGACTGACTCATGGCAAGGCACACTTCCATGCGGTACACAAAGATAGCATACTATAGAGCCTACGCCTAAAGCATAGGGACGACCTTCGCCCTTTCTCTCTTTTTCCGCCGTGGTCGAAGCTTTTAAGTCTTAACTTCATACCTTACATCTCGTGGAAGAACTCCTTCTTTGATCGATCCATCTTGAACACCTTCAAGATCATGTCAAGGTATGTGCTCATTTGAAAGTATCATTTAGCTTTCGATCTAGTCTCATAGATCTTGATGCTCAATGTTTAAGCAGCTTAATCCAGGTTTTCACTTGAAAAACACTTTTCAAATAACCCTATATGCTTTACAGAAAATTCTTCATCATTTCGATCATCAATATGTCAACGACATATACTCATCGAAATTCTATAGTGCTCCCACTCACTTCTTTGGAAATACAAGTTTCTCACAAACATTGTATAAACCCAAAATCTTTGATCATTTTATCAAAGCGTATATTCCAACTCCGAGATGCTTACTCCAGTCCTTAGAAGGATCGCTGGAGCCAACATACCTTTTAGCATCCTTAGGATTAAAAAAAACTTTCTGATTGTATCACATACAACCTTTCCTTTAAAACCGGTAAGAAAACTCGTTTTGACATCCATCTCGCCAGATTTCATAAATGCAGCTAATGCTAACATGATTCCGACGGACTTAAGCATCGCTACGGATGAGAAAATCTCATCGTAGTCAACTCCTTGAACTTGTGAAAACTCTTTGCCACAAGTCGAGCTTCATAGACGGTGACATTACCGCCCACTTCCGCCTTCTTCTTAAAGATTCATTTATCTCAATGGCTTGCCAATCAATCGGCAAGTCCACCAAAGTCCATGCTTTGTTCTGATACATGGATCCTATCTCGGATTTCATGGCTTCTAACCATTTGTTGGAATATGGGCCCACCATTGCTTCTCCATAGCTCGTAGGTTCATTGTTATCTAGCAACATGACATTCAAGACAGGATCACCATACTACTCCGAAGCAGTATGCGTCCTTGTCGTCCTACGAGGTTCGGTAGTGACTTGATCTGAAGCTTCATGATCACTATCATAAGCTTCTTCTTCAATTGGTGTAGGCGCCACCGGAACAACTTCATGTGCCCTGCTGCACACTAGTTGAAGTGATGGTTCAATAACCTCATCAAGTCTCCACCATCCTCCCACTCAATTCTTTCGAGAGAAACTTTTCCTCGAGAAAGGACCCGCTTTAGAAACAATCACTTTTGCTTCCGGATCTGAACTAGGAGGTATACCCAACCATTTTGGGTATCCTATGAAGATGCATTTATCCGTTTGGGTTCGAGCTTATCACGATGAAACTTTTTCACATAAGCGTCGCAGCCCCAAACTTTCAAGAAACGACAGCTTAGGTTTCTCTAAACCATAGTTCAAACAAAGGCCGTCTCAACGGAATTACGTGGTGCCCTATTAAAGTGAGTGCGGTTGTCTCTAATGCCTAACCCATGAACGATAGTGGTAATTCGATAAGAGACATCATGGTACGCACCATATCTAATAGGGTGCAACTATGATGTTCGGACACACCATCACACTATGGTGTTCCAGCGGTATTAATTGTGAAACAATTTCCACAAGTGTCTTAATAGCGTGCCAAAGCTCAGAACTCAGATACTCATCTCTATGATCATATCATACACATTTTATCCTCTTGTCACGATGATCTTTAACTTCACTCAAATTACTTGAACCATTCAATAATTCAGACTTGTGTTTCATCAAGTAAATACACTCAAGATATCTACTTAAATCATCCGTGAAGTAAGAACATAACGATATTCACTTCATGCCTCAAGACTCATTGGACCGCACACATCAAAATGTGTTACTTCCAACAAGTTGCTATCTTGTTCCAACTTATCAAAACCGAGGCTTTTCACTCATCTTGCCCATGTGGTATGATTTGCATATCTCAAGTGATTCAAAATCAAGTGAGTCCAAACGATCCATCTGCATGGAGTTTCTTCATGCGTATACACCAATAGACATGGTTCGCATGTCTCAAACTTTTGAAAACGAGTGAGTCCAAAGATCCATCAACATGGAGCTTCTTCATGCGTTTTACACCAATATGACTTACATGGCAATTGCCACAAGTAAGTGGTACTATCATTACTATCTTATATCTTTTGGCATGGAAATGTGTATCACTACGATCGAGATTCAATAAACCATTCTTTTAGGTGCAAGACCATTGAAGGTATTTATTCAAATAAATAGAGTAACCATTATTCTCCTTAAATGAATAACCATATTGTGTTAGACATAATCCAATCATGCCTATGCTCAACGCAAACACCAAATAATAATTTTAGGTTTAACTCAATCTCGATGGTAGAGGGAGCGTCATGATGCCCGATCACATCAACCTTGGAAACACTTCTAACACGTATCGTCACCACCTTTAGCTAGTCTCCGCTTATTCGTAGCTTTTGTTTCGAAGTTACTAACACTTAGCAACCTAACCGGTACCTAATAATTTCTGTGCTACTAGGAGTACTAGTAAAGTACACATTAACATAATGTATATCCAATATACTTCTATCGACCTTGCCAGCCTTCTTATCTACCAAGTATCTAGGGTAGTTCTCGCTCAAAGTTAGCTGTTCCCCTTATTACGTAAGCACTTAGTCTCGGGTTTGGGTTCAACCTTGGGTTTCTTCAATTGGAGCAAAGAATCGATTTGCTGCTTCATGAAGTGTCCCTTCTTGCCCTTGCCCTTCTTTAAACTAGTGGTTTCACCAACCATCAACAATTGATGCTCCTTCTTGATTTCTACTTTGGTGTCAAACATCATGAATACCTCAAGGATCATCATATCTATCCTCGACATGTTATAGTTCATCACGAAGCTCTAGCAGCTTGGTGGCAATGACTTTGGAGAAACATCACTATCTCATCCGGAAGATCAACTCCCACTCGATTCAAGTGATTGTTGCACTCGAGACAATTTGAGCACAAGCTCAACGATTGAGCTTTTCTCCCTTAGTTTGCAGGCTAAGAAAATCGTCGGAGGTCTTATACCTCTTGACGTGGCACGAGCCTGAAATCCCAATTTCAGCCCTCGAAACATCTCATATGTTCCGCGACGCTTCGAAAAACGCCTTTTGGTGCCTCAACTCTAAACCGCTTAACTGAACTATCACGTAGTTATCAAAAGCGTGTATGTCCGATGTTCGTAACATCTACAAACGACGCTTTGGGGTTCAGCACACCGAGCGGTGCATTAAGGACATAAGCTTTCTCTTGTCCGCATAATCGCCATCGTCAACTTTCAACTATATTTTTCTAGGAACATATGTAAACAAAGTGGAACTAAAGCGCGAGCTTCGACATAATTTGCAAAGATCTTTTGACTATGTTCAGGATAATTAAGTTCATCTCATGAACTCCCACTCAGATAGACATCCCTCTAGTCATCTAGGTGATTACATGATCCGAGTCAACTAGGCCGTGTCCGATCATCACGTGAGACGGACTAGTCATCATCGGTGAACATCTTCATGTTGATCGTATCTACTATACGACTCATGCTCGACCTTTCGGTCTCTTGTGTTCCGAGGCCATGTCTGCATATGCTAGGCTCGCCAAGTTAACCTAAGTGTTCTCGTGTGTAAATCTGGCTTACACCCGCTGTATGCGTGAACGTAAGAATCTATCACACCCGATCATCACGTGGTGCTTCAAACGACGAACTTTCACAACGGTGCACGCTAGGGGAACACCTTCTTGAAATTTTAATGAGGGATCATCTTATTTACTACCGTCGTTCTAAGAAAATAAGATGCATAAACATGATAAACATCACATGCAATCAAATAGTGACATGATATGGCCAATATCATTTTGCTCCTTTGATCTCCATCTTCGGGCTCCATGATCATCATCGCCACCGGCATGACACCATGATCTCCATCATCATGATCTCCATCATCGTGTCTTCATGAAGTTGTCTCGCCAACTATTACTTCTACTACTATGGCTACCGGTTAGCAATAAAGTAAAGTAATTACATGGCGTTGTATAATGACACGCAGGTCATACAATAAATAAAGACAACTCCTATGGCTCGCCGGTTGTCATACTCATCGACATGCAAGTCGTGATTCCTATTACAAGAACATGATCAATCTCATACATCGCATATCATTCATCACATTCTTCTTGGCCATATCACATCACATAGCATACCCTGCAAAAACAAGTTAAACGTCCTCTAATTGTGGTTTGCATGTTTTACGTGGCTGCTATGGGTTTCTAGCAAGAACGTTTCTTACCTACGCAAAACCACAACGTGATATGTCAATTGCTATTTACCCTTCATAAGGACACTTTTCATCGCATCCGATCCGAATTAAGTGGGAGAGACTGGCACCCGCTAGCCACCTTATGCACCAAGTGCATGTCAGTCGGTGGAACCTGTCTCACGTAAGAGTACGTGTAAGGTCGGTCCGGGCCGCTTCATCCCACAATACCGTCGAAACAAGATTGGACTAGTAACGGCAAGCATATTGAACAAAATCAACACCCACAACTACTTTGTGTTCTACTCGTGCAAAGAATCTACGCAATAGACCTAGCTCATGATGCCACTGTTGGGGAACGTAGCGGAAATTCAAAATTTTCCTACGTGTCACCAAGATCTATCTATGGAGAAACCAGCAACGAGGGGAAGGAGAGTGCATCTACATACCCTTGTAGATCTCTAAGCGGAAGCGTTCAACTGAACGGGGTTGACGGAGTCGCATTGCCGCAGATTCAAATCACCGATGATCCTAGTGCGAACGGACGGCACCTCCGCTGCTCAACACACGTACAGCCCGGTGACGTCTCCCATGCCTTAATCCAGCAAGGAGAAAGGGAGAGGTTGAGGAAGACTCCATCCAGCAGCAGCACAACAACGTGGTGGTGGTGGAGGAGCGTGGCAATCCTGCAGGGCTTCGCCAAGCACCTGCGGGAGAGGAGGAGGTGTCACGGGAGGGAGGGAGGTGTCACGGGAGGGAGGGAGGTGCCAGGGACTCAGGTGCGGCTGCCCTCCCTCCCCTCCACTATATATAGGGGCAAGGGAGAGGGGGGAGGCGCAGCCTTGGCCCTTCCTCCAAGGAAGGGTGCGGCCAGGAGGAGTCCGTCCTCCCTAAGGCACCTAGGAGGTGCCTTCCCCTTTAGGACTCTCCCTTTCCCTTATCTCTTGGCACATGGGCCTCTTTGGGGCGCACCAGCCCACCTGGGCTGGTCCCTCCAACACTTGGCCCATGCAGCCCTCCGAGGATGGTGGGCCCACTTGGTGGACCCCTGACCCTCCCGGTGGTCCCAGACATTACCGATAAAACCCGAAACTTTTCCTAAGACCAAAACAGGACTTCCCATATATAATTCTTTACCTCCGGACCATTCCGGAACTCCTCGTGACGTCCGGGATCTCATCCGACTCAGTACAACATTCGTAACCACATACAAACTTCCTTTATAACCCTAGCGCCATCGAACCTTAAGTGTGTAGACCCTATGGGTTCGGGAACCATGCGCATATGACCGAGACGTTTCTCCGTCAATAACCAACAGCGGATCCGGATACCCATGTTGGCTCCCACATGTTCCACGATGATCTCATCGGATGAACCATGATGTCAAGGACTCAATCAATCCCGTATACAATTCCATTTGTCTAGCGGTATTGTACTTGCCCGAGATTCGATCGTCGGTATCCGATACCTTCTCCATTCTCGTTACCGGCAAGTCTCTTTACTCGTTCCGTAACACATCATGCCGTGATCAACTCCTTGATCACATTGTGCACATTTTGATGATGTCCTACTAAGTGGGCCCAGAGATACCTCTCCGTCACACGGAGTGACAAATCCCAGTCTCGATTCGTGCTAACCCAACAGACACTTTCGGAGATACCGTAATGCACCTTTATAGCCACCCGCCACGTTGTGACGTTTGGTACACCCAAAGCATTCCTACGTATCCGGGAGTTGCACAATCTCATGGTCTAAGGAAATGATACTTGACATTTAGAAAAGCTTTAGCATACGAACTACACGATCTGTGCTAGGCTTAGGATTGGGTCTTGTCCATCACATCATTCTCCTAATGATGTGATCCCGTTATCAATGACATCCAATGTCCATGGTCGTGAAACAAGAACCATCTATTGATTAACGAGCTAGTCAACTAGAGGCTTACTAGGGACATGGTGTTGTCTATGTACCCACACATGTATCTGAGTTTCCTATCAATACAATTATAGCATGGATAATAAACGATTATCATGAACAAGGAAATATAATAATAACTAATTTATTATTGCCTCTAGGGCATATTTCCAACAAGATGAAACCAATATCACTCTACCAAATTAAAAGGATGCCCTAACAAATGTATTTGACCAAATTACAAGCAATACATGGCAACAGGCTAGAAACAATATGCAATATGCAAAGAATAAAGGTGACTCATCGTAAGTGATTGATGCAGGATACAGAAGAGAGGTAGTTTCATGTAAGAACAAGCTTAACACATAGATGTAGTGTGTACCAAAAATAGGAAGGCATGTCATATTCACAGTGCACAAGTGTGTAAACTAAGCAGATGCAATTTACCCTAATTAGAAGCATTACAAGCTAGACACCGTATGCAACATGCAACCACATATCACACTGCAAAGTTAGAGCAAGCACCTGTGATGGTGGTGTAGGGGAAGTGCGGTCTTCAGGTATAGAGCTACGTTCAATATCTTCATTTAGGCTTGCTGTTTCTTGAGAATCATGTGGAGAGGATGAAATTGCATTCTTTATAAGAGTATTGCGCCTCAGATAACTCCACGCCATGTGACCTGTCTCATCATAAGTTTATAGACACAGGATACACAAGAACAGTAGTTTGATGTAAGAACATTGTGTGATAGGCGAGATGTAGTATGTACCAAAAATAGGAAGGCGTGTCATATTCACATGTATAATGTGTAAGCTAAGGAGATGCAATTTAACAAATTAGGAGCATTGATGAGGGATACACAAGAAAAGTAGTTTGATGTAAGAACATGGTTAATAGAAAGACGTAGTATGTACCAAAAACAGGAAGGCATGTCATATTCACAGTTATAATGTGTTAACTAAGCAGATGCAATTTACCCTAATTAGAAGCATTACAAGGTAGACACCATATGCAACATGCAACCACATATCACACTGCCAAGTAAGAGCAAGCACCTGCGATGGTGGTGTGGGAGAATTATGTGATCAACTAGAGAGCTATGTTGACTATCTTCATTTAGCCTTGTTGTTTCTTGAGAATCATGTGGGGAGGATGACACCGCACTCTTTAAACGTAGTAGGGCGTCTCACAAGAACTCCACCCGGTGACCTGCCTCGTCATTAGTGATTGACGAGGGATACAAAAGAGCATTAGTTTGATGTACGATCATGGTTAATAGACATATGTAGTATGTATCAAAAACAGGAAGGCATGTCATTATCAAAGGTATAATGTGTAAAGTAAGCAGATGCAATTTAACCAAATTGGAAGCAATACGAGCTAGACACCATATGCAACATGCAACCACATTTGACAGTGCGAAGTTAAAGCAAGCACACTGGATGGTTGTGTGTGGCAATTGAGATCATCAATCGGCAGAGCTACGCCATCGCTCCAACTCACGACACTTCACCCATTAGAGCGCTGAAACGCTTAGTGCTTGTCTTCGAATTACACCGAGCGATTTCTGTCTTTTCTTTTCTCGCATTCATCAACACTGCCGTAGTCCGAAATACCCATGCATAAAAAAATAGTGTGAGTATGGGTGAAGTGTGTGCACAATTAGTACAAAGGTAAAGGTAGCAGAAGTGTGTCGGTGAGAAATAAATGACGGGAGACATATGATAGCTCTACAACATGCATGGCACACTAAATTACTACAGGATTCTATGAAAATAATAGTCAATCGAAAAGCAAATAGGTCAGTCCATTTTTTCTCGCACCGTCCGATGTACAAAGAACGGGCAGATCGCTTTCATCTACCTCCACCAACAAGGTTGACGATCTTCCTCGAAACGCCAGCGACCACCGGCCCAGTATTCCTCCCCTGCATGCGCCCTCCCCTCGACCTCACCACACCGCCGTGCTTGGCACCCCTCCCCCCGGCCATCCATTCAAGCCCCGCCGACCTCCAGATCGGGTGCAAGCAGCTCCTGCGCCCCACACCCCTATGATAGACACCCGATGCGCCGCTTCCCGGGAACAAAGGACTAGGTGCTCCGCGCCCTAAGCGGTGTCGCTTCTTTTAATTATGCGGTTCGATCGACCTGAATTGAAATCCAAGCGGCTACCGACCTCTAGCAAACGTGAAATAGTAAAAGGAGGAAACCTTGTGCATTTAGTATCACGAAGAAGATGCAGAAGAAGTGCTCAACTAGTTTCTTTCGTGGGATGAATACGGTGTGAGCGGAGACGTAAGATTTGCACGAATAAGGGAAGAGGAGTACCTCTTCTGCTTGGTAAGGGTCCTCCTTCTCGCTTTACCGACGATCTTCTTGTTGTTCACGGAAACCAGAAGTTGTGGAGGACGGTGCAGCCTTGGACGAACCCATGGCCAAGTTGTTGAGTGTGGGAAAGGTGGCCGTCATCGGCGGCGGGGAAGCAGATCTGTTAGATATTACTATCGGCGTAAACCGCCTATCTCGGGCCGGGTTAACTTCATCAAGAGATCAACAGTGTAGAAGCCCGAGAGGCATGAGAATAAGGGCCCAAGGCTCGTAGTCGGTTTAGCACCAGTAGCTATAAACCAGCCCGGTATGTAAACTTGTATCATAAGTTAGGAATAGGGAGAGACCAACCCGGATGTGTATGAACCGGAGATTGGGACTCTCTAAACCGACAGGCGTCACCCATGTATATAAGGGGATGACCCGGGACGGTTCAAGGACAACCCAAGGCCTAGGAGAAGCTTATTCGCTCCCTAGTCATCGAGACCACATCAATCCCATCACAACTAGACGTAGGCTATACCTTCATCGAAGGGGCCGAACTAGTATAACTCGGTGTCTTTGTGTCTGCTTTAACCCCTTAAAGTTAAACCGAAGCGATGGCTCCACGACTAAGTCCTTTCATGAGGACATCTCGCCGTGACAAAACCACGGCAGCTTGGCGCCACCGTGGGCTATCGCTACGATGGTTTGATGATCTTGGAGGGCAAGTTCAAGGACTCAAGGCTATGACGCGGGCGGATGACCAAGAGTCGTCGCGGCAAGCTCTACATCGACGACGCCGGGATGGGGCCCCGAGGCCGGTTCAATCGAATACGGATACCGGGTCCCCTTTGGTGGCATCCACGCTTTTCATCGGCAAGATCGAGAACCAGGGCCTGAGCTGGACATCTGCACCGACCTCGTCGAGACAGCTCAGCGTACGAAATCTGCCCAAGCTAAACCGGCTGTGAGGCGTGCCTTTGTGGGAGTCATCCACGGAGGAAGTTATGAGGGCGGATCGGAATTTGGTACCGAAAAGGTCGTTTGCTCTGACGACGGATCGTCAACCGGAGAGACTGAATCTCTGTATCAGCTACAAGATGGCCGGATTGGGGGCTGTTCCGATGGTGACAGTATTCCGGACCCCTCCGATCTACCCAACCGGGTTGGAATATTCATGGCTGGTACACAAGCAGCGCTTCATTCTTCAACGGCTGCGGCAACGATGGCCGGTTCAACAGCGGCGATGGCTGCCGGGGCAGGAGGCCCCGTGCGCCCGCCAGCTCAAGTTTTATCACATCTGTTCGATGTGTTGGCTGCGCTCATAGCTGAAGCTAATCCGGCGGCTCAGGATGCTCACAATGCAGAGATTGCAAGAGTGAAGGAACAAATCGCCCTGGCCAAAGCGGATCTAGCAGCTGCTGATGCCAGGATGACGGCAGAACGGGCCGCTTTAGATGCGCAGGCTTATAGGCTCATGTTGGATCGTAACGCCGCATGAAGTCATGAAGAGGAAATATAGATCCCGTTTGCCTTCGTGTTTCGGAGGAAGAGACCTTTTCAACACCCCCGAGTGGGAACCAGTAATCCGCCAAAGATAGAACCGGACATAAGCGCTCGATGGCTGCGCCCGGTTCAACCCGCTTGATAGATCTGCCTCGTCCTATAACGCCAATGTGCCTCAGCCGTGCAAACACCTCCGGCCACTACTCCAATCCGATGGATAACCTTGTTGCAGCGGCGGCGCGATTGGAAGCTATTGCGGTTGAAGGTGATTCGCCGCAGCGGTAGAGACGCGTCCGGGTTAAGGAACTCCTTAGAATAGCCTTAGTTCAACAGAAGCATACTCATACAGCCTTGAGCGGATCCACTCTACCCATGGCCAAGCCGGAGCTATAGCAGCACGTGGATGAACCGGCAGTATCAAGTAATGAACGGCGTGGTGCGCTTCGTGGCAACCACCCGGACAGTGGTATTGAGAATGCCCAGGAGGTAGTAGACCGGGCCCGAGCACGCAGGGAGGCCGAGCTAGCAGCACAGCACCAGGCATATCAGCCTACGCCGGTACGTCCAACCGTGTCGATCGAGCCTGGGCTTTCCTCTAGTTCTTTGGGGGTACCTTGCCTCGCCCCCGCTTTACGCAATGTACGCTTGCCCAAAGACTTCAAAGGTCCGCGCAAGGTGCCGAATTACACTGCCGATTTAGGTCCAGAAGCATGGATAGAAAGATATGAAATGGCCATGGAGATGCATGATGTGGACGAGGCCGCGTGTGCAAAGTACTTCACCATGATGCTCGAAGGCACGGCCCGTACTTGGTTGAAGAGCTTACCACCCAATTCTATCAGTTCATGGGCCCAACTGCGAACCCGGTTTATCCAGAATTTCAAAGATACATGTAAACAGCCCATGTCCGTAGTGGACTTGGCGGCTTGTGTCCGTGGGGGAAGGAGTCAACAACCCGTTGGGTGCGCCGCTTTGGAAATTCTGCACTCATCGACCGGATCAACACGGACTTCTGCGATCATAACCTGGAGGGTAATTGCCGTTCACGCCTTTAAAGTTGAAGTTGGGACGCATGAAGCGGTTTTGTAATGACATGGGCACTCTCATGGGCGCTTTTAGTGAAGTATGCTGATTACGATAGTACCAAGGATCCCGAGTCCGGCGATGACGAGATAGGGAAGGGAAAAAGAACAGAGCTCCAAGGGCCAGCAACATCATTCGCAGTGTAATGGTGGAGGCAAGCATAAAGCGAATGGTGACACGGACTTCAGTAGCTAACACCAACGCGCAGGACAAGGCCAGCGCGCAAGGGTAAACGGCGAATCGAAGCGGAGCGCCTAATCCCAATCCGGACCGCTTGAACTATTTATTGAATCAGCCCCGTCAAGCACGGACGACGGAGATGCCAGCAAACCACCTCTCGAAGGATTGCTATATCATGCAGGAGTTCAAGAATTCCAACGCTTCGGTATGATCAAGGTTCTCGCGGCGGTTCGTGATCCGGTCGGGTTTCGTGGAGGAAAGTCCGTTCAGGATTTAATGGTACGTCGAGCGGACATGGTAATCGAATAATCAGAATAACCAAGGAGGTTACAACCAAAGAACAAAGAATGGGTTATCGAGCCACCCAAAGCAGTTGAATAGTGGGCGTTACCATGTCTTCACCACCAGCTTAGATAAGCGAGACCGAAGCTTCGAGCGGGCGGTCAACATTGTTGAACCGGCCGTTTCACTACTTACTACGCTGGTCGAGCAGCCCATTGTATGGAGTAGAGAGGATCATCCTCCTCGGTGGACAATCCGGTCGGGCCTAGCCTCGGTAGTGGCGCCTGGTGGGAGGTTATAAGTTCACCAAAGTACTCATGGACGGAGGGAGCAGTATTAACATCCTGCACTATGAGACTTTCCGTCGTAATGGGGTTAACAGATAAACATCTCAAACCGTCCAATACAAGTGTTCCATGGGGTGGTGCCTGCAAGTCAGCATATCCGGTTGGTAAGATAGCTCGAAGTGGCCTTCGGAGATGAATATGATTCTAGATCGGAAACATTGACGCTTGAAGTGGTAAAAATACAAAGTCCATATCACGCCCTCTATTTGGGCGGCCGCTTATGCCAAATTCATGGCACGACCTTGTTATATTTATCTGCAGCTCAAGATGCCGTGTCACAAGGGGACAATAACGGTTCATGGGAGCCGCAAGATCGCTTTGGAATGTGAGGAAGGCGACGCAGCTTATGCAGAGTCGGTTTGTGCCACCGAGGAGCTGAAGTATTATAAGGACAATGTTGATCCGACGGACATGACTCCATTGAAGACGCCAACCACAGAGAATGATCCGCCCTGAAATTCAAATCGGCACCGAGACTAAGCTTTTGACTTCGCGTTCGGTGATTCATCCAAACAGTTTAGCATCGCGCCAACCTGGATCCGAAATAGGAAAGCGGCGCTCATCAAGTTCATCCGTTAGAACCGGGACATTTTTGCACTCAAACCTTCTCGACATGCCGAGTGTACCGAGAGAACTCGGCCGAGCACACTCTTAATATTGATCCCAAGTTCAAACCGGTGAAGCGGTTTCTCCGCGGTTTAACGAAGAAAAGACGCAAGGCCATCGGAGAAGAGGTAGCTGTGCTCTTGGCGGCTGGTTTTATCGCTGAAGTCTTCCATCCGTAGTGGCTTGCTAATCCGTGCTGGTTCTTAAGAAGAACAAAGACTTGGCGATGTGTGTGGATTACACAGATCTTAACAAGGCTTGTCCGGCAGATCCTTTCGCCCTCCCCCGCATTGACCAGATTATTGATGCCACGGCGGGTTGTGAGCGTTTGAGTTTTTTGGATGCATATTCTGGGTATCATCAGATCAAGATGGCGCTAAGGACCAGGAGAAAACAGCATTTATCACCCCTTTGAGCCTTCTCGCTATGTGTCTATGCCTTCCGGGCTCAAGAGCCTAAGCTACTTATCAACGCCAGGTACGTAATTGCTCGCATAAATCAGATCGGCCGTAATGTGCACGCCTATGTAGACGATATTGTGGTTAAGTGAAGGGAGAAGGAGACACCGATTGATCGATTTGAAGGAAACCTTTGACAGCCTGCGGGTTTACAAGATGATGCTCAACCCGGCCAAATGTGTTTTTGGTGTTCCGGCAGGCAAGTTATTGGGTTTTCTCGTATCCAACAGGGGAATCAAAGCTAATCCTGAGAAGATCACGGCTATTACTTCCCTGGCTAAACCGAAGTGCATTAACGACGTCCAGCGTTTGGCAGGCCGGATTGCCGCGTTAAGCCGGTTTATCAGCCGCCTCGGAGAGAAGGCCATCCTTTGTACCGAATCTTTGAAGAAGACAGATCAGTTTGTCTCGAGTCCAAATTGATGAAGCGTTGAGGACTTAAAACGGCAATTGGCCAACCGCTGTGCTCGCCGCTCCCATTGACAAGGAGCCGCTTCGCTATATGTTGTCGCTAATGCGGAGGCGGTTAGCGTGGCCATTGTGGTAGAGTGGAAGGAGGCAGGGAAGGAGCATCCGGTTTAACGTCCGGTTTATTATATCAGTGAAGTACTTATTGAATCTAAGCAAAGGTATCCGCATTGGCAGAAGTTGGTGTATGGGGTTTTTATGGCTAGCCGGAAGCTGAAGCAATATTTCCAAGGGCACCCCATCACGGTGGTCAGTTCTGCTCCCTTAGGCGATATCATACAAAACCGAGAAGCGACTGGCCGGATTGCTAAATGGGCTATAGAGCTTGGGCCACACGATCTGAAATACGTGCCTCGACGGGCGGTAAAATCTCAAGCGCTTGTAGATTTCATTAATGATTGGATAGAGTTGCGAGCGCTGAAGAAAGGCCGGATCACACAAATTGGACCATCCACTTTGACGGATCCAGGCAATTGGCGGGCTCGGGGGCTGGAGTCGTACTAACTACCCCACGAGGTGACAAGTTTTGTTACGTTCTTCGCTTAATGTTCCCTTGTACTAAAAATGCAGCTGAGTATGAAACCTTGCTCCATGGTCTCCGGATGGCTAAGGAGATGAATTTAAGCCGGGTTAAGTGCTTCGGTGACTCGGACCTAGTGGCGCAACAAGTGTCCGGCACTTGGGATTCCAAGGACCCGCTCATGGCTGCATATCGTCGTGAGGTGGATATCGTCACGGGTCATTTCAAGGGCTATCGTGTGGACCACGTGGACCGTCGGAAGAATGAAGCGGCGGACGCCTTAAGCCGTTGGGCTCTCAACATAAACCGGTCCCACCTAATGTTTTTTGGACGTCTTTGTATAGCCCATCACCAAGCTCCCGGTGAAGCCGGATTTGGCTATTCCTGATCCGGAGGCTCAATTGGTGGCGGCCCTTCACGTCATTCCGGATTGGACGCCCCTTATCTTGCATACATGAACCGGGCGAGTTACCGTAAGATGAGACGCTGGCCCGCAAATAGTCCGGCGGTCTAAGTCTATGACTATTATTAATGATGAATTGCATCATTGCAACAGATCCGGGCGTTTCAACGCTGTGTGTCCCCCGAGGAAGGCTATGAAATATTGCGTGAGATCCACGAAGGAGATTGTGGTCACCACGCCGGTTCAAAAATCCTTGGTGGCTAAAGCATTCCGCCACGGTTTTTATTGGTTGACCGCCCATGCCGATGCGGAAGATCTAGTCGACAAAGTGTGATGGTTGCCAAAAGTTTTCCAGACGTGCTCATGTACCGCCCAAGAATTGAGGATGATTCCGATTACTTGGCCGCTTATGACTTGGGGTTGATATGGTTGGACCTTTCAAAAGGTCCAAGGATTAAAAAGACCCACCTCCCTGGTGGCGGTTGACAAATTTACAAAGTGGGTGGAGGCGTAACCAGTTAGCAAGTGTGACGCTGCTACGGGCGGTTCAGTTCATCAAAAGGTGATTTTCCGGTTTGGCTTTCCACACAAGATCATCACGTATCATGCTACCAATTTGTCCAAAGGTGCCATGAAAGAGTTCTGCGAACGTGAGCACATCCGGCTAGATGTTTCTTCAGTAGCACACCCACAGTCCAATGGTCAAGCGGAAAGAGCTAATCAAGAGATCTTAAGAGGCATCAAGCCCCGGCTTATGGTCCCTTTGCAGAGGACGCCGGGTTGTTGGGTAGAAGAATTACCATCTGTGTTATGGAGTATCAACACTACGCCTAACAGATCCACGGGATACACACCGTTCTTTATGGTCTATGGAGCGGAGGCGGTTCTCCCCAGTGACATCCGTCATGACTCACCTCGTGTGGCAGCTTATGTTGAAGCGGAAAACGAGACGGCACGGTAGGACGCTTTGGATCGGTTGGATGAAGAAGCGGACATAGCAGCTGCTCGCCGGGCGATTTACCAACAGGATCTTCGCCGTTACCATAGTCGCCGGGTCGTAACCGTAACTTTTCAAGAAGGAGATTTGGTGCTTCGCTCATCCAAGACCGCATCGATATGCACAAGTTATCCCCACCTTGGGAGGGACCTTTCGTGGTCAGCAAGAATCTGCACAACGGGTCATACTATCTCGATCGATATTCGAGAGCATAAAGACTCATGCACGTCGAGGAGGAGACCAACAGCCATGGAACATAGCTCATCTTCGCCTTATTATGCCCGGAGCCATCGGCTCTACTTATGTACATATTATGACAAAGTGTATATATTATGAATAAAGTAATAAACCGGAGCCTCGGCTAAAAGCGGGGTATCTGCTCACATCATGCGTGGTTACATGGAGTTGTTCTGTCTTAAGCGGCCTCGGTTTACCTTGAGTTTGCTTTTCAAAAGCTTTGTGATATCACTTGGGGGCTTGGTCGTGTCCGAACCAATGCAACACCTTTGATAGGCGAAAGCCACCGGATCACTTGGGGACATGGTCAAGTCTGAACCAATCACGCCTCTTGATCGGCCTAAGGCCATAGAGTCACTTGGGGCTTGGTCAACCCGAACCATTGCCACGCCACTTGATCGGCATAATGCCACGGTTTCAGTTGGGGACTGGCTGACTTGAATCATAGCTACACCTTGTAGGGAGCTTGATCGTGTCCCACCATGGTAACACCATCTCGATCGGCTCAAGAAAGCCCTCTTTTGCAAACGGTTTATCATTGCCTTTGCTTTCATGATTTTTTGTTGTGTTTCTTAAACCGACAACATTAAACTGGTTCGAACTATCATTTGACGAAATTCGGTTCATTTTTAATCTGGAGTTTGTTTTACCGGTTTGGTTTGTTCTGTTAACATCCCATTATGGAGTAACGAGAGGGCTAGTCATGACCGCACGGTTTACACCGTAAACCGCATTATAAATACAGGAGCTGTTCTCTCCTTTGACGGTAAGGGTTTATACAACCTCCGCTTCAAGATTGGTTAAACCAACCTTATGCCCAGCAATGGCAGGTATTTTGTATCATAATTTTTTATTGTATACCTCCATCTTTCATTTCATATATATATGAACATCACAAAGCCAAATCAAGCGGTATAAACCACCGTGGCGGTTTACGATTTTGTGTATCTTAGCGATATATATTGAAAATATCGATCATTCACGAAAAGGTGTCAGTACCTATGCACAAAGGCATATTCAAAGCAAGAGTATTGGCTATCCTATTACAAGGCAACATGGTGCCCAAATAAGATCACTGTTTTTTGCGGAAAATAATGAAGCAGCTATTTAAACCGGCTTCCGGTTCATGCTTGCTCGCCGCCCCGGCCTGATGGTTGTGGGTCGTCCTGTGCCGCTTCAGCTTCTTCATCTCTGCCCGCCCGGCCGAAGTCAACAAGAGTCGATCGATTCCCATTAAAGCTTGAAAGACAGCTTCTTCATGGATCGAGGCGTATGGTTCAATATCGTGAGCATAGGTGTGCTTACGGTTTGGGGGATCGGGTTCTCCGCTTCAGGAACAGGTGCAGCCACCGCTTGTTCCGGGTCATCATATTGAGCTTGATAATGTGACAGATTTGCCTCTTCAACTAGTTGGCAAGCCGTAGGGCGCACCGCCCGGTTTATCGCCCTCGAATCGTTCTCATCGAACTCGAACCGTCCTCCTTCAAATCGGGATAGCCCTGGGCTGCCTCCACAGGATCGAAATCTGGCACCCATGCTTTGGCCCGGATTAAAGCGTTAATGGCACCGGTTCGAGCAGCAGATTTTTTCAGCTCTTCAATCCGGGCGGGAAGCATGGACAGCCTCCTAAGAGTGTCTTGGATCAAGGAGGGTGCGGATTGTTGTGGGATGCGGTGGAGATGATTTGTTGCGCCTCAAAGGTACAACCGCTCTACTAGAGTATAGACAGCTTTCAATTTCATCCGCACATCTGATCCCAAGTGACCAATACGTGTGCCTATGACAATACAAGAGCAATCACAAACCGGATTTATCATAATACAGCCCAAGTTATTACGAAATCAGCAAAGCTTACCAAAGATAGCCGCAATCATGGCGTGTACTTGTCGCTTCACGCGGTCGCCTCCTCCACCACCGGTTTAAGGGCAGCTTTAGCATTTTCAGCCCTTTTGTTAAAGCGGCCTTCTCGGTATCCCGGCCGCTCGGACTTGAACCATTCCTTGAGCTGCTCCATTGTGGTCAAGGCGGTTTCGATTCATCTTTGGCTTTGGAAGTTTACGCTGTCGGGTCTTGATTCTCTTGCGTATCATTGATTTGTACGCCTTGTTGACATATTTCGCTCTGCAACAACACAAGAGAAAATTCTAAGTCCCGAGTGCATAACCA
This sequence comes from Aegilops bicornis, assembly GCA_021605145.1. Classification (NCBI taxonomy): domain Eukaryota; kingdom Viridiplantae; phylum Streptophyta; class Magnoliopsida; order Poales; family Poaceae; genus Aegilops; species Aegilops bicornis. The sequence continues at coordinate 154,444,612 of CM038674.1, read as the reverse complement.
GTTATACACTTGGCACTTGGGGGCTAATGCATGTTTGATCATCATCTACCAACGGAATCACAAAGTCCCAAGCTTAATACAAGTATTCAACTTGGCACTTGGGGGCTAATGGCTAGTTGATCGAACCTCGTTCTAATGCGGTGTTATGGATTACAGTCCCGGTTTAACTATATTACAGCTTAAACCGGCCCTTGGGGCTAGGAGAGCTAACAACAATTGAAACATTCTAGTAGAAAGAAACATCGAGGTTACCTCAAATTTTTCCTTCATCATCTTCACCAGGCCAGCTTCGTAATCACGGCTAGTATACAACCCGGTTCAAATAACTTGACATGAAGGTCTTGGGGGCTCGTGAGCGGCGTAAGTTGCTAGATCAACATCCCACTTGCCCTTGCTCATGGCGGCGTATTCTTCCTTGGCATAATGCTTGGCTAAAGCGACCGGGTTACCCGGTTCACTATGGCCAAAACCAGTGATTACAACGCCATCGCCCTTGCTAACGCCGGTTTGACCAGAACGGTCGTTTTATCGGCAGACGGATTGACCGGTGGGTTTCTCAATCCGGATCGGGCCTCCGGCTGATCGGCAAGACGGAGGAATCAATAGGCCTATCCTCAAGAACAAGAATGTCATCATGCAATGGTGGAGTCGTTAGGCGATATCTTCACAAATAGCCGCCGTCAGATTCGGGTGCTTTCCTGCTCAAGGCGCCTCTTCGTCAACCGTCTTATCTAGACGAGCCTTTTTGCTTGGCCTCGGTTTAGCCCTGGAAAAGCACAAGAACAGTCAAATACAACGTATGTTATGAAAGGATGCACTAGAAATAATATAAAGTGTGTGACTTACCCAAGCACCGTTTTAAGCGGTGGCAGCTGAGTAGCTGATGACTCGCCAGATGAAGAGTGGGAAGTGACCTGATAATCGGAGTCAGATGGATTAAGGGGTTGACGAACACAGCCCGCTTTAGGATAAGCACTGACAAGCAAATTAGAGACCTCTGAACGACGTTTTCGAACCGGACTGTTTGGTAAACCGGTGGAGGTAACTACCTGGCCGCTGTGCCGAGTTGTGCGGCGAGCTTCATGTTGCTGGGTCTTCATAAGAAATTTGGGATCCAAGTAAGCAAGGGGATGAGAAAACTTAATTTTCCGGTTTGCCCGACGGATTTTTAATGAAGGCGAAGGACTTGAATCAGAGGAGAGAATAATTACCTCTACATCATCGCTAATACGGCTTCAGCCTTCATCGTGACAAATATCATCGTTAATTAGGCATATGAAAAGTAAGCCAAGTGAATCAAGTTCTACCTCAAGGTCCGGATTACTCACAAGATCATCCGCGGCGGATCGTAAGATGCGTTGGTTCTTCTTTTATAAGCGCTTCTCTTGACAGCTTTGGTCTTTTGCCGGGTTGGTTTCTCCGGTTTGTCGGGCTTCTCGGTTTCTCTTGGGAAGTTTCTTGCTCGAGAATGGGTCATCACCCGATTAAGCAGCGATTGAGGTTAAAAGTCATACCCAAAACAACAGTAATATATTCAAAGAAGATTAGTCGTAAGTCTTACGAGGGTGGCTTGTTGGTAGCACAGAACGGGAGCAGACCGGTTCGGTCACAGAGATGTTCCGGTTCATTAAGCATTTTATTCACCGCTTCAGTGACCTCATCATCGGTGAGCTGAATATTACTGTTTCTCAGGGGATCATTGACACTGCCAGTACTCGCACATTAAACCTCGAAAGGCTGAGAGGGGCAAGATGCTCCATGATATCCAAAGCGTCATGTAGATCAATCCTTGTAAGACCATTGGCCATGAAGGCTCGAAGCTTAGTGAGTTGAGGAGCATATTTACTTCTCTCCTTTGGCGCTAACCTTTGCGGAAGGGATGTGCATTCTTGAGTCGCTCGGGACGAAAATCGGGCAAAGGATTCTCATTAGCGGTGTGAGGTGTCTCGGCAATAAAACCATGTTTGATTCCATTCCTTGGGGTGGTATGCGGTTTGACGTGAGGATAAGTGACTTCCTTCCTCTTTTGAATCGCCATGCCTCCTAATTACATGTTGGGCCCGTCGGTGAATTTTGTGCGGCGGTTTAGATGAAAGCGATCTCTAAACAATTCAACCGTGGGTTCTTCTTGAAAGTATGCTTCACAAAGCACTTGGAAGTGGCAAATATTGGTACGTAATCGGGCCTATATCTTGCGGACGGAGTTGAAAATTGGCTAACACATCCGGTAAAATTTTGAACTGGCGGGTTAAAGCCTCGGGCTAAGTGGATCTGCGAATACTACAATTTCCCCCTCTGAGGTGTGGGTGGACATTCGCTGCCGTGAACCCTCCAATGGATATCATTTTGCCGCTTAAAGCGCCAACAAGACAAGGTTGTTTAACCGAGTTTCGTGACCCGGAAGGCGCCAGCTGCATTCGTGACACTTGCTTGGCCATCTAAAAAGAAAAGATATCCGGTTCAAGGAATATGTTGGGGCAAAAGAGAACTGGTGTACCGTGCTGAATCGGAGACAAATACATCTAAACCGAGTTCTCTGACGGCGGCTGAATCTGGTTAAGGAATTTTGGCGGTTCAACAAGGGGACTAATGGTGTATACCGGTTTGATTAAGTTTTTCTATGACAAGTTAGACCGTCTGGTCTAAACATTGAAAGCATCTAAATGTTGCAAATGGTTAAGTATGCAGAAACAGGTTTCATAAGACTTCTTTACAATGAAGGATCTGGAGCCAAATCAGAAAAGAAGGAATAAAACAGAACAGTTTTTCATGTCATGAACCGAAGATGATATGTAGGTATAGGCACAAGGCTACAGGCGGATACTAAAAGCTACCGCTAATCGGAGCGAGCTGTCACAAAGAACTAGCCAGGAGTCCGGCAGGAACATGAGCAGTTCATGGAGCACGGCAAGAAACAGGAAACCCTAGAACGGATCTAGGTCAAGGGGAGCTAAAAGCTTACCTGAGTCGAGGAGATGCAGAGGAGGTGCGGCGTCTCTCTGGTGCGTTCAGGTTGATGCAGCGGCCCGAGACGAGGCAGAGATCGACGGCGGCGGCGGAGCTCCGAGGCGAGTGACGCGAGGAAGACGAAGAGAAAGAGGACGAAGGGAAGAAAGGGAATGAACTTTCGGTCCTATTTATAAGGCGAGATACCTGTGTCAGGCGTGGGAATCTAGGACTGCGGATCTGGGAAGCGGAGCTGTCGCCTCGAGTGTTGCGGATCTGTTAAATAAAGAAGACATCATAAATGTTGTATTTAATGAAGACGTCATGCCGGTTTACAGCAGCTGGAGAAGGCGATGTCACGGCGGTTCAACAATTTCAAGGAAGTATTTGCAGATGAAGATTTTTATTAAGGATTGACATGAACCTGTTCAAATCAATCTGGGGCCTAATGTTGGGGATATTACTACTGGGCATAAACCGGCCTATCTGGGCCGGGTTAACTTCATCAGTAGATCAACAGTGTAGAAGCCCGAGAGGCATGAGAATAAAGGCCCAAGGCCTGTAGTCGGTTTAGCACCTGTAGCTATAAACCGGCCGGTATGTAAACTTGTATCATAAGTTAGGAATAGGAGAGACCAACCCGGATGTGTATGAACCGGAGATTGGGACTCTTCAACCGACGTGCGCCACCCATGTATATAAGGGGACGACCCGGACAGTTCAAGGACAACCCGAGGCCTAGGAGAAGCTTATTCGCCCCTAGTCATCGAGACCACATCAATCCCATCACAACTAGACGTAGGCTTTTACCTTCATCGAAGGGGCCGAAGTAGTACAACTCTGTTTCTTTGCGTCCGCTTTAACCCCTTCAAGTTAAACCGTAGCGATGGCTCCACGACTAAGTCCTTTCATGAGGACATCTGCCGTGACAAAACCACGACAAGATCCGAGGCGGTGAACGACGGCGTAGCGGGAACAACTCCGGTGCGGTGGACGGTTGCGACAGTTGAGCCGCAGCAGTGAGGTGCAGGACGGCGTGGTCGGAGTGGTTCTGGTACGGTGCACGCCGCGTCCCGGCGTCGAGGAGGCAGCTCTCGCCTCGGCTTCATTGCTAAGTCCTTGAGGGTGTTGCGGTTGCGGTTGCGTTGGACGACGACGTCGGGGTACCGGCTCCGGTGTGATGGAGGAGGGCGGCGGTGGATTGGCCGCTATGGGGTGGAGGACGGACCGACGGAGGAGGCTGGTGTTCCGCGGCTGGTGGAGAGGGTGTTTCCGCGCCCATAGAGTATGAATGGGGAAACGGAGGGAGGCGGGGAACTAAGGGGGAACAATGTTAGGTTTGAGACGCGCTTGTTTGAAATTTGGGAAAGTAACAAACTTTGCCCCCATCTAAAATTTCGGACAGAGTGCGGGTTGGGGGTAGGACAGTCATGTCGTGTCCCAAATGTGGGCGGATAGATTTCGCCGCGCATGGGTGTTTAGGGCGCCCTGGCATATGAATGCTTCTCGAGGCGGTTGAGACTGGCGTCTTGGTGAAGTTACAAACCTACCCCGGTTTAGGACCTTTTGGACATCGGGCCGATAGGCTACACGGGCCGTGAGTCAAGACAGTAATTTCCTACCACCAAAACATTAGTCTCACATGGCGGTTTCGGGTGACCGTGAGGCCTATTTGGTGCTTCGTTCAATATTTGGGAGCGTACATTAACGCTTTTCGGTTCTCTTGAATTGAACTTTTAGGATTTGTCAAACTTCACAAATCTTTACTCTTGAATATCCTAACGCTACGATTATTTTGGAATGGAGGGGGTACATTTGAATATACATTGTACACGAGTATATATTAAAAAATATGCAACTTACCTCAATTCATGCATGGTTCCAGATATAATCTCCTTGGTTGCAAAAAAAAGTTAGATATGCGTATGAATATATATATAGCATGTTCAAACTCACAACAAAGATTGATGCCCCCTTTTACATCGGATTTACAAATGCCATTATCTCGGGTTCAAATAGATGAATGCACTTCCTATGAATTCGAATCTTCGAAACCCCCTTTATGTTGAATTCGACATGTATTCTATTTTGTAGCTAGCAATTTGGAATGTATCCATGCAAGTGACAAATGTATAAAGTGCTTCACACTATCAACATGGAGTGCACTAATTAATTTTTATATATGAATTGCAAAAGCATCCATTGCCTGTATTTCAAACCGAACACATGCACATTCTAGAATTCAATAGAGTATGGGTGTCTGATAGACTGATTTTCATCCATACGCAATTTGCAAAATTCGTGATCTCATCCAAAAATAACAATGCCATTTATATTTTAATTTAATGCGTAGAATCGCCTTTTACACGTAGATGCACTATGCCTCGCCTTGGTTCTCACAGACGTTATATATCTCTCTATCTAACGCATAAGTGCACACACTTTATATGCATCGTCATTTCTCTTTCACACATGCTCACAATCTCTCTCAGGTGTCAGGTGTCTCACGCATGCTCTCTCTGTTTTTCTCTCTCTCTCTCTCTCTCTCTCTCTCTCTCTCTCTCTTTCTGACTACTATGTACCACTCTTTTCACTAATCTCAGTTGGAAAACACTATTTATCTCACATGCATATATAGACATGCACGGTCTCTACTAGCCCTCTATACGCACATATATGTGCCTACGTGTCTCCCTTACGCACATTATCTTTAGGCCTCTCTCGCACACATATTGCCCCCCTGACACACCTCTCTCTTAGTAGTTGGCGAGATATGATTTCATCATATCGTCAACCGATAGGATATCCCTGGTTGTTAGGGCGATGGTAATACGAGGCAAAGTTTTACCCTAGTTCGGATCGGACCGCTGCGCTTGAAGAAAGAGCCTACTCCGTGTCGTATATTAGTGATATGGGTGTGTACAAAGTACACGTGAATACCGTGCATTGTGCGTGTGTGTATACTATCGACGAACTAGCCCCCAAGATTGTATAACATACTAAGGGCCTAGGGTTACAAATCATATATAGTCGGCTTATCACCACTGGGGATAGAGTCCTCCACGATTCTCGTAGCTTCGTGTTGTACGCCGAGTCCTCCACATGGGTCTTCGTATAACACGTCACGGTCCAACCTATATGTGGCGCAGGATGGAACCAACCCATGAGTCTTGATGTTGACCCACCACAACTAGAAATGATGTGCCCACCACACCACACACGCAATGGGCCACTAAGAAAATAAGCATATACAATAGTACAACGGTATCTAGGTCACGATACGTGTCCATATTTTGTTGAGGACAGCAGCGGACTTTTGCATTTGATGCGTGCTCCGTATTTTGTTGACGACACTTACAGTCATTGTATTTGAAGCGAAACCACGATATGGTCACTGGACTTCAGAATAAGCTCATCATGGTCACCACATACATTTTGTCGTGCTAACCAACATGTGGTTGGATGGTTAGAGGCAGTGGTTTCTCGAGCCCACCAAGGTTAAAGTCCCGGTGCTCGCATTTATCTTGTGTTAATTTCAGTATTTTCCGGCGATGTACGTTCAGTGGGAGGATACGTTCCACTCGACTATGAGGCACCTATGGTGACTTCGTGAAAATCTCAAGATCATATATCTTGCCCACTCTCGAAGGTGCTCATAGGGGTAGGGTTCGCGTGTGCGCGCTTATAGCGGTGAGTGCTTGCGCGTATATATGAGCCCTTGCGTCTGTACCGTGTTAAACAAATACATGTCATGATTATACGGTCACTGGCTCACCCGTACAACTCTGTATTATGTTGATGACACAATCAATTGACCAGTCAAACGTTCCACGCGGCGCAACTAGTGTTGCACCATCGGGGCGCGTAACCGTGGGGCCCACCTGTCAGCCCGTATATGAAAGAAGGAAATGGTAGTTTGAGTCTCCATTTATGTTAATAAAATAGGAGTACATTTTAGGGTGATCATACGGTCACTGGCTCACCATACAGCTCCGCAATTTGTTGATAACACGATCAATTGACCAGTCAAACGGTCCACATTCAGCAACGCACATTACCATAGGGCCCACCCGTCAGCGCGTATATGATGGAAAGAAATGGTAATAAATTAGTGGTTGGTGGGTATTCGAAGTCGTGAGTCCTCTGGTTGGCAGTCACCGGCGGTTGGGGGGCGTTCATTGGGCGGTGAGGCGGGATCCCGGAGAAAAGCTCGGACGCTGGGGGTGGGCTAGAGGGATGGCCGGTGCAGCGGCGGACCGACGGTGCGGAGTGCTTTCGGGGAGGGCGGGCCGGCCGCGGGCGGCGGGGACTGGCGGTTCGCCCGGTGGTGGCTGGCGGCTCAGGGGGGTGGAGTTTGATGATAAACTGGAGGCCCTTGATTTCGTATCCAACGGCTGGAAAATCTAATGACCAGAGATGAAAAAGTCAGTCGACTGACGTGTAGCCTCACCGCGCACATACACATGCACGCACGCATGAGACGCACGCATGTAGGCATGCAACACTGACACGTACACATAACGTACACAAGCACGCATGCTGGCGTGCGACACTGACACGTACACATGCACTCACGAACACACACACGTACGCACCCATGCATGCAACACTAAAACGTACCCTTGCACGCACGCAACACTCGCACGCGTGCATGCACACAGCACACGACGTAAGACACATGCTCAACCTATACGTGCATGCACCCTTTGTTAAGGACATGGATTGTTACAGGTATTAATCAATCTTATCTGTGATAAGCAGAACATTGGTGGTTGCAGCGGTCTTTATGAATCACAACGTATCGAATGGGCTATCAACATAGTAGGCTTATCTACATGAAAAAGATGACGTCACACTCAATGAACAATCATCGGTTTATGAAATGCCCGCTTCTCGACCGCCTGCCCACCAAAGGTTCCTCTCGCCTGTGTGCCGCTCAAGGTCACCGACATGCAGGCATGCACCCAAAGAGCCCACACATCGCTGGAAGAATGGCGCAGTTGTCCTAGGTCGAGTCGAGGGCGCCACTCGCTGCACGCCCGGGCTGAACACGCCTGCGTGCCGCATTCAAACACCTCCATGAAACCCGCCTGTGGAAGCCGAGAAACCCACTCGACACACGTCCGTTCATGACCGGACGGCGTTAAGAACGCATGAACGCCGAGCTCCTCCCGTCCGCCTTCTATTTAATCTCCTATTTAAAGGAGGCCAAACACCGCCAAGAATCGCACACCTCCGCCGCTTCCCTATCTCCTCCACCATTTTGTCCACTCTACAATGGCTTACGAAGAGTAGTTATTCCGCATCCAAGTCGGCTGGGTAGCCCGGCCGGATACGAAGCTATGCAGCTCGCCGATGCACCTCCCTCCCTCGCCTGACGGGAGCCAAGGCTGTCGCCTAAGCCGGGCGTTGCTGCTGCAAGAATCTCGCCGCTTCCAGCCAGCCGACGAGGAGAGCGACGACGGACGTCGTTGCTGCCGCCCACGCCGCCGCCTGCATTACGCCGCCTCCGTTTCGCGGGCCGAGGCTCCTCATGCCGGTGGGTCAGCGCCATGCAAGCAGCGACATGTAAGCCGGTGCGCTGAGAAGCGCAACGAGTCGGTGGCCAGCGCCTCCGCGTCCGCCGCCATCATCGAGGAGAAGTAGAACACGGGAGGCCGCCGCCGCTTGGGTCCCATGAAGGCCACCGCGGAGGCAACGCCGGCGTACACAGCAGGTGTCTTGCCGGATGCTTTTGTTGCGAGGACCTTCGTCGACCCCGCATGGGCTCCACGGAAGAGGGGAATGTTAGGATGAACTCGAGCCGGTGCCGGCCATGGCGAAGTAGTGGCCGGTGATGAACTTGAACCGGTGCCGGCCACCATCATCTTACGGCACCAGCCAATGATATCAGTTGGGCAATGGGGAAGCGAGACGTCCTTTGCGCTGACGCATATACCTCGGGGCTCTGGCGGTCCGTTATCGTCATTTAGGACATGAGAAACACAAATCGATCGGCGGGCGACCATTTAGGCCAGTATTATATACCCTGTGTTGCCCGTAACTAGCACCACGTAGTTCATTTGAATGTAATGAAATCCGTCATGTTTGTATGAAAATCTGGTATTTTATATGATTTCCGTCGTTGTTTATATGAAATATCAGTTTGTCTACATGTTTGTGTGAATTTCGTCCGATTGGTTGAGTTGTTGACATAATGTGTGCGGCTACGGTTGGATGGTGTAATTTGTGGGTCGGCAGTCGGTCTGCATGCGGCTCGGGCGGCGTTGTGGGACAAAAAAACACAGCTCATGCGAGCTCGTCTCCAACGTACGCGCTAGAGGATGCATGACAACATGAGCACCCGAGCCATTCCTCGTTCATCAGTGGCAAAGGCACCGGTGGACAAAAGGGTCGCCAATATTTTGGCTACCCTAGCCAAGATCCAAACAGCCCCTCATAACAGATTCAGATCCCTCGTTCCCCGTGGAATTTTGCCATGTGTTGTTTTCATGGACTAGCAAGATGCCCGTGCATTGCACGGAACATCAAGATACATTTTTTTACAAACTCCCGCATGCATGCAAGGGATAATTAATGTCCTCCTTTGCTAGTACCACGAGGCAAACACCATTAATATTGCATCGATTAGTGTTAGTGGCCTTGTATATCCGCAAATTGTAATTTTGATAGTGGCCCCTTGTATATAAAAAATGGAGGGACAAAGATGAGAAATAAGGTGAGGAGGAGGTGTGGTGGTGAATGGTGGTCGGATCAAGTGAGGCATGGGGATGGACGACGTGATTATGTCTAGGTTTGTACGTATCTCTCTCGCACACACCCACGTAGGGTGGTGGACATGCACGAAGAGAAGAGGTGCACGACGGCGCACGTATTCTCCGCCTCTTTCCCAACCACACTGCTACGGGTACACGGTGGAGCCTATTTCAGACGTAAAAAGGCAGCCCACGTGGTAATTTGGCATGTGTCTTGGTTGTCCACTTGGTGGAGGGAGGACTCGTCTACCACGGGTGAACAAACAAATTATGCATTTGACGGGTTATGTTAAATTAAAAAAGAGGCAAACCATGTGGGGCCTACCTTAGAGGCAAGGCTCTATACACCGGAGTACTTTTGATGTGTCCCAATAACTTGTAGAACGAGGAGAAGCTTGCTTAGTATGTCAGCCTCCCGCCCCACAGGCGCGGTGGCTCGCAAGATGAGGTGAAGCTTGCTTACGAGTAGTAGTAGTAGTAGTACTACTACTACTGTACGCCTTTACGCCCACTCCCTCGCCCACGCGCGCGGTGGCTCACAGCACAAGGAGAAAATTTTACTACTCCCTCCGTTTACTCCTCGTCCCTACTACGTATACTTTGGTTTGTACTCCCTCCATTTACTTATACAAGGCCACTATAAAAAATACAATTTGCATTTATACAAGGCTAGAAATAGTAATCGAGACAAAAGTTACTACTCCCTCCTTTCCAGTTTATGGCTCAACTTCAAAATCTCTCCAACCAAGGTAAACGGTGAGTGGTCGAATTAATTTCGTAGTTTGCACAAGTAATTAGTACGCCTGCTTTTTCTCAAGAAGTTATGTTTACCGAGGCATTAATTAGAACGAATGCATGAATGACCACTAAATTTCCATGAACTTGTACATGCATCGGTAAGTACAATAGTGCGCTTTACAACATGGCATTTTTGCATATGTGGAGGAAAGAGAGGCAAGGAAAAGTGGAGAAGTGGGCTCTCATGCAAGAGCCAGCCTCTACTACATGGTGGAGCACCGGGAGAGGCATCTCGTATGGAGGTGGCCAGGAATCAGAGACTCACGCCGGTCGTGGCGCCGCAGCTAAAATGATAATGGCAAGTCAAATCACGAGGCCTCACCTGTCCAAAGAAGAACTCGTGTCAAATCACACAGCCCTACGTTTGCAGTAGCCTACTCCCTCGTCTTCTCACATCTCTGTCGAACCGACTAGGCGGAACTGCCCCGCCGCCTACCATGCAGGAAAAGCCCCGCCCTTGACTTTTAAATACAACTACATCCACTTAAGAATCCAATGATATACTTTTTGTGACATAGAACTACGTGCAGGTCCTATAAACCGAGACGCCTAAAAATAAAAAACCAAGACGGAGAGGGTAGTTGAGCAGGTATCTTTTTAGATCAATATAGTTGGGATTCACCAAGGAGCAAAACCAAGTGGTAGGCTGCTCTGCCGTGGTTACGTAGCAACTCAAGCAGGTCACCCACACACGAAATGGCTTAATAATTACACTTAACAGACCCCTTTGGCCGACATGTGGCTCATCCACCATCTTGTTCCACGTGCGATGCACCAAATTACAGTTCAAGCAGTGGGTCGGAATTGGAGGCACCCCCGGTCGCTAAGGCCAAAGAGTAGAAAATGAGCGATGAGGGGTCAAATCACAAAGCCCCACCTTTCTCGCATTAAGGCTGGAGTGCTTTGGGACAGACCGAAGCAACCATCATTTCACTCTAGGGCTAAGAGCATAAAGAAAAGAGAAAACAATGATGCGTAAGGCAGCTACCTAGGGCACCCTAGGGTAGGGGTCTCCACTACAGATCCTTTTTTAAAGCACCTCCACTACAAATCGGCTTCTCCCTCGCCCTCTTGAAGAAAACCGATGATGAGTGTGGCGGTAGGGTTTGTAGGAGTACTACGTACGGCGCAAGGGGCCACTTCGTAGTAAACGGGTTCGAGTCGACGCCTTAAATATGTGTGGGCCGCTTGGTTTTACGGGAACGAGGCAACATTTTGGGTTCAGGGACCAGTGGAGATATAGTACGTACAAAAAATTGTGGATGTAGCACTACTAGAAAAAGGGCTATAGATGGGATTGACACTAATGGAGCAACAGAAAGTTGGTGCGCCATTAGTATAGATTAATGGCGCACCACCTTCCGATGCGCCATTAGAGTTGAAACTACTAATGGCGCACCATGCAAAGGGTGCGCCATTAGTATCAAAAATTTATTTTTTTTGAACTAGTGCTTTGTTCAAACATACTAATGGCGCATCTCGCTAAGTGCGCCATTAGTAGTTGTAATTACTAATGGCGCACGCCGTGGGTGCGCCTATTAGTATAGAAATTTTTTTTGAGCTAGTGCGCTCGTCTAAACATACTAATGGCGAGATCTCGGTGGCGCGCCATTAGTAGTTGTAATCACTAATGGCGCACCTTGCAAGTGGTGCGCCATTAGTAACTTGGCCACCACTTCCAATCGAATGCACCCCCGTGGATCGCCTTTTCAGTTTTAAAAAAAATAAACGAAAATGATGAAAATGTCAAAAAAATAAAAGAAAATAAGTTTCCCATGTGATATGTGGTCTAGTTGTTGGGAAAATTTGCAAATATGAATTTCGACTTCATTTGCAAAATCTCTAGAATTTGTAAAATGGGCATAACTTTTGCATACTAACTTTCGGATGAAAAAGTTTTTATATGAAAAATCATCTACTCGAAAAGTTACATCCGAATTTAACGGGGTACCTGCTAAACATTTTCAAAATCCTCAAAAACCTAACAGAAAAAAAAAGATACGGGCTTTTAAGATCCTGGAGAGGAAAAAATTCAAAAATTCAAACTCACTAATGGCGCACCTGCCCATGGTGCGCCATTAGTATCTTCCCGCCTTCAAAATTTAAAATAAGTCAAAATAAAAGTTACTAATGGCGCACCGCCCATGGTGTGCCATTAGTATCTTCCCGCCTTCAAAATTCAAAGTAAGTCAAAAATAAAAAAAAGTTACTAATGGCGACCTGCCCATGGTGCGCCATTAGTATGTCGTGATATATGGCTGGCTGGGCAAGCACCTCCTCCACTCCATCTCTCCTCCACTCCATCTCCTCCTCTCCTCTCCTCCTCTCCTCTCCTCCACTCCATCTCCTCCTCTCCTCTCCTCCACTCCTTCTCCTCCTCTCCCATGACCTCCTTCTCCTCTCCGCGACCTCCTCCTCCTCTCCCATGACCTCCTCCTCCTCCCTCCCTCCTCCGTGAGCTCCTCCTCCTCCTCCTCCCATTACCTCATGGTTTCTCCTTCCTCCTCTCCGATGCTTGGTGAACTCCTCTCCGGCGACCTCCTCCTCCTCTCCGTGAACTCCTCTCCGCAAATGAACACGGCAAAGAACGTACAAGATCCAAAACAGAACAATATTTGAAATAATATCATGCCAAAAAACAAGCAAAAAAAACTAGGAAAAAATGGGCAAAAAAATCACGATCCAGATCCAAATTCAAAATTCAAAAATAGCAATGGCGCACGGTGGGGGTTAGACGGTGCGCCACTACTATTTTCCCGCCTTCAAAATTCAAAAATACTAATGGCGCACTGCTGTTTATACTAATGGCGCACCTGGCCTATACTAATGGCGCGATCAGAAGATATACTAATGGCGCACCGTTGGTGCGCCATTAGAATACCGATACTAATGGCGCATTGAGGTGCGCCATTAGTAAAAATTACTAATGGCGTGCTAGTAATGGCGCACCAGTGATGTGCCATTAGTAGGAAAAACTGGTGCGCCATTAGTAGGCCTTTTCCTAGTAGTGTAGGTTCGACCGAAAGGCAATGATGCATGGGCCCTGCATTTTGAAATACCCGGGGCCGCGTGAAATTTGCTACTCTACTCAAACCTAGTAAGGTACACATGTATTGAACGCATGAGATTTCGAAACCAAATTATGAATAAATACACACTATAGCAGGTAAAGCTTTGAGTCATGTATGCATGATGTAGATGTTCTTTTAGTTCTTATAGTTCATCTCATTCAAAATCAATTAGTTTTATAAAAATGTTAAGATTCATGGGGTTGTGCATTGTAAATCATAAAGTAAAAAACAAATAATGGCAATTCATTTAGAAAAAAAATAATCAATTATGATACAGAAGATTCTAGAACAAAGGAGAAGTGCTTGTGTTTTGAGATTTGTGCATTATGCTTAAGTTCAACCATGGAGTCTTCTAAATTGAACATGTGGCAGATCTGGTGGAATGTTGATGATATCCAATGGCCAGTAGTGCTCGGATTTGCCTATCTCTCAAGACCTGTCAAGTTAGCTTCATCCAAAACCATCTTTCAAAGTTATTGGCACACTATATAGTTCTTGTGCCATAGTTGCATGTTTTGGAAAAACTACTAGTGGGTTGTACTATCTATTTAGGAATAGAAGATGTATACATGGAAGTTGTAGGGAAAGAGATGACATGGAGCATCTCAATTCCTATGAGTAGGGATTGGAAAAGAGATGTCATTTGGTTCACATCATAGGAACCTTTCTATTGAGTCTAGAGATGACATGTATCTCAATTCCTATGAGGAGGGATTTGAAATTAAGGGAGTATAGGAATCCATTCATATGAACCAAGTGGCTCTAAAGCTATAGAAATGATATCATGTTTATTTCCTTTGAAATGTGGAGTATATGAATCTATTCCTATGAACCAATTGGCTCTAAAGGAAAAAAAATCATATCATATGGAGTTCCTATGATATTCCTCCACACTAAAGGATGCTTGAAATTGTCATGTGATACGATGGTCTTTCTTTGTAGACTCCTCACCCATCTTTATAGTTACCTCTCAAATATGAATGAAAATGATATATACAGATATTCTACATGTGCAATTTGGTACACGAAAACTCGGTAAAAGTTTACAGGTTCAATTTTCAATAAAGCTATATCCTATATGCAATCGTATTTCTAACGGAGGGAGCATACAGCAGTTGCTAACACTCACATGGAAGATTTGTGTGTAGGAGGAGTGGCTGTTCTGTTAAATGACATGGCAAAACTGACACTGTTGGATGCCGATCTAACGGTTCTTACGGCGTTCGTCAGGAAAAGGCTTGTGGCGAACGTTTGTCGGATAATGATTTACGGACACATTCATTGCATTGATATGTTCCCCCTCTCTCTCACGCACACGCATTCTCACGAAGTCACGACTCTCCCGAGTCCTCTCACAAACTCAAGACGTCGCACCCACCGCCTATCTCAGGTAGACGCCACGCACATATGTGCTCTTCACACCCTACCCTCGTAACTTCTAAAAACCAAAAGACGGCGCACATTTTATTTTAGCTCACACATCACACACTTATACTATTGCTCTTGCGGCGTAACGCTCTTTGGGCATAGTATATTGTACTCTCATCGAAGAGAAGCCGTGCACGCATGCACTAGTTCTCTCACACCCACTTCATGGTACACGTAGGAGCACATTTTTTTTGAAGTCGTACAACAAAATCACTCCACTATATATAAAAGCAAGAGCCTTAGCGCTTGCTTTACTAGGGTTCCTCTCATTCACTCTCTCATGCTCCCCAGATCTAAGAAACACATAGGTGGCCACACTCTCTCTCAGCTCACGGTTGGTCACAAATCCGGCCGGACAACCTCGACCGGGGCAGGGGTGTAGGTGCATCGTTCACGCTGTCACGGGCCGAGGGAGGAGACCAACGGCTGCCCGCCAAGGTCTCGATCGGGCGGCCGTGCTGCCTTCTCTCGAGAGAGCTCCGGCTGGGAGGGCCTCCGACCCCTTCTTCCTCCTCATGTATTGTGGCTAAGATGCGGCCTCCCGATTCCGTCTTTGCCACATGCCGACGCACCCTCGTGTATATATTCCTTCAAACCTGCCTTGCTCTATCGCCTCAGCTCCCATCGTAGGATCCTTTTCTACTCCCGTCCGCTGTTCCAAAGCCACCTAGACTTTTACTATTATTAGAAGTAAAGCTAGTTCATACAGTCGACTCAAAGCGTTGGTTCAAACAGGGAAGAAAGTGGGAAAGCTGTGGCATGAATCTAGGACTCGGTTCTAAGAGGAAACAGAGGAAAGTAGTAATATCCGCTACCGCTTAAATAACCGTATTTCGTATTTGCACAAACAGGATGTCTGTCTCCATATCGTTTCGGGATGTCTCGTCTCAGACGCTTCTATCCGCGCAATCAAAAGCACACACCTCAGTTTTAGTACAACTCAAGAAATGAGATGGCTATCCCTCATTGCCGCTGCCTAACCTCCCGCCTTCAAGGTATCCCTACATTGGTAGTAACTAAGGTAGAATGACCAATGCAATCTAAAAGAAGCTGATTCGCACGTTTTACTTCCTGATTACGGGCAGGACGAGTTTAAAACAACTGCATCCTAGTCCGGAATGCACTTTCTACTAGTTCATCCATGGACCGAGGACTAGTTGGCACTACCACGGTTTTTGGACAGTGCACGGACAAGAGGCATTGTGGTCTGCTTATTTCTGCAAATAGCGGTGCTTAAATTTAGTGGAATGCACAAGAATTTCACCGTCAAGACATCGCATGGTTTAGTTCAAAGCATTCTAGCTGAGACCACAATTATAACTGGTTATTCGGAATGAGAGAACCTAACCTGAATGGTGGCAACAAGAAAAAACCAGAGTGAACTCCAGGAAATTTAAGCTGTACAGCCCTTTGCTCAGAGAAGCCTTTTGCTTGCTTTTTCCTGATTTCTAAACCTTCTCACAACTTTGTCTTTTCATGTGAACTAGTATATGTTTGTTATGTTCTATGAATCATTGAGATGTATAAAATTGCTTAACTTATGCTTTTCAAGTTTTTTATGAAGACAAGTTTAATGTGAGTGTTCCACATGAGCCCTGGACTTGCGTGTGAACATTTGGAATTTATTACATTGTGGCCTCAATTAACTGCATGAACCACTGTAACAAGATACATAGTTGCTTATATGTCAGACAGCAGATTGTTGATTGTTAGCTGGTCGATAGCCTAGTGTTGAAGCGAAGCTGAGCCAATGTGCCGTGTTTTGCACAACTGCTACAAGTGGGGTAGCGCCAACAGTGTTTACAAGTACTTATGTATACGCCGCCAAGACGGTTCTCGAACGAAAGTGCTCTATTTCATCAAAACACACCTTTGCTCGTATGATAAACCGTGACAACTTATGTCTTACCATGCCATATTCATGAAAAAACTAGTGAGGAAGCATCTGTTTCGGCAACAATTATGATGGTTCTCACATGATTCACGGGCACACAAAACTAGCAGCAGTTCCCATAGACGGATTCAAACATAGTACTAGCCCCAGAGGGGTCGATAACAGGGAAGGTTCGGATAATTAGACACAATCCAAACTACTATTAAACACTAGCTGGGGCAACTATTTCATGCCTCGATCTAATTTGGGCTGGACACAAGACGACCTTGCCATGAACATCATCGAGGACGCCCCGCAAGCAGCTCAATCCTATGAACCTTCATGAAGACAACCTTGTGGCCTTGCCATCGATAAACTTGTTTGTGGAGGCATGCCACGTCATCTTCTGCGTAAGCTTGACAAGAACAAGATGCCTCAAAAACGAAGGAGTAGCTTTGAACTTCTTGTGCTTCAAGACACTCGACAACACGCTCGACAAATAAAGTGAGGCTGGAATACAACTCTTCATTGGTATAACCGCCAAATGGCTTCCGTGATCCAACAGCCTAAGAACTCATTTTCTCAAAGTGTGTATATTCAGGTCGTCCGCCTCATAGCGAGTGACATGTACAACTACACAATCCTTGTCTCGCATCAGGGCTCTAATTGAAATGTAAACAAATTCTGAATTACTTTTCAGATAAGAAACATAAGTTATTTAAACCACTATGTATAGCATGGCATCGAAGCTAATAAAATTTTGCATTATTAATCACCACATACTTCCTTTTCTAAAAAATCACCACATACTTAGATGAAAAACCACAATCGAGATAGGCAAAGAAGGAAATAACCTTGGGCAGCTCGGCGGGGGGCATCCTCGAAGGGGAAAACTGCTCGCAAAGTGCCACGGGGCTATAACCTCAAACGGGCTTTGACCATCTTAGTAGTGGCCGTGGAGCGATCTGGGGTCACTCGGTGGTTGCCTCCATCTTCTTGGAGCTCTACGTCTCGTGGGGATCAGCCTCTGCCTCTGCTCCAATATCGGCAGATCCTTGCCTGGTTCTCCTTGGTCCATCATGAAACTGACAAATACTAGGAGACCACTGAAAGGAAAACACAATCGCAATGACAATGAAACATAAAAGAGAGTGAGGATCGGTTACTGCTTTGCAAAAATTCTTTTTTTCTGAACGGAAATATACCAACATCACGGATCCACTTACCTTCCCTTCGTTTGGAGAGAAGAACAGTGGCAGATGCGAGTGTTGCCTTTCTTGAAGACGGTGAGGGAGAAGGGGATTCAGCGAAGAGTGAAATGATGGTTGCTTCTGCTCACAAACTTAGACTGCGGGAGGTGGGGTTTTGTGATACGACGGCTCATCGCCAAGGCCACGACCGGGGTGGCTCTCCGCCTGCATACGCCTTCTAATTTGGTGGATGGCATTTGGGCACGCCAGCTGCATGGGCCCGCATGTCGGTGAACAAAAGTATAACGACATTCAAGAGAGGGAGACGTTTCAATGACCTAGGAGGAGCCAAGCGGTGTAGAGTGTCTCCTTTGTACTAGTAGTAATTGTTTTTCCGGGTAGTCAGAGAGTGTCTCCACTGTACTAGTAGTAATTGTTTCTTCCGGCCCAACACAAAACAGCCCATCCACACTAGTAAATAGTAAAATCAATTCAAAAGCCCATATATTTACTGAATGAGAGGCGCCACCCACACCCAGCACACCCCCCCCAAAAAAAAACCTGGGTGCTCTTCTTCCTCCTCACTCCCACCCACCTCGCCTCCAATCGCATTCCCCAAATTCCTCACCTCACTCCTACGTAAAACCCCAGCTCCCCTTCTTCCTCACTCCCATGTAAACCCCCAGCTCCCTTCTTCTTCGTCGACTACAACTAGGCTCGTCATTCGTTACTCTACTCAAATATGTGAGCGACGCTGACGCCTCGAGGAAAATGGAGTCGGTGACCCCAACGCCAAAAGATGAGGCTCACACCGGTGACGCCTTTGTTGTAGATCCTGCACTCCGGCAGCTGGGAGAAGCGGCGACCCGCCCCCACCGGATCCTGTGAACCTCAGAGCATCTCGGGTGGACCGCATCAGCGATCTCCCGGACGCCGCCCTTGGGAGATCATCTCGCTTCTCCCCACCAAGGATTGCCGCCGCACCCAAGTCCTCTCAATTTGGTGGCGCCCTCTATGGCGCGCCGTGCCTTTAATCTCGATTGTCGCCGCCTATCTCTCTCCAATGATTTTGAAATCCCCAGAGCCATCATCTCCTCCCACCAGGGATCCGTTCAAAGCCTCTGCATCCCGTCATGCTACCTGAGCAAGCATACCATGCCCTGCACGGTGGACGCCTGGCTGAAATCCTACAGCTGCTTGAGTTCTACTATTCCCCTGGAAATCACATACCACATACCGAACGCCATGAACTTGTGCCCTTAGCACCGATGTCCATCTCGCGGTTTTCCTCCTCCCTCCACACCGCCACCTTTGCGCTGTGCTACCTACCAGACAATCTGGTACTAAACCTTTGACTCCCATTTCTCAAGAAACTTTCACTTGTGCGGGTTCGTATATCGGAGGCCTCATTGCACAACATCATCCACTCCAGTTGCCTCGCTACCGAGTGCTTGGTTCTTGTTTTCACAGTTAGAATCGGTTGTCTCCAAATAAAGTCGCCTAACCTTGTAAGAATTGGAATTTCTTTTGACGGAAGGCAACTCATCATCCAAAATGCCCCTTCACTTCAAAGGTTGATCCTTGATTCTAGTTATTCACCGTTGCAAATAACCGTCCTCTCTGCGCCAAAACTGGACACCTTGGGTGTAATACATGATCTCTGTGCTCATTTCAATATGGTGTTTGGCTCCACAGCTCTTCAGGTGCTTTATATTATCATCTACACTTGTAACCATAAGCTACATTTTAAATTTCTGAGCATAATTTATATATCATCTTGGAGTACACATTTTGTACTAATATTATGTTCTATGCTCAATGAAGAGTTTTGATCTGAACAAGATTATTGGCTTGCTGCAATGCTTTCCATGTCTGGAGAAGTTGTATATAAAGGTGATAATTTCACGCACATTGGAAGCCCGCATATAGTGTACTAGAATTAACGGTTCAGCTGTTGCTCTTTCGACACTCTTCTTTTAGACCTTAACTGTTTTCAATCGTCATGTATATTAAGGCAACAGGACGGGGTAAGAAAGTTATAACCAATCGGTGGATTTTAAGCATCAGGATTTTCTCACTTCTCATGAGATTCGATTGAAGACAATAACGCTAGAATGATATGTAGCCAACCGTGCAAACACAAGATTTGTAACATTCTTCCTGTTGAATGCGAGGTTACTATTGTCCATCGTGCTTAAGTTTATCGCCAGCATGGTTTTGACGGATGGGTATGTCAAGAGCAAAAAGGAGTTTGTGTGGGCAAAAGAGCTTTTGAACGTGTCGGGCTTCTATTTTACAACATATTGTGGTCATAATCCAGTAAATTTTACGACCCATGATGTTCATTCTATGGACCTGACCGATCCATTTGACTGTGATTGCCGAAAACAGTGCTGGAGTTAGATGTTGTTGCCCTTTTCAATCTGGGTTTTTTTGTAAACCTGATGAACAATTAACCCTCGCGCTTTTGTACGCTTTGTAAGCTGGAGTTAGATGTTCCTGCCCTTTTCAACTCGGTCAGGATCATTATATTTTCTTTGAAACAAGACAAATGGCTTGCCATTCGCTTAATTTATAGTGAAATGTTGTAACAAATCCCAACCAAGGGAAACAACATCACTCTCGGCCAAGCTTGAGCTCACCGTGCATTACAAAGCCAAGTGATTAGCCCCCACCAAAGACCCACAAAATTATTTCGAACTAGCACATCAAATGGGCTGTAAATTTTCATAGGAAAGGTTGCATGACCGTGATGATTTGGATTCGGCGGTTGAGACCCGCGAGGAAATAGCCTATCCTAGGTGGTGTCGACTTACTAGCTACCAACAAACGATTCTGCCTACCAGCCGTTGGATTGACATCCAACATCTGTCGTGTATCTGCTATCTCTTGTCTTCTTCTTCCTCCAGCCACTCAAACCAAACCACCCCGTTGGCTCCGCCTGCTCCCGCCTCCAATGGCTGGCTGTGCCTCCGCCGCCCTACCGTACGTACCCTCCAACGTTGGCCAGTCCCTCCCTCTATTCCCCACACGCCCCGTTATTCTCATGCGACGCCACCCAACATGCACCCGCTACCGAACTAGTTAACCCTCATACTCCCCTCCGCTGCGATCGACCGCGCATGTTCAACGGGTTCTGTTCATTCCGTCCGAGGCCTCGCCGTCATCCTCCGCCTTGCGGCCTTGGTTCGCTGCCGTGCGTGCAAGCTGCCCTCTTCTTGCGTTGTCAACGCCGTCAATAACCGAGAGGAACAAGGAGATGATCAGACGTGGAGAGGATGACAAGATGGGACCCACCAGTCATGGCGATGACGCAAGCAAGTACCTCTATAGTACAAGCCCAAAAATATGGTTCCTCCTAATGGTTGGACATCTGGGGCTCACGCCATTGTCAACGTAGTCAATAAACGAGAGAATTACACAACGAGCGGCTAACACCAGGGGCCCAAAGAAGTCGTGCAGCTTTTTTTTAGGAACAAGCGGTTGTTATTTATACTAGTTTTAGCGATGGATCAGGGTAACAACGGGCTGTGCGGGGTCAGTGGCCCGTCTAGCCGTGGTTTTATTTATGTTTACCACATCATGAGCCCAGTTGTGTTTTTTCTTGTTGAAAATGGCTAGCCCAGTTCTATTTTTTTAAGAAATACCCAAACAAGGCCTACTTGCTTTATCGGCCTATGGGCTGCAAATCTTTCAAGACGAGGGGAGATTCATTCGGTTTGCCGAGAAATGGGCTGTACATTTTTAAAACACATCAAACCGGGAATTAGTTTCAATTTTTTTTCATTACAAGATCTTAAATTCCATTGATTTTATGCGTGGACAATTATTTGGGTTTTATATTTATATAAATTATTTTTTAAAATAGTCTGAATGTGAATCTATATTTCTGGATTAAAAAGAGTTGACCGCACCGAAATATACAAAACTTTGTATAGTTTTTAACCGTGGCCACAGTATGGGGTGTAATGCTAACAAAAAGAAGATGGGCTCCAAAAAATTCTTAAGAATTAGCAAATGGGCTGTACATTATTAGAAATAATGGCAGATGGGTTGTATGTTGTTTTCCAGATTTGAGGCTGACTTGTGCGCCTACTACAAAGTTGATGCGTATGCTTTCATAAAAAAGGTTGATGCACACTAATGCCCCATCAACTTAGTGAACACACGAGTAGTGACTGTTGGATATCCATCCAACGGCTATCGTCTTCTTCAATCTCTCGCTCTTCATGTTCCAAATTACCAAACAAGCGCCAAGCGGGACTGCTCGCTTTCCTCCTGCGGCTTGGCTATGCTGCCGCGCATGCCTCACGGCCCCATCGTACTCCCATCGCTGGCCTAGCCATCCCTCTACTCACCCACACATGCTGTTATTCTCCGGCGACGGCAGACGAACCGGTAAGCCCTCGTACTCCTCCGCGTGGGAAACAACTGCCGAGTATTCCCTGGCTCCGTGTCGTTCCCTTCCTAGGCTTCACCGTCCTCCACCGCCCTGGTGCTCTCGGCGCAGCCTGGTCAACGTGGTCAACGACCGACATCCATCGGAAGTGGATCAGACGTGGAGAGGCCGACAGCTGGGTCCACGTCGCACTCCAAGGAAATGCCTCCTTATTAGGCGCAAATTAATGATTCCTCCACCGACAGCTAGGACCCACAGGAAGGGCCTCAGATTTCGCGAAAAAAACGTTCCCCGATGTGCTCGGACCCACCAGCTATATCTTTGCACGCAAGGAAGTGCCTCCTTATTACGCCCAAAAAAATGAATACCCCCTGATAGCTGGGACCCACCATATTGTTGCGCTGACTTGTGGGTCTACTAAGTTCATGGGGCCGGAGGGCTTTGTCAACTTAGTCAATACTCCGATTCTGCGTATGATGTCCATCCAACGGTCATAGTGCTTCTTCAACCTTCCTGGTCTTCTTGCTCCACTACCAAAGCAGCGGCCGTGTCGCCGCTGCTCCTTCCTCCCGTGGCCGGGCCAGGCTACTGCTGGAGGCCTCACCGCCCTATACTACTCCCACCACTGGCAGGCCATCCCTCCACTCACCCACACCCCTCGTTATTCTCAAGCGTGACGGAGCCTCACACCGCAGCCGAACTAGTGAACGCTCGTACTCCTCTCCGTGTGGGCATCCACTGCCGCGTCTTCCCCGGCTCCGTGTCGTCCCCTTCCTAGGCCTCGCCGTCGTCCACGGCCGTGGTACTCTCGGCGCAGCGTGGTCAATGTGGTCAACGACCGACTTCCATCCAAGAGTAATCTTGTAAGTGGAGAGGTCGACAGTTGGGTCCACGGTAGCCGCAAGGAAGTGCCTCCTTATTACGCTGAAAATAATTATTCCTCCACCGATAGCGGAGACCCACCGGACGGGCCACCAGATTTTGCGAAAAAATAGTTTCCCGACTGCTTTGGGACCCACCGGACAGGGCACCGTATTTCGCGAAAAACGTTCCCCATTGTCACCGGACCCACCGGAAGTGCCTCCTTATTATGCACAAAAAATGAATACTCCCCGGCTAGTGGGACCCACCTTGGTGGGAGGATGACTTAATGGGCCTACTAAGTTGACGGGACGAAGGGCTTTGTCAACTTAGTGAATATGAACGATTCTAGCTCTAGTGACCGTCGATGTCCATCGAACGGTCGAGTGCTTCTTCAACCTCTCGGGTCTTCTTGCTCCAAAGTACCCCAAAAGCAACGCTGCCAGTCATGCCGCATGCTCCTGCCTCCCGTGGTCAAGCTCAGGTACTACGCCTCGAGCTTTATGCTGATTTCCCGAAGAGGACAGGATGATGCAGCACAGTAGCATAAGTATTTCCCTCAGTTTTTGATAACCAAGGTATCAATCCAGTAAAAGACCACACGCAAGTCCCTCGTACCTGCACAAAACGATAGCTACTCGCAACCAACGCTTAGGGGTTGTCAATCCCTTCTCGGTCACTTACGAGGGTGAGATCTGATAGAGATAATATTTTTGGTATTTCTGGTATAAAGATGGAAAGTAAAAAGTAAAAGCAAAAGCAAGTAAATAAAGTGATGGAGATTGATATGATGAGAATAGACCCGGGGGCCATAGGTTTCACTAGTGGCTTCTCTCAAGAGCATAAGTATTCTACGGTGGGTTATCAAATTACTGTTGAGCAATTGATGTAATTGAGCACAGTTATGAGGTTATCCGTGCAATGATCATGTATATAGGCATCACGTCCGGTGACAAGTAGACCCAAAACGATTCTGCATCTACTACTATTACTCCACTCATCGACCGCTATCCGGCATGCATCTAGAGTATTAAGTTAAAAAAGAGTAACGCCTTAAGCAAGATGACATGATGTAGTGGAACAAATTCATGCAATATGATAAATACCCCATCTTGTTATCCTCGATGGCAACAATACAATACGTGCCTTGCAACCCTTTCTGTCACTTGGTAAGGTCACCGCAAGATTTAACCCAAAGCTAAGCACTTCTCCCATTGCAAGAACTACCAATCTAGTTGGCCAAACCAAACGGATAATTCGAAGAGACTTGCAAAGATAACTTAATCATACATAAAAGAATTCAGAGAAGAATAAAATATTTTCCATACATAAGCTGGATCATAAACCCACAATTCATCGGTCTCAACAAACACACCGCAAAAACAAGATTACATCGAATAGATCTCCACGAGAGCGGGGGAGAACATTGTATTGAGATCCAAAAAGAGATAAGAAGCCATCTAGCTACTAACTATGGACCCAAAAGTCTGAAGTAAACTACTCACACTTCATCGGAGGGGCTATGGTGATGATGTAGAAGCCCTCCGTGGTGGATGCCCCTCCCGTGAGCTCCTAACAGGCCTCAAGATGGGATCTCGTGGATACAGGAAGTTACGGTGGAATTAGGTTTTTGGCTCCGTCTTTTGATCTGCTCGAGAATGCGTAGGTATATATAGGAGGAAGGAGTACATCGGTGGAGCGCCAGGCCCATGAGGCAGGCGCGCCGGGGAGGGCGCGCCCCACCTCGTGACCGCCTCCTGCACTTCTTGGAGTAGGGTCCAAGTCTCCCGGATCACGCTCGTGAGAAGATCACGTTCGAAGGTTTAATTCCATTTGGACTCCGTTTGATATTCCGCTTCTTCAAACAATCGAAATAGGCAAAAAATAGCAATTTCGGGTGGGCCTCCGGTTAATAGGTTAGTCCCAAAAGTAATATAAAAGTGGAAAATAAAGCCCATCATAGTCCAAAACAACAGATAAAGTAGCATGGAGCAATCAAAAATTATAGATACGTTGGAGAGGTATCAGGCATCCCCAAGCTTAATTCCTGCTCGTCCTCGAGTAGGTAAATGCTAAAAAGAGAATTTTTGATGCGGAGTGATACTTTGGCAGAATTTTAATGTAAATCTTCTTAATTGTGATATGAATATTCAGATCTGAAAGATTCAAGACAGAAGTTCATATTGACATAAAAATAATAATACTTCAAGCACACTAATCAAAAATAATTATGTCATCTCAAAATAACATGGCCAAAGAAAGTTCATCCCTAGAAAATCATATAGTTAGGCTATGCTTCATTTTTCACACACAAAGATGTTCCCAACTTCTATACCCTCGTTGACAAGCCAAGCAATTGTGTCGTACTTAATTAATCTCTAACTGTTTCAAGCTTCACGCGATACATGAGCGGGAGACATGGATATAGCAGGATGGGTGGAATAGAATATGATGATGGGGATTGTGTGGAGAAGACAAAAAGGAGAAAGTCTCACATTGACGAGGATAATCAACGGCTATGGAGATGCCCATCAATTGATGTCAACATGAGGAGTAGGGATTGCCATGCAACGGATGCACTAGAGCTATGAATGCTCAACAAAAGAAAACTAGTGGGTGTGCATCCAACTTGCTTGCTCATGAAGACCTAGGGCATTTGAGGAAGCCCATCGCAGAATATACAAGCCAAGTTCTATAATGAAAATTCCCACTAGTATAAAAAAGACAACTTATGAGACTCACTATATGAAAAACATGGTGCTACTTTGAAGCACAATATATGAGACTCACTACATGAAGAACGAGGTGCTACTTTGAAGCACAAAATATGAGACTCACTACATGAAGAACATGGTGCTACTTTGAAGCACAAGTGTGGAAAAAGAGATAGTAGCATTGCCCTTTTCTTTTCTTTTTTTGGGCCTTTTTTTTGGCCTTTCTTTTTTTTAATTCGGGCAATGCTCTAATAATGATGATCATCACACTTCTATTGATTACAACATGAGGATTACAACTCGAAACTAGAACAAGGTATGACTCTATATGAATGACTCCGGCGGTGTACCGCGATGGTGCAATTAATCAAGAGTGACATGTATGAAAAATAATGCATGGTGGCTTTGGCACAAATACGATGTCAACTACATGATCATGCAATGGCAATATGACAAAAGTAATGTATGTCATAATAATGATGAATGGAACGGTGGAAAGTTGCATGGCAATATATCTCGGAATGGCTATGAAAATGCCATAATAGGTAGGTATGGTGGCTGTTTTGAGGAAGATATAGGGAGGTTTATGTGTGATAGAGCGTATCGTATCACGGAGTTTGGATGCACCGGCGAAGTTTGCGCCAATTCTCAATGTGAGAAAGGGCAATGCACGGTACCGAAGAGGCTAGCAATGGCGGAAAGGTAAAAGTGCGTATAATCCATGGACTCAACATTAGTAAAAAGAACTCATATACTTATTGCAAAAATTTAGAAGTCATCAAAAATCAAGTACTACGCACATGCTCCTAGGCGGATAGATTGGTAGGAAAAGACCATCGCTCGTCCCCAACCGCCACTCATAAGAATGCACAAGCCAGGTACACTTCATGCTTCAAATTTGTTACACAACTTTAACCATACGTGCATGCTACGGGACTTACAAACTTCAACACAAGTATTTCTCAAATTCACAACTACTCAACTAGCATGACTTTGATATTATTACCTCCATATCTCAAAACAATTATCAAGCATCAAACTTATCTTAGTATTCAACGCACTCAAAAGAAAGTTTAACATATCTTGAACACCAAGTATATTAACATTAAGCAAATTACCATGCTATTAACGACTCTCAAAATAATCTAAGTGAAGCATGAGAGATCAAGTTTCTTTAAAACAAATCCACCACCGTGCTCTAAAAGATCTAAGTGAAGTACTAGAGCAAAAATTATCACGCTCAAAAAGATATAAGTGAAGCACTATGAGCAAATTATCAAGCTCAAAAGATATAATGAAGCACATAGAGTATTCTATCAAATTTCAATTCATATATGGCTCTCTCAACAGGTGTGTACGGCAAGGATGATTGTGGTAAACTAACAAGCAAAGACTCAAATAATACAAGACGCTCCAAGCAAAACACATATCATGTTGGTGAATAAAAATATAGCTCCAAGTAAATTACCGATGGAAGTGGATGAAAGAGGGGATGCCTTCCAGGGCATCCCCAAGCTTTGATTTTTGGTGTCCTTGGATTATCTTGGGGGTTCCATGGGCATCCCCAAGCTTAGGCTCTTGCCACTCCTTGTTCCATAATCCATCAAAAGAATTCACCCAATACTTGAAAACTTCACAACACAAAAATCAATAGAAATCTCATGGCTCCGTTAGAGAAAGGAAACAAAAGACTACTTTAAGGTGCTGTAATGAACTCACTATTTATTTATATTGGTGTTAAACCTACTGTATTCCAACTTCTCTATGGATCATAAACTATTTTACTAACCATAGATTCATCAAAATAAGCAAACAACACACGCAAAACAGAATCTGTCAAAAACAGAATAGTCTGTAGTAATCTGTAACTAACACAAACTTCTCGAACCCAAAAACTTCTACCAAAATTAGACGACATGGACAATTTGTTTATTGATCAGCAGCAATTGGAATCAGTATTTTATCACTTTCTGGTGATTTTTAACAATTCGGGCACTGAGCACAAAGATTCTGGAAATTACAGCAAGATCAAATAACTATCATCCAAGAAGATCCAATAGGTCCAACTTGGCACAAACACTAATTAAAAGATAAAAACACATCTAAACAGAGGCTACATGGATTATTTATTCCTAACCAGAACCAAAAACAAAAAAAAATTGGGTTGCCTCCCAACAAGCGCTATCGTTTAACGCCCCTAGCTAGGCATTGATATTTCAATGATGCTCACAAGAAAGACAAGAATTGAAGCACAAAGAGAGCATCATAAAACACGTGGCAAACACATCTAAGTCTAACATACTTCCTATGCATAGGCATCTTATATAAAAACGAATTATCATAGCAAGCAAAAACTAGCATATGCAAGGAAGCGGAAAGGAACAATAGCAATCTCAACATAACGAGAGGTAATTTAGCAACATGAAAATTTCTATAACCATATTTTCCTCTCTCATAATAATTACATGTAGGATCATAAGAAAATTCAATAATATAGCTATCACATAACATATTCTCAACACAATCCACATGCATGCGAAGTTGACACTCTTCCAAAATAGTGGGATTAATATTAACTAAAGTCATGACCTCTCCAAACCCACTTTTATCAAAAATTTCATAAGATTGAATATTATCCAAATATGTGGGATCTAAAGTTGACACTCTTCCAAACCCACTTTCAATATTATTGCAAACACTATTATCAATCTCATATTCATCACGGGGCTTAAATTAATTTTCAAGATCAAAAGAAGAATCACCCCAATCATGATCATTGCAACAAGTAGTAGACATAGCAAAACTAGCATCCCCAAGCTTAGGGTTTTGCATATTATTAGCATGATTGACATCAAGAGAATTTATAGTAAAATCATTGCAATCATGCTTTTCATCGAAGGAACTACCAAGTATGTGTGCAATAGCAACGATCTCATGTCTAACATAAGGAACTATAGCAAATTCATCTTCATAAATATTGGCAACCATGGCCACAAGAATAGCAAGCATCATGTTCATCAAGGGATATTTCAATCAAATCACCGGAATCATCATTATCTATAGATTCATGCATATCATTATTTCCTTCCAAAGCAACGGTCATTCTCTCAATAAATTCTTTGACATAGACATTATGAGCATAGTTTTCATAGCAATATTTAAGTATGTCAAAATTTTCAAATTCGTAGAGGGTAATATCATACTTTTCAATCAATGAAGCAACTCCATAAGCACCCTTAAAAGCAACAAATTCTTCAATTAGTTTGATATCATAGTAACTATAAACACCCTTTGCATAAGAAGATAAGATTTCATTTTCATTAAATTCACATAGGTAGGGAATGTGTTTTTTAGGGTTCTTAGAGCAACAAGTAAAATCATAAATTTCACAAAGATTCCAAGCATAACACAGCAATCTGTTTATTTGACTCCATAAGAGTCTCCCTTTTTCAGACAAACGGTGACGCACATAATGAGCATGCTCATCTAAAGATTTCCGATCAACTAGGCTAGTTGGGGTTTCAGCACGAGCGCATAAGGATCGAAGATGATCCAAGTAGAACACTTTAAGCGGATCCATATCAATAGATTTTTAGCAAGCAAAGATGCAAGCAAATAGAAGGCACATGGAAACACAAACAAAAATACATACGGGAAGAAGGCGAAGAAAGGGCAAATAAAACGGCAAGGGTGAAGTGGGGGAGAGGAAAACGAGAGGCAAATGGCAAATAATGTAATGCGAGAGATAGGGATTGTGATGGGTACTTGGTATGTTGACTTTTATGTAAGCCTCCGCAAGAACGGCCGTAAATTCTTCTTGCTACGCCCTCGAGCTTATGCGTTGGATTTCCCAAGAGGAGAGGATGATGCAGCGAAGATAGTAGCGTAAGTATTTCCCTCGCTTTTTGAGAACCAAGGTATCAATCCAAGAGGAGACCATGCGCAAGTCCCTCGTACCTGCACAAAACGATAGCTACTCGCAACCAACGCTTAGGGGTTGTCAATCCCTTCACGCCACTTACGAGGGTGAGATCCGATAGATAATATTTTTGGTATTTTTGGTATAAAGATGCAAAGTAAAAGTAAAAGCAAAGCAAGTAAATAAAGTGATGGAGATTGATATGATGAGAATAGACCTGGGACCATACGTTTCACTAGTGGCTTCTCTCAAGAGCATAAGTATTCTACGGTGGGTGAACAAATTACCGTTGAGCAATTGATGTAATTGAGCACGCTTATGAGGTTATCCAGCCAATGATCATGTAACCTATAGGCATCACGTCCGTGACAAGTAGACCAAAACGATTCTCAAGATCTACTACTATTACTCCACTCATCGACCGCTATCCAAAGATGCATCTAGAGTATTAAGTTAAAAACAGAGTAACGCCCATAAGCAAGATGACATGATGTAGAGGAATAAATTCATGCAATATGATAAATACCCCATCTTGTTATCCTCGATGGCAACAATACAACACGTGCTCTTGCAACCCTTTTGTCACTTGGTAAGGTCACCGCAAGATTGAACCCAAAGCTAAGCACTTCTCCCATTGCAAGAACTACCAATCTAGTTGGCCAAACCAAACGGGTAATTCAAGAGACTTGCAAAGATAACTTAATCATACATAAAAGAATTCAGAGAAGAATCAAATATTTTCCATAGATAAGCTGGATCATAAACCCACAATTCATCGATCTCAACAAACACACCGCAAAAAGAAGATTACATCGAATAGATCTCCACGAGAGAGGGGAAGAACATTGTATTGAGATCCAAAAGAGAGAAGAAGCCATCTAGCTACTAACTATGGACCAAGGTCCAAGTAAACTACTCACACTTCATCGGAGGGGCTATGGTGATGATGTAGAAGCCTCCGTGGTGGATGCCCCCTCCGTGAGCTCCTAACAGGCCCCAAGATGGGATCTCGTCGATACAGGAAGTTACGGCGGTGGAATTAGGTTTTTGGCTCCGTCTTTGATCCTGTCGGGGTACGAGGTATATATAGGAGGAAGGATTACGTCGATTGGGCGTCGGGGCCCACGAGGCAGGGAGTGCGCCCGGGGGAGGGCGCCCCCACCTCGTGACAGCCTCTGGCACTTATTGGAGTAGTGTCCAAGTCTCCCGGATCATGTTCGGTGAGAAGATCAAGTTCACGAAGGTTTAATTCAGTTTGGACTGCTTGATATTCCGCTTTCTTGAAACATCAAATAGGCAAAAAAAACAGCAATTTCGGCTGGGCCTCCGGTTAATAGGTTAGTCCCAAAAGTAATATAAAAGTGGAAAATAAAGCCCATTATAGTCCAAAACAATAGATAAAGTAGCATGGAGTAATAAAAAATTATAGATACGTTGGAGACGTATCACTCTACTGCCGCAGAGGCCTCACCGCCCCCTACTATTCCCATCATGGCCGCCTGTTCATGGCGACGGCAATTTCACACCGCAGAAACAAAGGAACCATCGTACTCCTCTCGCTGAGCTTCCACCGCCAAGCGTCCTACCTGCTCTGCGTCCCCTTCCTAGGTTCGCCATCGTCCCACCGCGTGGTGCTCTCAAGGCGTGGTCAACGTGGTCAAGGAACGACTTCCATCGGAAGAGTATCAGTACATGGAGAGGCTAACTGGGTCCACGGCCACGTTTCAGCTTTTTTGTGATTTGCCAAGTAAGTAACTTTGTCAGGCCTGTTGGGCTGCAAATCTTTCAAGACGAGGAGAGCTTTCATTCGGCTGGCCGAGAAAATGGCCCATCAGTAATGGGAAATTGGCTGTACATTTTTAAAACACATCAAACAGGCAATTAGTTTCAAATATCTTTTTTTTTATTTCAAGATTTTAAATTACATTAATTTTTATGCGTGGAGAATTTGTTGGATTTTATATTGATATACATTTATTTTTAAAATCAGTTTGAATGTGAGTCGAAATTTCGGGATTAAAAACAGTTCGACCGCATCAAATATGCAAAATTTTGTATAATTTTTAACCGTGGCCACAATATGGGCTGTAATGCTAACAAAAGAATATGGGCTCCAAAAACCTTAAGAATTAGCAAATGGGCTGTAAATTATTAGAAATAATGGCAGATGGGTTGTATGTCGTTTTCCATGATTTGAGGCTTTCCTAAGAAAAGGTTGACGACAGCAAAGGATCGTTGGATGTCCATCCAACGGGCCGTCAGGTCTTAAATCTTCTGCTTCTTCCGCTCCAAATGCTCAAACAAGCGCCGGCTGGATCGCTCGCTTCCCTCCTCCCTCATGGCGGTCAGGTTGCCACAAGTAGCTCCCACCGCCCACCAGATTCTCCCATCACTGGCCTAGTCATCCCTCTACTCACCCACACTGTTGTTATTCTCCGCGACGGCAGACGAACTAGTAAACCTCAGACAACAGTATTCCTCCGAGTGGGAAACAATCGCCGAAGTCTTCCTCGCCTCCGTGTCGTCCCTTCCTAGGCCTCGCCGTCGTCCACCGCCATGGTGCTCTCGGCCAAGCGTGGTCAATGTGGTCAACGACCAACTTCCATCGGAAGAGTACTATGCGGAGACGCCGATACCAGTCCACGGCCGCACCAAGGAAGTGCCTCCTTATTACGCCAAGAATTAATTATTCCTCCACCGACAATGGGACTCACCGGACGGGCCACCGTGATTCGCGAAAAAACGCTTTCCTTGACCGCCGGGACCCACCACTACACCTTCGCACGCAAGGAAGTGCGTCCGCAAAAAACAAAACGATTCGCCCCCCTGACTGATGGGACCCACGAGCTACATCTTCGCACGCAAGGAAGTGCATCCGGGCAAAAAAAACGATTCGCCCCCCTAACTGCTGGGACCCATCAGCTACATCTTCGCACACAAGGAAGTGCCCGATACCGGGACCCACTCGGTCGAAGCGCACGTAGCGTTGTCATTCGGTCGTGAACGTGGTACGTACATACAGGTCGTTGTAGAGGCGCCGCGACGCAGTCGTTGTAGAGCCGCGCATGTAGCATGTACATGTACGTCATAGCGAGGGTGCAAGAAAGAAAATACGCCACGCAACGCATACGGGCAGGGTCTCGAACGCCTACCGCCGACAATGTGCATGGCTGGGTCGAACGGAGAAACAACGCCGCTGCCGTGTTCATGGGGAGCCAACCGGCTGGGTCGGAACGGTATGCGTGGTCGTGTTCATCGGGAGGGCTTGGACGGAACAGGCGATGGAAACGAGGCCTGGCGTGCCGCACAATGGAGGAAACGGACCTCCTACGTTCGAAACGGGGTCAGGTTGATCGGGAGGGGTGTGGCGTACCGCAAAACGGAGGAAACAGACCTCCTACGGTCGAAACGGGGGTCCTGTTGATCGGGAGGGGTGTGGCATCAAGAACGGAGGAAACGGACCTCCTACGGTCGAAACGAGGGTCCTGTTGATCGGGAGGGGTGTGGCATACCACGAAACGGACGAAACGGACTTGTGTTTGAGCACTACTACGGCCAAACGGGGTCCCGCTTATCGGGAGGTGTGGCGACCGCAAAACGGACTCCACGGGATAATGTTCATCTCCACCGCCGACCTCCTCGAGCCTCCACGGGCTACCGTCGACCTCCTCCAGCCTCCACGGGCTCCTGTTCATCCAGCCTCCACCGCGCTTACTCCACCGCCATCGCTCAACCACCCTCCACAGTGCACCCCTCCACCGCTCATCGCTCATCCAGCCCTCCACACCAAGGGTCCTGTTCATCCGTAGGCAATGCCACCGCCACCGCTCATCCACCCCCCACCCGCAACGCCACTGTTCATCTAATCGATCGGCTTCATTAGCAGCGATAGCGAAGGAATTGCTCGATCGGATCTGATTAACAGCCATCGATCGATCGCTTCGGGTTCGATGAACGCGTAACTGCGGTGCAATCACTCGGGTTGATTAGAGCCCAACGCCTCGCCGGGTTCGTTAGAGCCAACGCCTACACGCACGCACGCGTCACGTGTACGAGAGAAACGCTGCATCGCTTCGGCCCCGACCTCCCACCGTAACTGGAACTCCCCGAAATTTTCCGCTTCGCTTCTACCACGGTTTTTCCGTGATGGACGGCCCAAAGAATGTCATGCAGCTGTGTCTCCGGCCCGCCCAGACGAAAAGCCCATTTTCGTGATGATTTTTGTCATAGAAGTAGGAGCCCACCACATCTACGATGATACCGGGTTTTTTCACAACTATCATCATAGAAGTGTCATATGTATGACAGTAAAAAATTTCGTTCGGCCCAAAATGTCACGGATGTGTCTTTTTTTTGTAGTGGAATCATCCATGGCGCTCAGGGGCTCAAGTCAACATGGCCATTGGGCGACCGTGCTGTTTTTCTAGACAGCGAACTTGTATCCTCCACCTCCGCCTCCTCAAGTGTCGCTTTAACGACTGCTTCGGTGGAATTATGCGGAACTGAGTCTACAATGACCCAGGAAAATTTCGTTGAGTTCCGATGGAGGAATCTCCGGCAATCTCTGATATGCCGAAGCCGCATTGAATCTGGACAAGAATCCGGACGAGTTTGGAGTGTGGTGTCCAGCATCTAGCTCGGACGTCCTTTGGAAGATCCAACCGTTGATTGGCTGTGAAATTCCTATATCTACCACCTGCAAAAATTTAGCTCGATCCAACCGTCCAAACTCCGGGGACCTCCCGATTAGTGCATCACTTTTCAGATCTGTTTCCTACGCGAATACGGAACCGACCCAAATTCATGTTTCTTTATGAACGTGATATTTGACAATATTTTTAAAAAGGAATTTTTCTTCTAAGGTATTGCACATTATTTTTAACATGCGCCCATAAAATTTTAATCCACCTCTGAGGTAATCTTCGCCATCACGCTGGTGTCAAACCAGTCCGGCAATATAGCTCCACGGCTGCCGACCTGCGCTAGACATGTCGTCGCTTTTTGAGCCGAGCTCAACTTCTTCGGATACTCACCTCGGCGAGCCGAACAAGAGTTCGGAATCGCCAAAGATAAATCATCACCAACATCACCGGCCCACGGATTACACAGAGCGGGCACACCGGCATCACCGCAGGGCCACTTCAGCAAGCTAGTATTGACCACGTCACAAGTTACGACCTGCATCGGCATGGCCGAACTATTGCTTCATCGAGCCAATGTCCACCAACGCCGAACTACTTCAACAACTCGGCTGACATGGCAGCTGCCATATCTCCTCCTCGATCTGCTCCGTCTCCTCGTCCGGACAGGGGCTTGCCATCCCTTCATCAAGACACTCCTAACTTCGGGCGATACCAGCCACCACCAGCTTCGGCCACGCTACCGGACTGGGCTTTGCCTCGACGAGTCAACCTTTACCAGCGTTGCCATGCCACCGCTTCATCGCCCATCAGGCAATGGGTATGCGGATCGAGTCCCAATTTCGGGAGTCGCTTTTTTTCGGACTGCTACAACGAATAAACCAGGTTCTATTAATCCTAACAATTTTTGCTTGTTGGGTTTATTTTTCTTAAGGAATTATTACTCTGGTTTGTTCCACCATCTGTACATAGGTCTATCAAATGGCGGCCACATTAAAAGCGGTCGCGTGGTGGCTCGGCTGCTCAGACATAGTTCAAATGAACGCCGCATCCGGAGTCTTGACCACCGCAAATTCAGGCTTTGTCATCACACACCGACGCCTGCATCGACATTGGCTTTAGCACCAGGCCACATCTCTTTAAATAAATTATTTTTGCGCAAAGCAATTATGCAAGGATTATATATTATTATTATTATTATTTCTGGACCGCACTATTTTACATGTGCGTGTAATGGACTTTGATCAAGAGATGGTCTCTTCAAGGCGTCACTCTGCCGCCTACATTGGTCGTGCTATGTCGCCATTTCGGATTGCCGAGCTCTTCGCTCCGCCACCTCGAGATCGGCTTGGGGCTGGGACCTTGTCCCGCATCAAGCTAGGACCCGTCATCAACACCGAGCAC
Source organism: Aegilops bicornis (assembly GCA_021605145.1). Taxonomy (NCBI): domain Eukaryota; kingdom Viridiplantae; phylum Streptophyta; class Magnoliopsida; order Poales; family Poaceae; genus Aegilops; species Aegilops bicornis. The sequence goes on along the minus strand of CM038674.1, from coordinate 154,408,614 downwards.
ATTAACCAGCTAAGTCGCTTTCATGCTCAAAACTTTCAGCTTTAAATTTTGTTCGGTCCGACTAAGCATTATACCTTTTTGACAAAAGGTTGTTTGAAAAACTTCCTTGTCCAAAATTTGTTTGTGACACACAAATTCAAATACCCTTTTACTTGGGGGCTCCCTTGTCGAGCTTTTCCTCTTGCATATGATTATACTTGTACCGGCTTCGCTCCTTGTTCGTGTATTATGCCACAATATGAACCATATTGACCTAAGTGATTTGCAAGATGGGTTGCCTTGTTCTGTGTTTACCCTTACATTCCCGATTGTTCGGCTAGGGAGTAAAGGGAGCACCTTCACGATTGTCACGATCAGGTCACCAGCCGGACCTCGACCGGTAAAGCCGAAAGATAGCGCTCTTATCGCTTTTCAATAATGGCCGACACACAACGTAAACTCATGAGTACAAAAATCTATTGCACAAGTCTCATAGTAACAATGAGCAATCAAGAAAGGTATCGGTGGGGGTACTATTTTCTTCAAGATGCTTGTTACACTTCGTTAGTAATATAGCATAAGTTCCTCGAGCGCCGCTTTTGTCTCTGTTATGCCTTATGGCCTGATTGCTCGGTTATTCAAACACCGTCGATATTCTCGACAGGTGTAGTACATAACACTTTTCGGTCCTTGACCGAAAAGGGAGAAGCCGACGGTCGGTTAAGACGCGTTTAAAGTCCGGGTGAACATAGATATGATATAAGTACTTTGGTACATACAATCATTCTTTTTCCCAAGTCACTTGGGGGCTCTTAAAGTTTATTTGAGCCGTTTTATGATAAGTGTTTTTCTTCTTAGTCGTTGCAAATCTTTTATTATTATTATTTATCACTCCTTTTTCGACGCGAGTGTGCAATCAATAGCCGGGGAGCCTAATTTCTCTCTCAAAGCCGCTCGAACTTAGTTTGCTAAACTAGCCTCGGAGAAGCATTCCGCCTTCGGGATAAGGAGGTTGAAGCCGTAGGTTGACCCGCTTGAAGTCTTGAGATAGGATGTGTCATTATAAAGCACGGCAGGAAACACAATTTTCTAAGTCCAATTTTTGATTTGGCACCGAACACTCAATTTAGTTCGGACGTCCAGCTTTTACTGAAGTTTTTGGTTTTTCAAGCCTATGGCACTTTTTACTATTTGTGCGTTTCAAAGATTAGTCTCGCAAAGGCAACGCCGGACACCTTTTAGGGATTCGCAAAACATTCTCGGATATTGCTTTCTATGCATCGGTTTCAATTGTGTCTTCGGTCAATAGTTGGGTTGTCGCCTGCCTGCTTACCTCCTATGTTCCGCTTTTGTTCGCTAGGTGTGCAAAAGGAGAACCATCGCGATTGTGCTTCCAGCTCGCATGGTTAAGCACCTCGCTGGAGAAAGCCAAAACCGACCGTCACAATAGGCGTAAACTGGTCAACGATCCGATGACTATGTTAAATGACGGGCCGTTCATAACAATGGTCAAGTGTTTACGGCTTGACCTCGATCGTCAGCCGAACACTAACCGTAGGCTAGTAATCGCCTTCCAACTTTAAGCTCCTATGACTAAGTGAAAGTTATAAAGCCCGCATATCTGATTACTTCGTTTCTGCTAACACAACCGCCTCCGGGCACCGAGACGTCGGCTAAGGGTTGTTTTGTTAGTGCGGAAACACCCTGTGTAGTACCTACCAAGGGATAGAAGCCGACGATGGGCCACTTTCAACTGATAAACGGTCGCAATGGAGTCAAAATAATGATGTAAAGTACTTGGATACATAGAATCATTACACATAATCTGTGATTTTACCTCGATATCGATTCCATTCGCCACCCGTGCTCACATTAAGGCTCGGGGCTACCGGCTTTGTGCTCATTATTTACAAACATTAAAGGGGCACATCAATCCTCGATGCAGTGTTGCCACCCGACCAGTGTTCTGGGCTACCGCATTGCTTATTCAATGCGTAAAATTCAAAGGGCTCAAGTGTTCGCTTGATCGAACTATGGGAAAGCGCATCTTCTGACAGCAATAAGTACCATCCGGACCTATCTCGCATCAAGCTATATATCACAAATGACTTCTCATGACCTCTCTCGGGGCCCGCTCACGATCACTATTATCCCTAATATATTACATCGCTGCTTTTATTCCTATATATGCTGCCGAAGTTAGAATCGATCCTCGTGCCGATTTCACAAGATCGACCGAAAGTATCGTGGGCCACCGGGAACAAGTGGTTTTATGCTTGCCTTCAGTGCATCTCGGTTTTAGACCGATACACACCTTGAGGGCTACCGGATATACATCGGCAGAGAATAAACTACACCAGTAAAAATATTCACAAAAAATCAGCTCATGTCCGGTGGTGCACCACCTTTGGAAGCAGTCCGGCATAAAGCTCGGGCGCTAGCGGCTAGCTCCGTAGAGGGCATTTCCGGCATTAAGCTCATCTACACTCCTTCAACCTTTTTGTACCAAGATGATCTATGACATCTTGGGTATAGTCCAGCGTTGGAACTCGGATACAGTCCGGCGCTGGAGCTTGGACACAGTCCGGCGTTGGAGCTCGGATACATTTCGCGTTGAGCTCGAAGCAGTCCGGCATTGGTGCTCGGCTGCAAAGGATACTCAAGGCAGTCCGGCGTTGGAGCTCGGACGCAAGAGGACACTGCCTCCGGAACAATTTCAAACCCGAGGCGTGGCATAAAAATAACAAGGCATTGTTAAAGGCCGGAAACATAAAGGGGCTCCTTGGATACCCAAATTGTAAACTCTTCGGATGCACTTCGGCGATCCTCAAGATCGAAGATGAGAAGATTTCTTGAACCAGTTTTCAAGATCGACGACCGAAGATGAAGAACAGTTCGGAAGAATCGAGGATCGTTCCTAACTTGAAGACTGGTTCAGGGGGCTACTGACGGTGTCCTGGACTAGAGGGTACTCACCACGTCATCTCCCGATCTATTAGATTGGGCCGAGGACCCCATGGTCAGATACTCATGGGCTGGGCCGGACAATGCCGCATACAAGGAAGATTCAACAAGACTTGGCGATCAAGACAAGGACTCCTCCCCACCGGCGATTCGGGCTAGGACTCTTGTTATCCTAGGCCTCTGGTGCATTATATAAACCGAGGCCAGGCTAGTCGATAGACGAGGACAATTACAATCATAGTCATCATAGGCTAGCTCTTAGGGTTTAGCCTCTACGATCTCGTGGTAGATCTACTCTTGTACTACTCATATCGTCAATATTAATCAAGCAGGAAGTAAGGTTTTACCTCCATTGAGAGGGCCCGAACCTGGGTAAACATTGTATCCCATGCCTCCTATTACCATCGATCCTTAGATGCACAGTTCGGGACCCCCTACCCGAGATCCGCCGGTTTTGACACCGACAAAGGGCGCCCTTGCGGTCAACACCGTGTGGGACGTTGACAGCAGTCCGGAGCGACGCCTCCGCACTAAGCCTCGGGCCACATCATAAGTACTATGACTCATGTATACAAGGGTACCCGGCCTCTCCTTTGCATTGTTTTGATGTGGTGCATTGTGCCATTGCAGTCCGGCCCGTGGCAGCATCCAGCGATCCTCATTTGGAGGTTCATTGGATCTGGGGGAAATGGACAGTATGTCGCCGCCGCCCGCTTATTCCCCTGAGGCCAAGGACGACACCGAAGTGTTGTCCCAGAGGACCGCTCCGAGCCGGGGAGGGGCCCAGGACGCTGTCTGTGAGGCGCCCAGAAGGCGAGCTCCGGCCGCTGCATACATGGGGGAGTAGATCCCCTCGAGATCGGGCGAGGAGGGATGTATTCAGCCTGGGCCTCACCGAATACGATTCCTGTGGACCGATACGGCCCGGAATCTGCGCGCGCTTTCCTTCAAGGAGGGTGCGCCAATTCCATCGACGGCCCCTGTCCAACCAGGGGCACCGGATAACCTGATGGAAGCGCTACGAGGCGCCTCCATTGTGGACGAGCACCATGTCCTTATGGGTACGGTGATCGAGAAGGTTCAGTCTGTCAAGAGTGGACTAAACGAGACCTGCTGATACGTCTCAAACGTATCTACTTTTCCAAACACTTTTGCCCTTGTTTTGGACTCTAACTTGCATGATTTGAATGAAACTAACCCGGACTGACGCTGTTTTCAGCAGAACTACCATGATGTTGTTTAATGTGTAGAAAGGAAAAGTTCTCGTAATGACACCGGAAATCAAACGGAGGCACTTTTTGGAATTTATAAAAAATACTGGGTCAAAGAAATACACCAGGGGGCCCAGGGCCTGCCCACGAGACAGGCCCCACCCCCCCCCCCCGTTTAGGGCGCGCCCCCTATCTCGTGGGCCCCCTGGACCTCCTCCGATCTCAACTCCAACTCCATATATTCCAGATCGGGAGAAAAATCAGCGCGAAAGTTTCATCGCGTTTTACGACCACGGAGCCGCCGCCAAGCCCTAATCTGCATCTGGAGGGCTGATCTAGAGTCCGTTCGGGGCTCCGGAGAGGGGGATTCGTCGCCGTCGTCATCATCAATCATCCTCCATCACCAATTTCATGATGCTCACCGCCGTGCGTGAGTAATTCCATCATACACTTGCTGGACGATGATGGGTTGGATGAGATTCACCATGTAATCAAGTTAGTTTTGTTAGGGTTTGATCCCCGTATCCACTATGTTCGAGATTGATGTTGCTATGACTTTGCTATGCTTAATGCTTGTCACTAGGGCCCGAGTGCCATGATTTCGGATGTGAACCTATTATGTTTTCATGAATATATGTGTGTTCTTGATCCTATCTTGCAAGTTATAGTCACCTATTATGTGTTATGATCCGACAACCCCGAAGTGACAATAATCGGGATACTTCTCGGTGATGACCGTAGTTTGAGGAGTTCATGTATTCACTATGTGTTAATGCTTTGTTTCGGTTCTCTATTAAAAGGAGGCCTTAATATCCCTTAGTTTCCATAATGACCCCGCTTCCACGGGAGGGTAGGACAAAAGATGTCATGCAAGTTCTTTTCCATAAGCACGTATGACTATTTACTAATACATGCCTACATTACATTGATGAATTGGAGCTAGTTCTATATCACCCTATGTTATAACTATTGCATGAGGAATCGCATCCCATAATTATCCATCACCGATCCGGTGCCTACGAGCTTTTCATATATTGTTCTTCGCTTATTTACTTTTCCGTTGCTACTGTTACAACTACTACAAAAACCCAAAAACATTTATCTTTACTTTTGCTACTGTTACCTTTATTATTATACCACTTTTGCTACTAAACACTTTGCTGCAGATACTAAGTTATCCAGGTGTGGTTGAATTGACAACTCAACTGCTAATACTCAAGAATATTCTTTGGCTCCCCTTGTGTCGAATCAATACATTTGGGTTGAATACTTTACCCTCGAAAGCTGTTCCGATCCCCTATACTTGTGGGTTATCAAGACCTTTTTCTGGCACCATTGCTGGGGAGCATAGCTCTATTCTCTGAGTCACTTGGGATTTATATCTGTTGATCACTATGAAGAACTTGAAAGACGCTAAGACCAAGATTTATCCCTCAACTACGAGGGAGGTAAGGAACCGCCATCTAGCTCTGCACTAGATTCTCCTTCCGTTATTAATAAGCTTGCGACACCTAAACTTGCTATTGCTATGAGTTCTGATATGTCGCATGTTATCGATGATGCCACTTCTGTTATGCATGATGAAACTACTTCTGTGCGTGATACTACTTTGCCATTAAGTGAATTTCTAGATGAACAACTTGCTAGAGTTAGAGGGGATGAAATTACTGAAGATCCTATTACTGATGAGAGTGATGATGAAGGTTCCCCAATGATTATGTTTTACCGTTGTTCCTAAGGGTTATGTTATGCATGAAAAAGCTGCTCTCTGGAAATCCTTGCCTCGCAATGATAGGAATGATCTTAAGAAATTACTAGCTAAATGGAAGCAGCAGCCTCTTAATGCTAGAATGAAACCCGACATCGCTATTACTACTTCACCTATTTGTGTTCTTGATAAGGATTATGAATTCTCTGTTGATCCCGACATTATTACTTTAGTTGAATCTGATCCTTTTTATGGCCTTGAATCAAACTGTTGTGGCACATCTTACCAAGTTGAGTGATATAGCCACCCTATTTACTCATGATGAGAAGTCTCGCTATTTATATATCCTTAAGATATTTCCGCTCTCATTAAAGGGTGATGCTAAGACTTGGTATAATTCTCTTCCTCCCGGTTGTGTGTGCGTAGTCCCTGTGATATGATTTATTACTTCTCCCGCTAAATATTTCCCTGCTCATAAGAAACAAGCTGCCTTATGGAAATATATAATTTTGTGCAAATCAAAGAAGAGAGTCTCCCACAAGCTTGGGGAGGCTTCTCCGTTACTTAATGCTTTGCCCGATCATCCTCTTAAGAAAAATGAAATACTTGATATCTTTTATAATGGACTAACTGATGCTTCCAAGGATCACTTGGATAGTTGTGCTGGTTGTGTTTTCGTGGAAAGAAACGAAACAGTCGGTTGAAATATTATTGAATAATATGTCGACTAATGAAATAATTGGACTCTTCCCGAGCCAGTTCTCAAGCAATTCGTGAACCAATTGAGCCAACTCGAGCCTATTCCTAAACCCACTCAAGAACAGAGGTGTTTTATTTCTCGATCCTCAAGATATGCAAGAGGCAAAGAAATCAGTGAAAGAAAAAGGTATTAAAGCTGAAGATGTTAAGAATTTACCTCCTATTGAAGAAATACATGGTCTTAATTTACCGCCTGAAGAACCACATTGTCTTGATAACCCGACACAGGTGGTAAAGGTAAATTCTTTCTATAGATATGATAAAGTTGAAATACCCTCTACTAAATTTCATAGCCCTTGCTTAGATGAATTTGATGACTTTATGGCTAGGCAAGAAAGTTTTAATGCTTATGTTGGTAGAGAGTTAAAGAACAATGCTTTCGAAATAGGACGCCAGAGGTGATAATCTAGCTTGAGTTAAAGATGAACTTCACCGCGTTAGCAAATATGCTTCTATGGTTGCTACTCAAGCTGAGCAAGTACTTAAAGCTCAAAATGATTTGCTTGATGAATTAAATAATAAAATGACTTTGTCGTTAGAGTGTCTACTAGAACTGGTAGAATGACTCAGGAACCTTTGTATCATGAAGGCCACCCTAAGAGAATCGAGCAAGATTCTCAGAGAAATAATTTAGAGGCACCTAGTTCTTCTAAAAAGAAGAAGAAGAAAAACGATAGAACTCTGCATGCTTCTAGTGAACCTACTGTAGACACACCTGAGAATCCCAATAATATTTCTATCTCTGATGCTGAAACACAATCAGGTGATGAACATGAACCTAGTGATAATGTTAATGATAATGTTCATGTTGATGCTCAACCTAGCAATGATAATGAAGTAGAGATTGAACCTGCTGTTGATCTTGATAACCCACAATCAAAGAATCAACGTTATGATAAGAGAGATTTTGTTGCTAGGAAGCATAGTAAAGAAAGAGAACCATGGGTTCAGAAACCCATGCCCTTTCCTCCTAAACCATCCAAGTCAAAGGATGATAAGGATTTTGAGCGCTATGTTGAAATGATTAGACCTATTTTTTTACGTATGCGCTTAACTGATATGCTTAAAGTAAATCCTTATGCTAAGTATATGAAGGATATCATCACAAATAAAAGAAAGATACCGGAAGCTGAAATTTCCACCATGCTTGCCAATTACACTTTTAATGGTGGAATACCAAAGAAACTTGGAGATCCGTGTACCAACTATACCATGTTCTATTAAAAGAAATTATGTTAGAACTGCTTTATGTGATCTTGGAGCAGGTGTTAGTGTTATGCCTCTCTCTTTATATCGTAGACTTGAATTGAATAAGTTGACACCTACTGAAATATCTTTGCAAATGGTTGATAAATCAACTGCTATACCTGTCGGTATTTGTGAGGATGTGCCTGTTGTAGTGGCAAATGTCACTATCTTAACAGACTTTGTTATTCTTGATATTCTTGAGGACGATAGTATGTCTATTATCCTTGGTAGACCTTTTCTTAATATCTTAGGGCTGTTATTGATTGCAACAAAGGCAATGTCACTTTTCATGTTAATGGTAATGAGCATACAAGTACACTTTCCTAGGAAACAATCTCAAGTTCATAGCATCAATTCAATTGGAAAAGTTCCAACTATCATTTTGAGGTTTCAATTTCCTCTCCCTACTATCAAGAAAAAGTATGATATTCTTATTGTTGGGGATTTTCATATCCCGTTGAGGTAACTTAGTGTTATTCAAATTTCTCCGGGTTCCGTGTTATTCGAATGAGTTTCTTAACAAGACTTGATCAACCTTGTTAGTGGGTTCATTTCGATGATCACGAGATGGATGAAACTAGAAGGCACAACCTTCTGTACCCTCCTTTTACTTTCTGTTAATTAGAATAAATAAAGCAAAAATAGTATTATCCATCTGTTTTCTAAATTATCCGTGCATTATAAAATAGCCCGAAAATAAAAGTGCTCCAAATGCCCTGCAAATCTAGTATGATTTTTTCTGGAATATTTGAGGATTTTAGGCACTAAAAACACTGCAGGAGGGCCAAGGACCATGCCACGAGAGAGGAGGGCGCCCCCCTGTAGGGCGCGCCCCTTGTCTCGTGGGCCCCTGGTGGCTCCCCTCCACTTATGCCAGCACCCACACACTTCATCTTCTATCCAATAAAATCCCCATCCAGCTCAAGCACGAGATCTAGCTCTTCTTGCTGCGGTTTTCGATCTCCTTGCTCAAAGCTCCATTCACAAAACTGCTTTGGGAGATTGTTGCTTGGTATGTGACTCCTCCATTGGTCCAACTAGTTTTTGTTCTAGTGCTTTATTCATTGCAAATTTTTGCTGCATAGGCGACCATGTTCTTGAGCTTGCATGTTAAATTTTTGAGGTCCCAAGCAATTCCAATGCATGATTTAGGCTCTAGGCACTTGTAGGAGTAGTTGCTATCAATCTTGTTTAGTTTTATTCATTTTTATTTTGAAGTCACTAAAATTTCAGAAATTTTCAGAAAATGTTAAGGAGGCTCTTTAAAGGCTCTTCTAGCCAAAGCTCTAAGGAAAAACAAGACAAAGAGAAGGAAAAACCCAAGTATAATCTTCCTCGCTTAGCGGAAGTACTATCGTGTGAATGGCCATGCGAGGATTTCTTGAAAGAAGCCGAATTCATGAAGATTTTTATGCTTTAATCGAGACACCAGGCCTCACCGGTTTCATCAATGACGGAATCGATCAAGATTCTTACTCACCAATACTTTTGTGCAAAACTTTTATTATTATCCTAAGAAATCACCGCATGCAAGATCATTTCATTTATATGATGATTTCAAAGAAATGTCTTTACGCCATTTTTGTGCGGTATGTAGGATAGCTTATGAGAGAGAATTAGATGAACCCCATCCTGAAGATGTGGGTGGCTTTGTTAATACTATTGCTGTAGAGGAGCCAAAGAAAGGCTCTGAGGCGAAGGTCTCTAGCATACACTTTCCTGTTTTACACTACTTTGCCTTATTTGCTAGTAGATGCTTGGTTGGTCGTGGAAATAGTGGAAATTTGAGCTGCTCAGATATTATTATTCTTCAACATGCTTTGCTAGGGAGACAATACTTTTAGTATGGGTGCCGCTGCTAAACGGCTAGCCCTGAATCGCATAAAAGGCCCCATATTTGGAGGTATCTATGTCGCACGCCTCACTGAACATTTTCAGATACCCATTAGGCACTATGAGGAGGAGGAGACGAATTACCCCTCACATCTTAGATTACAAGAGTATGGTAGAACACAAATTTATTGTTGACAACAAAGAGAAGATGCTCTAGTATAACCTTAGATTTAATAAGAAACACAATGAGACTATTATTTGGCCTGCGCCTCTATTGTTTGATTTGACTGCAGATAATTTTCTTGTTACACCGGAAGCGGTGTACTATCACCGAGCTCAAGATTTTACTCGAATCTGAACTCGAGCCGGAACTCCGAGCTGGACCCTTATCGTGCATCATCCGTCCAAAGGAATCCGTGAGATGACCAGCCAAAGGGTATCCCGACTACACCTCCCACTACACCGGGAGACAAGCGGTGGTCCTTGGTATTAGACCAACTTAGGCCAAAGCCTAAGCTTATGGAGTACATATTTCTCACCGACTTTACATTCATGTTCACACACTAGTCGCCGGTGCTCATACTCTTTCATTGTATTATCCATGTTAGTTTAAATTTCTTTTTCTAGTTTTCTTCTTGTGTGTTTGATAAACCTTAAGAAAACCAAAAATTAGTTAGTTTAATTTTCATGCTTGTAGTAGAAATTAAAATGAAAATCCAAAAATATTTCTAGTTCTTCTTACTTGTTGGGAGCTTTCCCGTGTAAATAGTTTTATTTTCTTTTCTTTCTTTTGGGGGTCGAGAAGATCATATTGAAAATGCTTAGTGGCTCTTATATGCATGAATGTTTGTTTAACTTAGAGCCCATATTACCCTGTCTTCTCTCTTGAGTTGAATGCTTGCAGATTCCAGCTTAGTCCAATGCATGTACACTCTTATTATTATTAAACATCGCTCGTCGTGCGAGTGAAAGGCAATAAGGACGATATATGATGAACTTATTGGGATGAGAAAAGCTGGTATGAACTCGACCTCTTTTGTTTTTGTAAATATGATGAGTTCATCGTTCATGAGTCAGCTATTATGAAGTAAACATATTTGCAATGACATTTAGAGATTATAGTTACTTGTGCCATGCTTGATTAGTTATGAGTTATAATGATTTACCTTGCGTGCCAACATGGTATTAGAATGATTATGATATGGTATGATGGGATGGTATCCTCCTTTGAATGAATTGAGTGACTAGACTTGGCACATGTTCACACATGTAGTTGAATCAAATCAACATAGCCTTCATGACATTTATGTTCATGGTAGATTATATCCTACTCATGCTTGTACTTGTGCGTAATTAATTTTAATGCATGTTCACGATCGTTGTCGCCTCTCGCTTGGTCGCTTCCCAAAGGTGTTTTGCTAGCCTTCATCGGTGCTAAGCGGAATACTGCTTGTGCATCCAAACTCCTTAAACCCCAAAGTTGTTCCATATGAGTCCACTATACCTTCCTATACGCAGTATCTACCGCTGCTCCAAGTAAATTTGTATGTGCCAAACTCCAAACCTTCAAATGAAATTCTGTTTTGTATGCTCGAGCAGCTCATGTACAACTAGGGCTGCCTATATCTTCCATGCTAGGTGGGTTATTCTAGAGAGGAGTGGACTCCGCTCCTCATTCACGAGAAAGGGCCGGTATCCGGGATGCCCAGTCCCATGATCCAAAAAGATCAAAACTAAATCAAAATAATTGCAAACAAAACTCCCCCTGGGACCCGTTGAATGTTGGAGGCACTCATTGTTTCGAGCAAGCCATGGATTGATGCTTGTGGAGGAGGGGGAGTATAAACCTTTACCATTCTGTTTGGGAACCCACTATAATGCATGTAGTATGGAAGATACACCATCTCATAGTTGTTACGTTGACAAATAAAGTATGCCGCTCAAAATGTTATTCAATCTCTATTTTAAAAGCGAGCTCGCACCTCTAAAAATCTCTCGCTTCCCTCTGCGAAGGGCCTATCTATTTACTTTTATGTTGAGTCATCATCCCTTCTTATTAAAAAGCACCCATTGAGAGCACACCGTCATCGTTTGCATTCATTACTATTAGTTTATATTGGGTATGACTCGATCGGATCTCTTTTACCATGAATTACAATGTTTAGTCAGTCCTTGATCTTTAAAGGTGCTCAGATTTATGTTTTGCGGTCTCAGAAAGGGCTAGCGACATACCATTTTGTTATATCATGTTATGATTATTTTGAGAAAGTGTTGTCATCCGATTTTTATTATTATGGCTCGCTAGCTGATTATGGCATTGATATGAGTAATTCCGAGACCTATGTGTTATTATGAGTGTGGTTAGTTCATAATATTTGCTGAAACTTGAATGCTCGCTTTTCATGTTTACAACAACAAGAGCAAATAGAGTTTGTAAAAGTTTTTCTTTTTCACGTTCAGTTTATCAACTGAATTGCTTGAGGACAAGCAAAGGTTTAAGCTTGGGGGAGCTGATACGTCTCCAACGTATCTACTTTTCCAAACACTTTTGCCCTTGTTTTGGACTCTGACTTGCATGGTTTGAATGAAACTAACTGACCGATGCTGTTTTCAGCAGAACTACCATGATGTTGTTTTATGTAGAAAAGAAAAGTTCTCGGAATGACCTCGAAATCAACGGAGGCACTTTTTGGAATTTATAAAAATACTTGGCTTAAAGAACTACACCAGGGGCCTAGGGCCTTTCCACGAGACAGTGCGCCCACTGTAGGGCGCGCCCCCTATCTCGTGGGCCCCCGGACCTCCTCCGACCTCAACTCCAACTCCATATATTCCGTCTCGTGGAGAAAAAATCAGTGAGAAAGTTTCATCGCTGCTTTTACGACACGTGAGCCGCCGCCAAGCCCTAATCTCTCTCTTGAGGGCTGATCTCGAGTCCGCTCGGGGCTCCGGAGAGGGGATTCGCCGTCGTCATCATCAACCATCCTCCATCACCAATTTCATGATGCTCACCGCCGGCGTGAGTAATTCCATCGTAGGCTTGCTGGACGGTGATGGGTTGGATGAGATTCACCATGTAATCAAGTTAGTTTTGTTAGGGTTTGATCCCTAGTATCCACTATGTTCGAGATTGATGTTGGTATGACTTTGCTATGCTTAATGCTTGTCACTAGGGCCCGAGTGCCATGATTTCAGATCTGAACCTATTATGTTTTCATGAATATATGTGTGTTCTTGATCCTATCTTGCAAGTCTATAGTCACCTATTATGTGTTATGATCCGACAACCCCGAAGTGACGATAATCGGGATACTTCTCGGTGATGACCGTAGTTTGAGGAGTTCATGTATTCACTATGTGTTAATGCTTTGTTCTGGTTCTCTATGAAAAGGAGGCCTTAATATCCCTTAGTTTCCGTAAGGACCCCACTGCCACGGGAGGGTAGGACAAAAGATGTCGTGCAAGTTCTTTTCCATAAGCACGTATGACTATTTACGGAATACATTCCTACATTACATTGATGAATTGGAGCTAGTTCTATATCACCCTATGTTATAACTATTGCATGAGGAATCGCATCCGGCATAATTATCCATCACTGATCCGGTGCCTACGAGCTTTTCATATATTGTTCTTCGCTTATTTACTTTTCCGTTGCTACTATTACAACTACTACAAAAACCCAAAACATTTATCTTTACTTTTGCTACCGTTACCTTTATTATTATACCACTTTTGCTACTAAACACTTTACTGCAGATACTAAGTTATCCAGGTGTGGTTGAATTGACAACTCAAATGCTAATACTCAAGAATATTCTTTGGCTCCCCTTGTGTCGAATCAATAAATTTGGGTTGAATACTTTACCCTCGAAAGCTATTGCGATCCCCTATACTTGTGGGTTATCACCTGCAACAATCTGTTGACAGGTTTTGAGGTAAGTCACGTAGAAAGAGAACACCCCGTGCTGACAGTAGCCCCTGAGACACTGTCCGGTATTCGGAAAGAAAGGCCGGACAGAGGATTAACCTTTTGCAGGAGACTAATTTAATATTTATGAATAAGCAGGTGTCGCTGTTGGCCACGACCTCGCATGTTGCCAAAGTCTCTGAACTGAAGTAGAGGTTGGAGCGGACCGAGAACAAGCTCGGCGAGGTGAAGATTCAGCTCCACGACAAGTAAGGTGAGTAATGACTTGCTGTGTATTCAGAAAGAGTAAGTGGTGAGTATTGACCGGAGTGTCATAATATATGTAGGGGTGGCGACCAGGGTCGAGGCCCTGAAAAATGCCCTGGCCGAAGCCGAGGGGAAGGCTGTCTAGCAGCAAGCTGCCCGTAAGAAGCTCAAGGCACGGGTCGACGAGATCCAGCAAGAGCTCCAGGACGCGGTGAAGATGTGTGAGGCTTTGGAGCGTGAAGCGTTGCCCGAGAGACCGAACTTACAAAGGTTCGCCAGAGCACGGAGGTCAGCACATGAGGCCCGGGCGCTCTCCAGAGATCCGGAGGCCAAGAAGGTCGCAGCTGGTAAGGCTTTTAACATGCAAAGCAAGTATGCGGAGAAGAAGTACCTTTACTAACCCGGATTAGCAATGCCTGTGGGCTTTTAAGCGGATCTGCCATGCAGCGTGTCCGATGCTGCGGAGTTCTTCCGAGCCGGATAAGGGAATTCCACGGAGAAGCTGTTCTGTCGCAGATGTTGTGCCGTAACATCCGGTGCCCTTTTGCCGATCAACTCAAACAGCTTGGTCGAAGCCGCAGGTGGCCGAAATGGCCATGAAGGATTTAATAATCCGGTTTGCCACCGGGTTATACCTAGAAGTTATTTTAGCCTCATGAAGCGGGTGATTGAGGCTTGTCCGCGGCTAGACATCGCTGTTTATCACCGCATCGAAGGTGCCCGCATGGCCTTCGCCGTTGCAAGATGTGGTGGGCGAAGATGGACGCCGTCGAGGTGGCTGTGGGGCCGAGGGCAAGGAGCACCGCACACCCGAGCGATATTTTGCGGATGTCCCGAGGGATCTCGACTTGCAAGCAGACAAAGGCGGGCAGGACATTATTTTGAATGAAGACATTCGCTTTTTGTCTTTGCCTTGTATGATGAAAACAAATCCGGTTTGTAATATAATATTTGTTATGCTTTTGATTGTTTCCTCCGTATGTCAGGTTGTATGGAATCGAGGGTTGGCCATTCGCTTCGCCCTCACGTAGGTAGTACGGAGGTGTTCGGATGGAATCTAAACAATCTTTATCCAATTATATGGTCCTTGAAGGAGTTGTTTAGCGCATAGCGAACCGTGCAATCAGTCTATGCGGCTTAAACACCTCACTTAGCCATAGGAGCTTTATAATAAAACATGGGCGCAGCCTCGGTATACGAATCGTAGGCCGCCGTCGTCTCGATCGGGAAGTACTGCCTTCGCAAAAATTCGGAAAAAATCTCCAACGATTTGTGACCTCCGAATAGCCGGCTCTCGCCGCGCATCGTGGACTGTCGGTTCGGCTTTCTCTATTGAGGTGCTCATCCGGTTTAGACCAGGGCACAATTGCGATAGTTCTCCCTTTACTACCCTAGCCGATGTAGCGGAACGTAGGGTAGCAAGCACAGGAGCCAGGCAACCCAACTATTGACCAAAGACATGATTCAGAGCCAATGCATATAATGCTAAATTCGGGGTGCCGAACATATCTATAAGAAGTGTTCGGACTTTGTTGCCAGACATGGGGCGATAGGGAGCCTCGCGAATATGAAACGTACCAAAGTGCACGGTGCGTAGAATATAAATAATTAATGGCAAAGGGAAAATGTAAAAAGAGCATAGGTTGTATCTGGGGCCCCTTGACTTGGGCCGTAAACTGTTTCCATTATAGTTGGGTTAATGCGTCAAAGCGCATTTATACAAATAATGCGATAAGAAACCGGCTATTTAACATGCCAGAACCAAAGGAGAGCTGCATTTGGGTATTGAAAAATAGGTAGAGTAGTCGTTGGATTGTCCTCTAGGGCTTCCCCTGTATGCCTGCGTGTTTCGCGCTAACTGGGTGTACTTGTCCTTTGACAGGACCGATAATCAGGCCATCGAAGGAGGCCTGTATAAAAGATACCTGGAAGAAAAAGGAAGAGAAAAAAGAAATAGTAAAGATACCAGTGAGTCCGGGATTGGTGTAGCCGAACTACAAGCTAGTTGTGCCTCCATCGATGCCCATGGTATTTTGAGTGCATAATTATGTACGCGTGGTGCGGATGCGGCTACCTCATTCGGACTGGGACAGAGGCCGAATTGCTAATCGAGCTCTTGATGAGCCGAACCATCCTACTGCAGTGTGGTCCGGACTCTCTTAGCGATGTCCAGGGGCTCGGCAGCCGGATTACGGTTCTGCTTGAGAAGGCCGCTCTGTACCTCTGCTGCTAGAGCTACCGTGTGCTACTCGTCGGAGGGAGCGCTCAAAGTGTTGCTATTGATCGTTATGATGCCGCGTGGACCGGGCATCTTGAGCTTCAGATAAGCATAGTGTGGCACTGCGTTGAATCTAGCAAACGCGGTTCGTCCGAGCAGTGTGTGGTAACCGTTGCGGAAGGGGACGATATCAAAGATTAAATCTTCGCTTCGGAAGTTGTCTCGAGAACCGAAGACCACCTCCAGCGTGATTGAGCCCGTACAACGGGCCTCTACACCTGGTATGACTCCTTTAAAGGTAGTATTTGTGGGCTTGATTCGTGAGGGATTAATGCCCATCTTCCGCATTGTATCCTGATAGAGCAGGTTGAGGGTGCTACCACCGTCCATTAGGACTCGTGTTAGGTGAAATCCGTCGATGATTGGGTCGAGGACCATTGCACCGAACCGCCATGGCAGATACCAGTTGGATGATCTCGACGATCGAAGGTGATCGGGAATGACGACCACTGATTGAATTTTGGGGTGAGTGGCTCTACCGCGTAGACGTCCCTGAGTGCTCACTTGCACTCCCTTTTGGTGTTATGTGTAGCGTATATCATGTTCACCGTTTTCACTTGAGGGGAAAATTTCTTCTGCCCCCAGTGTTCGGCTGCCGGGGGTCTTCGTCCTCGTCCTCACTTTGTGATCCCTTTTCTTTATTCTCGGCATTTAACTTGTCAGCCTGTTTGAAAACCCAACAATCTCTGTTGGTATGATTGGCTTGTTTGTATGGGGTTCCATGTATCTGGCATGGACGATCGAGTATGCGGTCCAAGCTGGATGGTCCTCACTGTTCCTTTTGTAGGGCTTCTTCCGTTGGCGGGGCTTGGAGCCGCTGAATCCGGCGTTGACTGTGGTGTCATCGGTGTTATTGCCATTGCTTCGGCGTTTGTGTATATTGCGCCGGAGCTTGGCGGTGCTGTTCTTGGCCTCGGAGGGGACTGCCTCGCTGGCTGTGTTTTTTCTACGAGCCAGCCAGTTGTCCTCACCCGCGCAAAAGTGGGTCATGAGTGCTGTGAGGGCTGCCATAGATTTCGGCTTTTCTTGGCCGAGGTGGCGGGCAAGCCATTCGTCACGGATGCTATGTTGGAAGGCTGATAGGGCTTCGGCATCCGGACAGTCAACGATCTGGTTCTTTTTAGTTAGGAACCTAGTCCAGAATTTTCTGTCTGATTCTCCAGGTTGTTGGACTATATGACTTAAGTCATCGGCATCTGGTGGTCGTACATAAGTACCTTGGAAGTTTTGAAGAAAAGCTTCGTCCAAGTCCTCCCAGCTGCCGATGGAATTTTCAGGCAGGCTATTTAGCCATTGTCTAGCTGGCCCTTTTAATTTTAGTGGGAGGTACTTGATGGCGTGGAGGTCGTCTACTTGGGCCATATGGATGCGCAGAATAAAATCTTCGATCCATACTACAGGATCGGTTGTTCCATCGTATGATTCAATATTGACGGGCTTGAACCCCTCGGGGAATTCGTGATCCGATTACTTCATCTCGGTGGAAGCGAGAGAGGGTATGCGGGCGCCTCTATATCGGCCGCGTCGCGCGCACCTCGGCGAAGTCCATCTGTGGTTATCGGCCCAGGCGTGACTAGGTTTGTCACGTCCGAATAGGTAGCCGTCATCCCGAGTTGGGAAGCGTCCTCGCGATCTATAGATTGATCTGGTGTGTCCTGCTCTACTGCCTCGGTCCTGCCGAAGGTCGTATGTATGGTCCCGAGCTGTTTTGTCTCTGTTTTTACGAGGCGGTGGGGTGGGCTGTTGTTCGGCCTGAGTTGTCGTTTTATCCTGACTGCGGGGTGGTCGGTCCGCCGCACTATCCCGACCACGTGGTGGTCGTTCCACATTGCGCGAGGGAGGTATGGGCTCTGGTGCCTCCTCATCGAACTGAGATAGTAGTTTGCGCTTCGGGTAACTCTTGGTCGGGCGCTGAGGTCAGATTCTTCGCTGCCGTGACATCACCATCTATCAATGAGTAAGTCTTGATCGCCTTGAAGTTGCTGTTGTTTTTTCTTCACGCTTCTTGCAGTAGCTATTAGCTGGTGCTTGAAGCGCTCCTGCTCGAGGGGTGCCTCAGGCATGATAAAATCCTCGCTGCTGAGGCTCTCCTCGTCCTCGGAGAGTGGATGATAACTATCGTCGTCTGGGTCATTGAGCATGGCCTATTTATCAGGGTTAACTTCCCCGATGTCTTGTGCCTCCTGTTCGGATGCTGCTCCAACAGGGTCTTCATTGTTTTCGGCGTCGTTCGGAGTACTATTTTCTCCAGCGCCAGTGTTACCATCTTTTGAGCGACGTGGCTTAGAACGGCGTTTAGGGCGTCGGCGCTTTGACTGTGTCTCAGAAGTTTTATTCACAACTGGATCTTCTTTGTCATCATCTCTAGCTTTTTTAGGTGTGTCAACCATGTACACATCGTACGAAGAGGCGGCCGTCCAACGTCCAGTGAATGGCGGGTCTTGGGCTTGCTCCTTGTCGACATCGTTGTCCATACCGTCGATGTCTTCGGAGCCCTAATCAAGCACGCCGGTTAAGTCCTCGGCGATTAGCTATGAAGTGGGTGGCGTGTGGAAGCGAAATTCCCCATCATCAGCCTCTAGTTCAAACTGGACATAGTTCGGTTGTGAGTCCCCCACCAAGGACAAGTTTTTTAATGAATTTAGCACATCGCCCAAGGGCGAGTGTTCGAAGACGTCAGTGGCACTAAACTCGAAGATCGATGACCGATCCACCTCGGTGTTTGCAGGCGTACGCGGTTCGGAATTTATAGTCGGAAACGAGTCTGGAATTCCGTTGATGCAGATATTCCTAGGTGTTGAGTCTGTGTGCGGCTCCAACACCGCGGACTCTGTGGCTTCGGATGGTGCAATCTACTCCGGATCTAAGGCGGTAGCAGTTACAGGAACCATCTCCTGAATCTGGTCCGACAACAGATTTAAGTCATGTTCATCGGAGCGAGGGGGAGCGATCTCCGCGGTCTCAAATCCATTAAAGATCAAGTCTCCACGGATATCCGCAATGTGGTTCAAGCTTCCAAATCTGACCTGGTGGCCAGGGGCGTAGCTATCAATCTGCTCCAGATGGCCAAGCAAGTTGGCCCGCAGTACGAAGCCGCCGAATACAAAAATCTGTCCGGGGAGGAAGGTTTCTCCTTGGACAGCGTCACTATGGATGATCGAAGGGTCCACCGAACCTTTCGTCGATGGCACAGTGGAATTCTCAATGAAAGCACCAATGTCGGTGTCAAAACTGGCGGATCGGGTAGGGGGTCCCGAACTGTGCGTCTAGGATCGATGGTTACAGGAGACAGGGGACACGATGTTTACCTGTGTTCTGCACTCTCTATGGAGGTAATACCCTATTTCCTGCTTGGTTGATCTTGATGAATATGAGTGTTACAAGAGTTGATCTACCACGGGATCGTAATGGCTAAACCCTAGAAGTCTAGCCTGTATGACTATGGCAATGAGTATCTCCTTTCCGGACAACACCCTCCGGTTTATATAGACACCAGGGGAATCTAGGGTTACATAGAGTCGGTTACATAAGAAGGATTCTTCTTAGTTAGTCACCAAGCTTGCCTTCCACGCCAAGGAGTGTCCAATCCGGACACGGCTACAGTCTTCGGCCTTCGCGTCTTCACAGCCCATCAGTCCGACCCATGAATAATAGGCCGGACGCCCGAGGACCCCTTAGTCCAAGACTCCCTCAGCGGCAACGACCTCTACTACCACGGGGTCCTGTTCATCCAACCCCCACCAGGAACTATTCATCCACCCCCCCCCCCTCCCCCGCCAACAACGCTCACTTTTCATCAAGAGGCAGCAGGTTCGATCGGCTTGAGTTAGTAGCAGTAGCGAAGGAATTGCCCGATCAGGTTCAGTTAACAGCCACATCGATCGATCGCTCGGGTTTAGTAATGTGTAGCCTACAGTGCAATCGCTCGTGTTCAGTAGGCGAACGCCTCGCCCGGGTTTAGTAAGAGCGCAACGCCTCGCACCCACGCGCGTACATGTACGAGAGAAACGTGCATCGCTCGGCCCCCGACCACCCACCGTAACCGGGAACTCCCCGATATTTTCCTTGCCCTCGCTTCTACCACGGTATTTTCCATCATGGACGACCCAAAGAATGTCACGCAGTTGCGTCTCAGGCCCGCCCAGGATGAACAGCCCATTTTTTGTCATGATTTTTTGTCATAGAAGTAGGAGCCCACCACATCTATGATGTTACCGGGTTTTGTCACAATTATCGTCATAGAAGTGTCATAAGCATGACAGAAAAAAATTCGTTTGGCCCAAAATGTCATGGATGTGTCTTTTTTTGTAGTGTCATATCATGTGATTAATAAAATATAGGTCCGAATAACATACCGATGAATTGTGGATGAAAGAGGGGATGCCATTCCGGGGCAACACCAAGCATAGACGCGTGGGTCTTCCTTGAATATTACCTTGGGGTGCCTTGGGTATCCCCAAGCTTTGGTTCTTGTTGCTCCTTATTCCTTCATCCATCGTGATCTAACCCAAAACTTCAAAACTTTAGTACACAAAACTCAACATAACCTCATGAGATTTTTTTTTAACCGGGCCTCAACCCCTTTCCATTAAAAGCATGACGGAAATACATAGTTCAGAGTACCACAGACCCAAGAGCCAAATTCAACATAAGGAAACTAGAAAGTGGGGGGGCGAGTTCAAGGCACCACTGAAAACCCACCATGAGCACTCACATCGAGCAGCTCATCATGGGCAAAACCCAAACACACCTGTGATCACGCAAACCTATAGGATCTAAACGCCAAGGAGTCTCCAAAAGGAACCCAAAAGCAGTCTAAATTCACCAAGCTTACGGTGCTCACAAGAGAGCAAATAGAGCACTCACAAGCAGAGTGAAGGCAGCCTATCCCGACAAAGTGAAATTGAAGCCTCAAGAGATGTAGAAGGGATCAGTTCGAAGCAGAGTTGGTTGGAGCCGCGCAGATTCTCATCATCATCGAAGCACTGGACCTGAGCATCTTGGCTCCGCGCTCCATGGCCTCCCGATCATCACTAGCCATCAAACCTTCCCAGTACATCAAAAAACCACAAGCAGCATACACCACATTGAAAGAGCTTTTGAGGTCTTTGTGTTCAAAAGTAGCCTGGTTACGATTGTTCCAGATTTCCCAAGAAACTACTGCCAAACCAGAGGTGTAAAATTTGGTTCTATCAGGAAGGAAAATATAACACCAGGAAAAGTACTGCCAAATGTTATTCGAACAGAGAGATGTGCCCAGCAAACATCCAACCATCCTCCATACCACCCGAGCAACAGGGCAATTAAGGAAAAGATGTTGTGAGGTCTCCACATTATCACAAAAAGAGCATTTAGGATTGCCTGCCCATTTGCGCTTTCTCATGACTTCTCTAGTCAGAATCGCGTCTTGGAACACTTGCCAAAGAAAAATTTAGATTCTGAGGGGGATTTTTGCTTTCTAGATCCATCTATAGTCACATCCAGCCAGATGCCTTTCCAAATAGGTATAGACTGATTTGGTCGAGAATTTACCTTTTTTACCCAACGCCCAACTAATCTGATCAGCCTCGTCAGATAATTGCCAAGAGTTAACCACCTCAACCAGATCCTTCCACTGATCCGTGAGGGGAGGGTGCAAATTTCTTCTGAACAGGTCACTACCCTCAAAATTTTTAAACTCAAAGCAATGCGAATCTCCTCGATAATTGCAGATGTGGAATAAGGCTGGGAATTTATCTCTCAAGGGGGCAGCACCTCTAATAGGATCAATCCATACTCTGGCTACATTACCAGAGTTCAAGATCACTTTCCTCCCTACCAAATACACTTCCTTTACTTTCATAATAGCTTTCCAAATAGGGGAATCCCCAAACTTACTTTTTTACCGAGGGATCGTGGTCATTTCTAAAATATTTAGCACGAATCACCTCCTCGCCAAAGCCCTTTGCCGGGTTTCCAATTTCCACCACCATTTGGTGAGTAGGCTGATATTTTGTCTATGCAGATCTTTAACTCCCAGCCCCCTTTGTTTTTGGATCTACAAATTCTAGACCACTTGACCAAGTGGTATCTTTTCCACCATCAGTCTCCCTGCCAAAAGAACTTTTTTCTCAGGCTTATCTAACTTCTCAATCACTTTCTTAGATAGCATAAACATAGACATGTAGTAAAATATGATGCTAGTAAGGGAGGAGTTGAGTAAGGTCTGTCTCCCCCCAGAAGATGCTGCATTTCTAATCCAAGATTCACATCATTTGAGGAATCTATCATCCAAAAAATCCCAGTCTAATGCATGAAGAGTGGAGTAACTCACAGGAACCCCTAGATATTTCATAGGAAAATGCCCAATTTGGCAATTAAAGAGCTCGGAGTAGAAGGTAAGTATGTGATCATCACCCCCTATGCATAAAACTTCACTTTTAAGGAAATTTATTTTAAGCCCTGACATGAGCTCAAAGATATAAAGCAAGAGTTTCAAGTTGATTGCAGCTTCCTTGTCATGCTCAAAGCAGATGACAGTATCGTCTGCATATTGGAGGATAGCAACACCCCCGTTGATCAGATCCGAGCGAGGCCTCACAAGATTTTCTCTTTTTGTGCATTCAAGATCATTTTAGATAGGGCTTCTACAGCCATATTGAATAAGAAAGGCGAAAGTCTGGGTCCCCTTGTCGACTCCTTGCAGCTTTGGAAATAGGGGCCATTTTCGTTATTCAGCTTGATGTTAATGGTACCATTCTTAAGGATATTATGAATCCCAATTGATTTTATCATAGGCTTTTTCGAAATTGAGTTTCAGCACCACACCAACCTTTTTCTTACGCTGCGTATGATGCAGAATCTCATGAAGGGTCAAAATACCATCCATAATGTTCCTATGCTTTATAAAGGCATTTTGATGCTTGCTGATGAGGATATCGACAAAAGGTCGCTCTATTGTCCAAAACCTTGGTAATAAGCTTATAAGGGCATCACAGGAGGCAGATTGGTCTATATTGCTGGATCCTTTTAGCTCCGTTCACTTTCGGGATAAGAGTTATCACTCCATAATTCAAACGAGCAACATCTAAAGTGTTGTTATGAAAAGCATCAAACAAGCGCATGATATCCCCTTTCACAAATTCCCAGCAATGTTTATAAAACTCCGCTGGTATGTTATCCAGGCCAGGGGCCCGGTGGCTCTTCATACCGAAGAGAGATTTTTTCACTTCTTCCTCGGTGAATTTACTAGTGAGCAAAGTATTATCATCCTCCGTCAATTTCTCACTATCGGTCCACATATTAGGGGAAAGGCAAAAGAGGTTTCCTCTAGCAGGACCAAAAAGTTCCGTATAGTAGTTAGTAGCATGAGCTAAGAGGTTGGTGGTCCCCTCAATCACAACTTCCCCGTCCGTGAGGGATTGGATTGTGTTTTTTCTCTTCTTGCCATTCGCCACCCTATGATAAAAGGCTGTATTAAGATCACCCTTTAAAAGCCACCACTCATTTGATTGTTGTACCCAATACAAATCTTCATTAAAAAGGATATCATTGAGCTCAGTCTGTAAGGTTGTTTTCCTCTCATAAAGATCAGGTTCGAGCGGTCCTTCCTCTTCTTTACTTTCGATCTCTTCCAACTCCATTTTGATTTCCTTTTTTCTTTTCTTAGCATGACCAAAACATTCGACCCCACCCTTTAAAGTATTTTTGAGCCGTTTCAGCTTTGATATTAAGAATATCAATAGGATCAAGACCGGACAAGCTGTTCCTGCATCTTCTTGTCAGTGGTGTAGAAGTTTTCGTCTTGCAGCCAACTAAGCTCAAATCTGAACTCATGTTGGTGAGGCATCCTTTTTTTGCTCGCTCCAGAGGATAATGGGAGAGGATTGTGATCAGAAACATCCATAACCAGTTTACGAACGGTAACCAGAGGAAACAAGTCCTCCCAGTCGAAACTCATCAACACTCTATCTAGTTTCTCAAGGGTAGGGTGTTTTTTGTTGTTAGTCCACGTATATTTGCCTCCCCCCATGTAAATCTCCCGGAGATTTAAAGAACCTACTATGGAATTAAATTTTTCCATATAAGGGGATCGGTTCAAGGTCTTGTTCTTGTCACAACTCTCTCTGAGGATATTAAAATCACCACCCACTATATATGGGACATGTGTGTGAGCACACATAGAGGCTAGTTCTACAAGGAAATCATCTTTACTGTCGTCATGGGCAGCTCCATAAACTGTAATGAGGGCCCATACACTCTTGAGATTAATAGCATACAGGTTGGCTTGCAAGAAAAATCTACCAGGGGTCCAGGATATAACTTTAAGGTCTCTCTCTTCACACCACACAAGATCCCCCGCCTTGCCAACTGATGGAATCCAATTCCAATCAAAACGGGCCACAGGGTCTATTTTCCTATTACATTTAGGAGGGAAGTTCTTTTTCTTAGTTTCTTGAAGGCATAGAAAATCTAGGGAATGATCTTTTATCATGTCAGAGAAGCAGGTACTCATTCCTTTTTTACCTGCTCCTCTACAATTCCAAAAAATACCATTCATTTAATCACACTAGGTTTTCTCCCCCGTTTGACATTCCTACCAGGAGGCTGGGTAGGGCTGCCATTTTTTTCTCAGGATCTTTCTTCCCTTTTTGACTTCTAGTAACAGGTCTAGATATGACAATATTACTCTTTCTTTCTCTTTTCTTTCTAGACCTAACTATAGTAAAAGGTTCCTCATCCACTTCATTTTCCTCACTCCATCTCATGTCCAAGGGGGTCTGATCTCCTTTCCCATTAGTCAATAACAGGGTATTATTATTTTCATTTTTATTATCTGCCTTATCATCCAAGGAGTCCTTATTTCTGGTTCTTTCCAATTCTCTTAAAATATCAATATTAGCAAAGTCAGAATCTGGTATCACAACACCCATCTTAACAGCTTTAAGAATGAGGACAGGGTCTGATAAGGTATCAAAAGAGTTAGGTTTGATTTATTACCTTCCATGTTCCTCTTTTTGCCGCACATAGCCTTGTCCTCCACACGCTCCAGTTTACTCTGCACATCTCTCAAGCTGAAGCGCAAATTCTCCTCAGTGACTAAAGGGGGGTGGGAATCACCTCAACATTCATCTCAGGGGACTCCACCCCTGTAATCACTGCTTACTTTCAGCGCTGGATCATGTTGCCCCACCACCTCCACAACCTGTGGCAAGGATTTAACCACATCAGAATAGGTTTTCACTGTTTCTTTATATTCAGGATTAGGTTTCATCATATCCTGTTGACACGAAGTACTTACTTTTTCTTTCACCCCTGCTCATGTTCATACTTCATAGTTTCAATAAGCAGTGTAGTGTGGAGAGAATCATCAGATTCCACGCTCTCCTGTGATTCCCGAATCGGGTCAGGCACCTCTCGATGGGGAATGGGGAGAGATTTCCCTCCAAGCCCAGTCGAGATGCTGCCCATCTGAGCTCCAGGATTCATATCTTGTTTCATTTTTTATAGTTTCCTTCATCAGAATTAGGAGGCACCCTTATCTCATTTGTTTCACGATTAGGACCCCTGATCAGCACCTGCTCCACCTCATAAGCAAAATCATAAAAGTGCCCTCCCAAAACTGACTCTGCAATCCCAGGTATAGCGTCAACATTTATGCACCCTAGCTTCACGCGCACAGAAGCAGGGCGATGCAAGGTTGGAGTATCAATTTCCAGGGGAACCCCCACCAAAGAGGCCATGAATGCTATGTTTCTCTCACTCCTTTTATCCAGTGGGACGTTAATCACCCTCACCCACGCAACTTCCATTATCCCTTTCGACCCCACAGCTGAAGACCACTGAGTGGCATGAATAACAGTCCCACTCGTTTTCAGAGTATTTTTTCCCACATAGCAAATTTGTGCAACAGCCCGTGGGTTAGGAAAACGAACTACAAATACCCCAGGACCAATGGCATGGCCTGAATAACGCCATCCAGTAGCAAGGTAGTCAGATAAATCCAATTCCATCTGCCTGGTCGACATCTCACCCTCCACAATAGTAACAACAATATTATTGGACCTTTCCTTTAGGCTGACTAGGCATTGCAGGAATCATGGATGTAGTAAAACCCCTGCCCCTTGGATTGAAAAGCACACATCGGGGCAATACACTCCCAAGGAATGAATGCCGTGCAAACAGATGCGAGATGACCTAATTTGTTACACCACTCGCAGAAAACTTGAGGGCATCTAGCAGGAAGATGTTCAATGGATTTGCAAATGGGGCAGGGGATGGGGTTTTTGGTAGGAGGCACCTGAGTGATGTTCTGCTTGCCATGCGGGCGGCGAATTGGGGACGAAGTTTGTCCACTTCTTGTGTCCTCCGACGCCTTCATCGGATGCTGCTTCTCCACCCAGACACCACCATCTTGAGGTTCATGGCGCCTGGTGGCCGCAGCCGCATCCCAGCTCGAGGTGTCAGCTGTCGCAGAGCTGGGATTGGACGAGGCAGAGATGGTGTGGTCGCCGTCGCCTTCACTCCGCTTCCAGGAGTATTTGCTCTTGTCTCCACCACGGCCGTTGCCGCGGCCGGCCATCCTCCCCGCGCCGCGACCCGTGCCGCGTCTCGCACGGCCCGCATCCGTGCCTTGGCGCCGCTCCCCCTGGTACCCACGCCCCGCATCAGCCGCCATGGGAGGCGAGGCAGCTACCTCCGCGAAGGATCGAGGATCTCCGCCCACCTTGCCTCTCCACCACCCCCACTCCTCTCCAGATCTCGATCTAGGGTTTTTCTCCACCGTCTAGAGGTGCCGCGAGGGCGAGTCTAGGTCGGCAGGGCAGGCGGATATTTTATACCCCATCACAAGACCCGTGGTCACGAGTGGATGCTTGGATGCGCACCCACGTGTCGCCCATCTGCCATGGATGGGTGGGGGCCCGAGGTCGTGCCCGTGTCGCACCGCACCCGATCCGCCGTCTACCGCCCATCGGTGTTTCCTTGTACCGCGCCTGGTTGCTTCGCTTCCTCCGCCGTGTCTCCCGCCGACGCGCCCGACGCCAGCAGGCGGTCTTGCACCTTCGCGAAGTAGCAGGGGAACGAGATCACGTCTCCGATGTCGATGGACTCGCCCTCGCGGAGATACCGCGCGTCCACGATGACACCGCGCTCGTCAAAGAGGACGAGACGCAGCGCCCCTCGACGAAGGACTACCTCCCCGTCGATGAACCGGAGAGCGCCCGTCATCAGGTCGGCGGCGAAGGAGACCTGCCATCGCACGTCTTGCTTCATCTCGAACCTAACATAACCTCGTGAGATACATTAGGTAAACCATAAACTTAGGTACTGTTATAAACCCATTAAAAATTATTCTTGCATAATACCTACTATACTCTAACTTCTCCATGACTTACCCCGATATAATCCATAGCATCATTAAAATAAGCACACTATGCAATAAAAACAGAATATGTCTAAAATAGAATAGTTTGTAATGATCTGAACTAAAACCATACTTCTGTCAATAAAAAAAATAGGAAAATTAGGAAAACATAGAAATTTTGTATATTAATATTGTGTACAATTTCAGACCCAGATCACATTCCAATAAAAATTTAAATTCCTGCACTGGGCCCAAAACTTCTGTTTTTTCACAAAATTAATTCAACTATCATCCAAATCATCCCAAAGGCTTTACTTGGCACAACACTAACTAAAAGATAAAAACACAATCATTACAGTAGCAATATCCATTTCATCTCACACCAAAACAGAAATGATAACTATTGCGTTATCTCGCAACAAGGTCTTCCTTCATAGCCATTAAGATAGGCTTTGAGATTTCAGTTATGCTCACATGAAAGACAAGAATTGAAGCACAAAGAGAGCATCATAAAACATGTGACAAACACGTTTAAATCTAACAAACTTCCTATGCATAGGCATTTTATAATTAAACAAACTATCAAATCAAGCAATATTTAGCACGTGCGAGGAAGAAGGATGAAACATTAATAATTTGAACATCTAGAGAGGTAATTGAGTAACATGAAAATTTCTACAAACATATTTTCCTCTCTCATAATAATTACATGTAGGATCATGATCAAAATTAAAAAATATAGCTATCTCACAAAATATTCTCTTCATGATTCACATGTATAAAAGTTTTATAATCGTCCGAGATAGTGGGATTAACATCAAGTAAAGTCATGACCTCTCCAAACCCACTTTTATCAAAAAAAATCACAAGATTCATAATTCGCCAAAGTAGTGGGATCATTATTACCTAAATTTGATGCTCTACCGAACCCACTTTTAATAGTATTCTAAATTTCATCATCAATAATATATTCATTATGAGGCTCGGAATTCTCAATATCATAAGAAACATCATGATTATCACCCCAATCATGATAAATAACACAATTTATATTCATAGAATTTATATTAACACGCATTTTCATTTATCACTTCTTCATTATTAGCTATTGGTTTACAATAAGCAGCAAGTTCAAATAGATTGGCAAGTGGATGAGGATACATATGTCTTTTTTCTGTTTTTGTGTGTTAAAGATAAGGATAGCATAATGCTACTTGTGAGTTGCGTTGGGATTTCCTCGAAGAGGTGAGGATGAATCAGTACATTAGAGATAAGTATTTCCCTCAATTAAGAACCAAGGTTATCAATCCAGTAGAAGAATGATACGTCTCCAACGTATCTATAATTTTTTTATTATTCCATGCTATTATATTATTTGTTTTGGATGTTTTATATGCATTAATATGCTATTTTATATTATTTTTCAGACTAACCTATTAACCTAGAGCCCAGTGCCAGTTTCTGTTATTTCGTTATCTTTTGAGTTCTACAGAAAAGGAATATCAAACAGAGTCCAAATGGAATAAAGCATTCGCGGTGATTTTTCTAGGACCAGAAGACATCCACGGAGCTTTGAGAGGGGGTGATAAGATTCCTGAAGAGGCCACAAGCCTCCTAGGCGCGCCCCAGGGAGGGCGCACCCTAAGGGATTGTGGGGCCCTCAGAGGTCTCCTAACCCTAATTCTTGCCCTATAAATTTCCAAATATTCCCAAACCATCAGAGGCATCCACCAAAATACTTTTCCGCCACCGCAAGCCTCTGTTCCCATGAGATCCCATCTTGGGGCCTTTTCCGGCGATCTGCCAGAGGGGGATTTGCTCACGGAAGGCCTCTACATCAACCTTGCTGGCCTTCTGATGATGCTTGAGTAGTTTACCACAGACCTACGGGTCCATAGCTAGTAGCTAGATGGCTTCTTCTCTATCTTTGATATTCAATACAATGTTCTCATCGATGTTCTTGGAGATCTATTTGGTGTAATACTTTTTTGCAGTGTGTTTGTTGAGATTCGTTGAATTGTGGATTTTTGATCAGATTATCTATGAGTATCATTCGAGTCTGCTCTAAATTCTTTTATGCGTGATTAAGATATCTTTGTATTTCTCTTGGAACTATCGGTTTGGTTTGGCCAACTAGACTGGGTTTTCTTGCAATGGGAGAGGTGCTTAGTTTTGGGTTCAATCTGGCGGTTTCCTCACCCAGTGACAAAGTAGGGGTAGCGAGGCAAGTATTGTATTTTTGCCATCAAGGATAAAAAGATGGGGTCACTAGTACAGCGAGGTGCTATATAAACGGATTTCAACCCCTTTCCGCGACGGCATTTGGAACCGTCGCCAAGTGAGGGTGGGCGATAGGGGGGTCCTTCCCCACGACCCAGAAACCGTCGGGGATATGCCCTCCTGGCACACACGCTATAAAATGAGGTCGTAATTAATCGACGAAGCTCAAATTTACGGAAATACGTCGATGAGAGCTCAAAAAATACAATTATGCACGTGAAATCATTTCTGGTCGCAAATACATCCCACATAGTCAGTCACCGCTAAATGTTTCCTTTCGTATATACATCCCACACAGTTGCTCCAAGGAAAAGGTTTCTGTTCGCAAGTACATCACACACAATTTTCCTCGTTAATTCGTTTGTGATAGCGTTTCCTTTACACACGGTATTAACAATTTTATCGTTTGTGTTATTGAATGCATCACACACGTTGCGTAGAAGAAACTGTGTGTCAAGGGTTGTCCATTACACACAGTTTTTATATGGTAAACGTTTGCGCTAGGTGGCCTAACGCAAACAATTTTCAAGAGGATGTCGTGTGTGATTGTTCATTAATCTAACACGGTTTATTCCTAGAAACTATGTGCATTATTGAATGCATCACACATGGTGTTTTCTCACTAACCGTTTGCAATAGAAAAACTCAATTAGCAGGGTAATCATCCGATTATTAATAATCCATTTATTAATCTAATTGATATTTCATATCAAGCACACAATATATTTCATTTTCATAATTGAAATACATCAGAGTACAACATCATATAGCTTCAGCACTCAGCTACCCCATTACACAACTACACCAGCACCAAGTTTCAAATGCAATATCTATAACCTTCCGAAATTAGCATCATAGACGGTACATAGACAAATGTATCTCATCTGGAAAACTGCTGAAGCAGAAGGTGAATATTGAGCCTTCATTGATGTTGAAGGTCTTTCTAACTTTAGGCCGGTGCCTGTGGATGATTGACCGTCCATCCTTCATCCTCTTCAGGAACACTTCAATATTGAACCGTGGGTGTTGTATGAATACCTTCCTCGCCTCCTGACCATATAGGTGGTTTGAGAGGTAATCATCAATGAACTACTTTGGAAATGCCTCAAAAGAAGGATGTGCATAAATATCTTCTCTATATTGGAAATGGGGCAAAGGAATAAAAAAAGGCAAGGTATAATAGTTAGTACCATCCTGTAGTGAACTGATGTCTTCTTCATTGGCAGACAAAGATCTTGTTGTTTTTGGCGCTAACTTCTTTATCCTAACAATCTTTCTGAGTTTCTTGACTTGACTGATATTCATGGAAAACTCATTTCCCCATATGCAAAAAGGGTCGAACAAAGGTCAAAACCTCCTGGACAAGCGGGACCTACATGTGCAAGACCAAATTCTTAAAAACCTAAATATTAGAATGGTTCCTGCAATTTCCCAATAATGTGCTATTAGACAACGGACCATGCACGTGCTAACCTCGATTGTAAACCTCAGTGCTTCCGATTGTTTCCCTGCAACACATATAAGGTAGTTAGTCATCAGGTTAAGTAAGGGTTCGCATGCTATCAAGAAAATATGTTGATGAAAAATAAGCACATTGCAGATTCATCAGATTAATTCAAGCCACATGGAAAACCCATTTATCCAAACCAAGCATGATTAAGAACTAGGAAATATAGCACTTGTCTATGTTTCTCATGTATTAAGTGCAGTCAAATTTGATTTATTCCTCACATGCACAACAATACAAAATTCTACCCACAACAATTGGACATCCCATTGCAGAATTGAACCAAGCAGTTAACTAAAAACCACAACAAATGAACCAAACATTAACTAAACACCACATTGCACATTATAACATACTCCTAATAGAAGATCAGACAGTTAACCAAACCAAGCATGATTAACAACATGGAAATATAGCAATTGTATTTGTTTCTCATGTATTTAGTACAACCAAAATCGATTTATTTCTCACATGGTATACAATAACAGAATGCAACCACAACAATTGGACATCGCATTGCATAATTGAACCAAACAGTTAACTAAACACCACGACACAAATGAACTAAACGTTAACTAGGCGCCACATTGCGCAATGTATAACCAAACCAAGCATGCTTGACAATTTGGAAAAATAGCAATTGTATTCATTTCTCATGTATTTTGTAAAAATAAATTCGATTTATTTCTCACATGGAAGACAATACAAAATTGCAGCACAGAGAATTGAACATCACATTTGCGTAATTGAACCAAACAGTTAATCAAGATCACAACTAATTAACAAAATAGTTAATAAGTGAGCACCACACTACATGACATATAGAACATATACACTAGAGCAACATATTGCATGGTAAAATTAGATAGCACAATTCACTAGAATTTGTGAAGGAAAGCGAGGCAAGACACGAAGCAGTAAATCGAAAGCATGCTTAACCGGCGTAGCTAGCAAATGGAAAGGTGCTCCTCCAAGATCTGGGGTTGGCACGAATGGCAGCCATCGCCACCTACACTACAAGAAATATTGGTCACTGAATGGTCATTATTTTCCATTTGTGACCTTTTTGTGACCAAAAACAGATGGTCAAAAGCTGACGGTCGTAAACTGAAATTAATGACCTTCTCAGTGAGAAGGTCGAGCATCGTTCTGACCAAAATATGCCTATTGTTTTGTTTTGGTCACTAGCAGCCTCCCCAGGCCACGTAGGCATCCGACGTGGCAATCTGATGTGGCACAAGAATCAGCCCGGTCCAATCCGATAATTTCAATATGCCAGTGAATAAATAACAAATATTTAAATTCAAACAGACAAAAAACATATGTAATACTTCAAATAACAATAGCCAGAATCAGTATGGAGCTCTTGCTCTACCAATAACACATAATACAATTGGAATCACAATATTACAAGCTCTACAAGTGTGATAGCTGGCTACAGTAATTTACAACTCCACAATTGTCTTCAATCTTCTTCAGAGTGGAGCTCACATCAATAGCGATCACAAATCTGGCACATGCTCACATCATATGAACCATATGCCATACTCACTAGACGACCATAGTCGGGGTTAGGTACATGACCTTCATTACAAACAGCAATATGAACTTCCATCCCTTCCACGGTCACCTGTCACAAGGATTGGTCTTGACTTCGCATTAAAAAAGATATAAAAAGATTCCATACGGACTAGCATTCTAGAAACTAACTAGTCAAGGATCACATATATTGTTGTAAAGGCATTCCATACTATTAAGATGGACCAAATTCATGCAGATACAACATGTCTCACTAGTTCAAAGCGGAGCCACGGGAGGCTTACCATTGCGCAATGGATTTATCAACAAAAGGTCCAGGTAGATGACGAGACCACCAACACATATTATCCATCCATGCGTCCTCCAGCTTCCAACATGTTGCCTCCTCCTTGCCCTTCCTTCAAGAAAAATAACTTCCTTCAAGAAAAACAACACATGGTCACCGCTCTCCTAATATAGCAATCAAGAGTGCACTACCTTTTGACATGGTTAGCTTCTATTTTTCTGGACATTTGGAACAACATACATCCAAAACTAGCTAAATATGAGCACAAGCTTGACTCGTGTGACCAACAATTTATGGATGAAAATCATTAATCAGGAACTAAATATAACATTTCGACAATCAACAAATGTTTGGTAAAATGACAACTTAAGAAGAAAATAGGCACTCAAGCTAGTTCAGTTTCAGACATGTACCCCATTCATGAGACCAGCAAAGAAAGCATAACCCAACCAATGAAGCACTTGAGATAGTAGCATGTCTCTAGCACATTATCTCGTTTAAAGAATGCATTCAGCAAGAAATGGACAATTGGTCTAATTTTCTCACACTTTGCATTTTCACAGTTAACACCATCATGTACAACACCAAGCTGCTCCAGGTGGCCGATTGACCGATACTCTTTGGATAAGCAATGCAAACTACTACCAAAACAAGAACCAGATATGGCGGGCAAAGTACCAACATTTTACTCATAGCATGCAAAGTATCAATATTATGTTCTTATCGACCATTCTTATGCCTAAAGCAAGGAAATCTAAATTTACTCATAGCATTACTCTTGCTCATAGCATTTTACTCATACAAGAGAAGTCTAAAAAAGACTACAACAGTACCTAACTAATGCTGCAAATTATATTAGCTAACTAATACAATAGTACCTAACTAATTATATTAGCTAACTCTTGCAAAAATTGAGCTGGTTCTCTCTAGGATTACTAGTCAGCTCACACTTTAAACATAAAATTTGTTCATCTTATATAACAAAAGAACTTAGAAATGTCGATCTCTTGCTCGAAATGCAATATGTAAACCCAAATGGAATGGATAACTACAACCTACAACAGCTCAAAGTGGCAGTAGCTAAAACACAAGCATTATTCAAAGACAAACAACAAGAATCCTAGTAATGGATTATACTCAATGCTCTATCTTCATATTAGCTAACTGAACATTTGCAAGAAAGAACATGCTTCCACCTTGTTTCAATGAGAACTTTATATGCGATAGGGCGGTAATTTATGCATGCCCCGACTCGAAAGGTTAAAAGCATGCCTTCACAAAACAAACGATCATGCATATGAACTAGATAGAAGAACAATCTTCATCCTAAGCAATTGTTTTGCGTGAACAGAAGGTTCAGAAAACTTATCCAGAAAGTGACAGGTGAATAACTGAATATGAGGTTCCAAATGTCAAATAGAGTCGATGCAACATTCTTGGGA
The DNA here is from genome assembly GCA_021605145.1 of Aegilops bicornis. Taxonomy (NCBI): domain Eukaryota; kingdom Viridiplantae; phylum Streptophyta; class Magnoliopsida; order Poales; family Poaceae; genus Aegilops; species Aegilops bicornis. The sequence continues at coordinate 154,374,059 of CM038674.1, read as the reverse complement.
TATATGTGATAGGGCAGACATCACAAAATGCAGTTGGGGTGGAAAATTAAATCCAAAATCAAGTTATTAGCTAGGGAACCATCGGTATCACTAAAATGTTGGACGAGTCATGGCTGGCTCGCTAACAAGGACACCATAGTATTCATGGCCATCACTCTTCTTGTGCTTCCATACACCTGCATGGCAGATTTATATCAGAACTTGATACGAGAAGTGTTGTGCAAAAATTATTGGTGGAACAACAAATTTTGACAGGAAATGGAGTTAGACAGATAACTAGCTACCTGGGAAACAATGGAGATAAACAAAGAACAACAGGCCTAGGTTTAACACAGAAATCCTACCATCAGTACAGAAAAAACAGGGCGCAAACATCAATGAACAATATGGCAAAAGTTAGAAATTACATGATTTCACAATTACAATTTATAAGGTAGTAGCTACTAGGTAGCTACTAGCGACATAATAGCAGCATTAGCTAGCGATGAAGCTAGCAACAAGCAAAGAATGACAAGCAAACGACAACACCTAGCAAAATCAGTAAGCCAGGACCCAAAGCAAGCAGCTAAAGCAGCAGCTAGCAACCAAACCACCAGCAGCACCAGCCAGCAAGCAAACTAAGTAATACTAGTCTACTTCACTTACAGTCAACTACTCAAGCAGGTACATTACGGGCCGACAAAGTACAGAGCAGAGCAGCAGAGCATGCCCAACTTTGAGCATGCCGAGAAGAAGAGGACGGGCTCATCTGCTCAAGAGAAGAAGAGCTCGGGCGGACGAGGTCGAGAACAGCTAAGCGGTGCGGGGAGAGCCCGAGAGCAAGATCGGCCACAGCGTGGAGGAGGAGAGAGGAAGATCCGCCGCACGGGAGGCGTGCGGCTGCCGATGGCGTGAGATCCAGACCTGGGCGTGAGATCTGCGTCGTTCCCAGCTTACTCGGCGAAAAAGCACCAAATCAGCGTCAGATCTGGCGAAAGAGGAAAACAAACCGGATCCGGAATGAGGAGAACGGGCGAGAGCGTCCTTACCCTTGCGGTCAGGCGGACGCTTGATGAGGCGGACGCTGTCCTTGACGCATGCCGCCATGGAGATCCGATGGGGTTGCGCTACAGGTTGAGAGGTACCTGGGTGGGAAGGGAGGTGGCTTGGGGTGGCGATGCTGCTTGTGGTGGGGAAGGGAGGGGTCTGGGTGGCGATGCGGTGAGGGAAGGGAGGGGTTTGGGTGGCGATGCGGTGAGGAAGGCCGCAGGGAGGCCATGGATGCGGTAAGGATCTGGCCACGACATGAGTAGCCCGAGTGGATCTAGGAGGAGAGGGGAGGGGCTGTCGGCGATTTGGTTGGATGACGACTTCCGAGCGGAGCGGAATCAAGTCGGTGGGTAGGGTGGGCAGGGAGAGGAGTGGATCGAGAGGGGGCGTGGCGAGGAGATGGGGGAAGAGTGCGATCTCGAGCTAGGGTTTGGGCTGGGTGGGGGGGTATCTCTTTTTCTTTCTTTTTTTTCTTTTTTCTGTATATAGATGGATGGATGGATGGATGTGGGATGTAGAGATGGATGGATGGACGCCATGTCATCGATCCGTGGGAACAGTTCTCATTGGTTCAGAAAATTAGTGATTTAAAATAGTTTTGAAGTACTAAAAATAGAGAGATTTTGTGAAGTAGCTATCAAAATTTTTTTGCAAAAGGGCAGCACACAAATTTTTACTAGAGTTATACTAAATTTTATGCATAAGGACCAATTTGTATCCATTTCTGATCTTTCTACCAATTTTTAATCATTTTCCGAGTGCCCAAAATGAGTTTTTTTTTTTGTGAAGGACCTAACAAATAATTGTTGTAAAATTGTACCAAATCAATTTTCTAAAATACTAGGACATATTTAATGAATAATAGACCAAATGGTTGGGTGTAAAGTTTTTATGCACCTCCGTGAAAAAGACAAATTTCGATTCGATTCAAATTTGGATCTTGAGTCAAATTTGAACTACGGTTGCCTCATAGTTTGCTCTTTATTTTTTCCAAAATCATTTCTAGGTACATAAGTATCTATTTAATCATAGAAACACAAAAAATTTCCAAGATTCAACCACTAGCTAGGAGCGGTCATGCCTTCGTTTTGACCACATTTTCAAACAGGCATAAAAAATTCAAAAAAAAACCAAAAAATTGGAAAACCTTTGCATTGTGTCATTATATGTGACCAAGTTACCAGCAAAAATTATAAACTTGTAATACGGTGATTATTTTTAAAAAGTGTTCTCACAAACGAGCTATCAAGTGTGAAGATGCATGGCTTTCAACCCAAATGCTCAATCTTATGGCCACATTCATGGCATAGTTTGTCCAAATGATCTCATATTGTGCACAAGGGTGCATATTGGAATGACAAACAATGTTGCCTAAGGGAGTTTTCATTTTATTTACACGGAAAATTCATTTTCCATTTTCCGAGTGCCCGAAATGAGTTTTTTTTTTGTGAAGGACCTACCATATATTTGTAGCAAAATTGGACCAAATCAATTTTATAAAATAGTAGGCCATATTTAATGCACAATTGATAAAATGGTTGGGTGTCAAAAGTTTTGATCCACCTCTGGTGAAAAAGACAAATTCCCGTAGATTCGATTTGGAGCGGTCAAATTTGAACTGCAGGTGCCTCATAGTTTGCTCTTTATTTTTTCCAAAAATCATTTCTAGGTAAATAAGTATCTATTTAATCAGAGAAACATCAAAAGTTTTCCAAGATTCAACCACTAGCTAGGAACGGTCAAGCCCACCATTTTGACCGCATTTTAAAACGGGCATAAAAAACTCAAAAAAAATCCAAAAATTGGAAAACCTTCGCATTGTGTCACTATATGTGACCAAGTTTCCAGGAAAAATAATAAACTTGTAGTACAGAAATTATTTTAAAAAAGTGTACTCAGAAACGAGCTATCATGCGTGAAGAGTCATGGCTTTCAAGCCAAATGATCAATCTTATGGCCAGATTCATGGCATAGTTTGTTAAAATGATCTCATATCGTGCACAAGGGGGCATCTTGGAATTCAAAACAATGTTGCCTAAGGGAGTTTTCATTTTCTTTGCACGGAAAATTCATTTTCCATTTTCTGAGTGCCTGAAATGAGTTTTTTTTGTGAAGGACCTACTATATATTTGTTGCAAAATTGGACCAAATCAATTTTATAAAATACTAGGCCATATTTAATGCACAATTGACAAAATGGTTGGGTGTGAAAAGTTTTGATCCACCTCTTGGTGAAAAGACAACTTCCTTGATTCAATTTGGAAGTGGGTCAAATTTGAACTGCAGTGCCTCTATAGTTTGCTCTTTATTTTTTACAAAAATTGTTTCTAGGTAAATAAGTATCTATTTAATCGTGAGAAACATCAAAAGTTTTCCAAGATTCAACCACTAGCTAGGAACGGTCAAGCTCACGCTTTGATCGCATTTTAAAGCAGGCATAAAAAACTCAAAAAAATCAAAAATTGGAAAACCTTCGCATTGTGTCACTATATGTGACCAAGTTTCCAGGAAAAATAATAAACTTGTAGTACGGGAACTATTTTAAAAAAGTGTACTCAGAAACGAGCTATCATGCGTGAAGATTCATGGCTTTCAAGCCAAATGATCAATCTTATGGCCACATTCATGGCATAGTTTGTTCAAATGATCTCATATCATGCACAAGGGGGCATCTTGGAATTCAAAACAATGTTGCCTAAGGGAGTTTTCATTTTCTTTGCACGGAAAATTCATTTTCCATTTTCCGAGTGCCTGAAATGAGTTTTTTTTGTGAAGGACCTACTATATATTTGTTGCAAAATAGGACCAAATCAATTGTATAAAATACTAGGCCATATTTAATGCACAATTGACAAAATGTTTGGGTGTCAAAAGTTTTGATCCACCTCTGGTGAAAAAGACAAATTCCTGTCGATTCAGCTGGAAGCGGGTCAAATTTGAACTGCAGGTGCCTCATAGTTTGCTCTTTATTTTTTACAAAAATCGTTTCTAGGTAAATAAGTATCTATTTAATTAGAGAAACATCAAAATTTTTCCAAGATTCAACCACTAGCTAGGAACGGTCAAGCCCGCCGTTTTGACCGCATTTTAAAACGGGCATAAAAAACTCAAAGAAAAATCAAAAAATTGGAAAACCTTCGCATTGTGTCACTGTAAGTGACGAAGTTTCCAGGAAAAATAATAAACTTGTAGTACGGAAATTATTTTAAAAAAGTGTACTCAGAAACGAGTTATCATGCGTGAAGATTCATGGCTTTCAAGCCAAATGATCAATCTTATGGCCACATTCATGGCATAGTTTGTTCAAATGATCTCATATCATGCACAAGGGGGCATCTTGGAATTCAAAAAAATGTTGCCTAAGGGAGTTTTCATTTTTCTTTGCACGGAAAATTCATTTTCCATTTTCCGAGTGTCTGAAATGATTTTTTTTTGAAGGACCTACTATATATTTGTTGCAAAATTGGACCAAATCAATTTTATAAAATACTAGGCCATATTTAATGCACAATCGATAAAATGGTTGGGTGTCAAAAGTTTTGATCCACCTCTGGTGAAAAAGACTTATTCCCGTCGATTCAGCTGGAAGCGGGTCAAATTTGAACTGCAGGTGCCTCATAGTTTGCTCTTTATTTTTTACAAAAATCGTTTCTAGGTAAATAAGTATCTATTTAATCAGAAAAACATCAAAAAATTTCCAAGATTCAACCACTAGCTAGGAACGGTCAAGCCCGCCGTTTTGACAGCATTTTAAAACGGGCATAAAAAATTCAAAAAAAATCAAAAAATTGGAAAACCTTCGCATTGTGTCATTATATGTGACCAAGTTTCCAGGAAAAATAATAAACTTGTAATACGGAAATTATTTTAAAAAAGTGTTCTCAGAAACGAGCTATCATGCGTGAAGATTCATGGCTTTCAAGCCAAATGATCAATCTTATGTATTCATGGCATAGTTTGTTCAAATGATCTCATATCATGCACAAGGGGGCATCTTGGAATTCCAAACAATGTTGCCTAAGGGATTTTTCATTTTCTTTGCACGGAAAATTCATTTTCCATTTTCCGAGTGCCTGAAATGAGTTTTTTTGTGAAGGACCTACCATGTATTTGTTGCGAAATTGGACCAAATCAATTTTATAAAATACTAGGCCGTATTTAATGCACAATTGAAAAAATGGTTGGGTGTCAAAAGTTTTGATCCGCCTTTGGTGAAAAAGACAAATTCTCGTCGATTCAGCTGGAAGCGGGTCAAATTTGAATTGCAGGTGCCTCATAGTTTGCTCTTTATTTTTTCCAAAAATCATTTCTATGTAAATAAGTATCTATTTAATCAGAAATACATGGTTTGATGGCGAGACATCGAGGTTTGGACGGTGGCCGAGGGCCCCAACTCTAGAGCGCGTAAGCTCGCATGCCCGCCGCGTGGTCACCAGCGTGATCGCGTGGCGCTGACATGCGTTACTGGGCGGCCTAGGCATGTCTAGTGGGTTGGGCACTCCCAGGTAGGTGCTAGGAAGAAAATTATAATATAAGATTCTCATGAGGAGACCAAACTATGCTCAAACATGAATTAGCAGCCAACTGCTTGATTAGCGATGCACGAAATGCACATGGTCAATGGGCGTGAGTTTTGGCTGAGGATGATCATATACTAAGAAGAATGTCTTCACAAATTTTTAGGGAAATCAAGAATATATAAATTAACACTTCCTTCACAAAGTGCTGCTCTAAATAGAATAGGAAAATGAATATAGTTGAGTTATTTTTGAACTAGCCAAGGAAGGTTTTTGACATATTTGATGAAGATATGACCCAAACAATTTTTGAGAATTTTTTGGGGATTTTTTAAATAACAGAAATATAGGTTGTTTCACAACCTAGGGTAAAAATTGACACATGGACATGACACATAGGCAAAACTGATGAGATGGCGGCTAGTCATCACAACCAACCACAATCTACAAGGCTATGACCATCTATATTGGTCGTTAACAACTAGAAATAAGGCGGACCAAAGCACCTTGTTTGCTTTATGACCATTTCGTGTAAAGGAAATTACGACCTTCGACCAAAATGGTTGCAATGGTTTAGGGTTTGGAGCCCCGAACAGCTTTTGACCAATTGGTCTCAAATGGTCATAGATCTATGACCAATTCTTCCAGGTCACCGATGTAAGGTCACTAGTTGACATATTTCTTGTAGTGCTAATCCGCGCATGCGGCCGTGATTTGCTTCTCCACTACCAAATGATCCTTGAGATCCTAGCTATACTGCGTGCACCATTGCTTAGGGCGGCGCTTATTTGGTGGAGGGGTCGGTGATTTGGGTGGAAGGTGTCGCGCTCGTCCCGGCGGTCGGGGCATGTGGGATGTGGAAGGATTAGGAGGATGGGGGTCGGGTGTGGATTACCTGCCTGGATAGGCGAGGCCAAGCAGCGTGAAGGAGGGTCGCCGGCGAGGAGGCGGCTCTGCAAGCAAGGAGTGAAGGTTTCAACTTGGAAAGGAAGGCGAAAACATGGGAAATGTGGCTTTTTGTAAGGGGGAGGGGCGGGGAGGTACATATTTCCGTGGAAGCCAAAAATTTGGAATCGCTTCAGCGAAAAAACTGGTGCGCAAATTGTCATCAGACACGGTCCCTTATTCAGAACTATGTACGATATGTGAACATCACAAATGATTCAGATAGCTTAACCTGTGTGTGATGAGTTTGAACGTCAAAAATTTTGGTTCAAATTTCCATGGTTACAGTGGTCATCCACGGCATTGCATAATTAGGGTACACAAAGGAGACTACAGCACACCCACACTTCTTAGTCGAGCACGTTCAGCAATTAAACAGAGCTAGCTGACCTAAACATTACTCAAACAAATTAAAGACCGGCGCTCTTAATTAAACAAAACAAAGAGTACAACTACGGCTGGTGCTCGTCGATCTCCGCTGCCGCCTCCATGTCCGCACTTTTAGGCGGTCTCACAGGGAAGGGGCTCCTTGGAATCCATCGCACCATACTCGGCAAGCATCTCGCCATCCGCGTCCGCCATATATTTGGAATTGGCCACCACGAGGTGGGCGTGGGCGGCCGCGATCTGGGCTTTGGCGGGCTCCGTCGTGGCATGGTATGCCGCGCAGGAACGGATGGCTGCTAGAACTCTCTCAGTGATTGCCAACTCTTCGGACGTGGGTTTCCGACCGTTGTCGGAGAAGCTTCCTTCGACTTGTGCGGTGACCGCCACGAGCTGGGCGTGACATGGTGGTGGGCGGCCTCCATCAGGGCTAAGACTGCCTCTGCGGAACGGAAAGATGCTATGCCACTCTCGCCAAATGATATCCCCGAGGCAGATGCTGCTGCCGCCGCCTGAGAAGCAACAGCGACCGTTGGGGCTGCCTTGGCTGCCCGAACACAGATTGCGGTCGCCCTCGCGAAGCTTGTTAGCACGCGCCTGGCGGGTGTGGCTGCGCTCTCGCCGGAGTGGGCCGCCGAAGTTTCCCTCACGACGTGGGTCCACGTCCCCATCTTTCACCGGCAACGAATGAATAGTGAAATGATATTTGGGGAGTGAGTTAGTGTGCTTGACACACCGGCTGTGGACTAGCCGGATGCATCTTCTCGCGTAAGCCATATAGGGCGTAGTATGCAAGCGGTGCTCCAAGATATTTTGTGTTGCATCTCACACGGTTGGTGATATTAAAGCGTATGCGATCTACTTGATTTTTCGTCTTGATTTGAATTACGTAATGGGGTTACAGCTGCAAAGGATGGTGTTTGAATTGCTAGAACTTCTATCTGCAGTGAACATGCAACTATAGGTGTGACGTCAAAATTGGAATTATTCAAGGTTTGTTTGGACGTTTATATACATTAACTTGGTTTTGTAGGCATTTCAGGTGCATAATTTGCATGCTTAGGTCCCATGCAAGAAATGGGAATGAATGTCAAACACCCCGCCACCGTCACTCGGCCGCAAACATTGAGATACCTGGTTTTCAAATTCTAGTAAATCCAAAACTCGTCTGAAATTCATGAAACTTGACATGCTATCATGGAGCGGCATCAACATGCCGTGGTAACATTGTTGTCCCATTTGGGGCAGGTTTGAGTATGAGCTTCTCACAAACCAGAGCTTCTCACAACAAGCATGATGGTTTCCTTAGGGAACGTGCCACCTTTGGGGATGAAATGATATCCATTGCCTCTTATTACTTTTAAAAAATTTCTAGTGTCAACATAGAACAACAGGAGTGTTGTGTTTAATTTTGGAATTTTTCGGGGTTCGTTTGGACATTGTTACACATTAACAGGGTTTTCCAGGTATTTTATGTGCATAATTCAAATTTGAACTACATGCACATGCTCTAGTGCATATAAACTGGTTGAAAAATCAATATGTGTCCTTGGTTGCATGCTTAGGTCCCGTGCAAGAAATGGTAATGAATTTCAAACACCCTGCCACCGTTACTCGGCCGCAAACATTGAGATGCCTGGTTTTTAAATTCTAGTAAATCCAAAACTCGTGTGAAATTCAAGAAATTTGGCGTGCTATCATGGAGCGGTATCAACAGGCCGTGGTAAATTTTTTGTCCCATTTGGGGCAGGTTTGGGTATAAGCTTCTCTCTAACCAGACCTTCTCACAACAAGCGTGATGGTCTTTTAGGGAACGTGCCACCTTCGGGGACGAAACGATATCCATTTCCTCTTATTGCTTTCAAAAAATTTCTAGTGTCAACGTAGAACAACAGGAGTGTTGTGTTTCATTTTGGAATTTTTGAGGTTTGTTTGGACATTTTTATACATTAACTGGGTTTTCTAGGCATTTTATGTGCATAATTCAAATTTTAAGTACATGCACACGCTCCAGTGCATATAAACTGGTTGAAAAAATCAAATCCGTGTCCTTGGTTGCATGCTTAGGTCCCATGCCAGAAATGGGAATGAATGTCAAACACCCTGCCACCGTCACTCGGCCGCAAACATTCATACCTGGTTTTAAATTCTAGAAAATCCAAAACTTGTCTGAAATTCATTAAACTCGGCATGCTATCATGGAGCGGCATCAACATGCCGTGGTAAATTTTTGTCCCATTTGGGGCAGGTTTGGGTTTAAGCTTCTCACAAACCAGAGCTTCTCACAACAAGCGTGATGGTTTTGGTAGGGAACGTGCCACCTTTAGGGATGAAACGATATCCATTGCCTCTTATTGCTTTCAAAAATTTCCCAGTGTCAACATAGAACAACAGGAGTGTTGTGTTTGATTTTGGAATTTTTCGGGGTTCGTTTAAACATTTTTATTCATTAACTGAGATTTCCAGGCATTTTATGTGCATAATTCAAATTTGAACTACATGCACAAGCTCCAGTGCATATAAACGGGTTGAAAAATCAAATCTGTGTCCTTGGGTGCATGCTTAGGTCCCATGCAAGCAATGGGAATGAATTTCAAACTCCAGGGCACTATTGATTGCCGGCAAAACGTTGAGATACTTTGTTTTTAAATTCTAGTAAATCCAAAACTCGTCTGAAATTCATGAAACTTGGCATGCTATCATGGAATGGCACCCGACAAGCTATGGTATTTTTCATGGCCATTTTGATAGAACGCGCACTCGAATAACAGCCAACAAAGGCATATTGAAACAAATAGCTGCCACAAAGAATATCTCAAACATTTTGTATAATTTAAATTGTGTATACATTAACCATTCACGTGAAGCCACGCCTGACACTTTTAATGGTAGGAGGTGCCGTGCGGATAGGTGCTTGAGTGCTTGACTAAACAGGAGGCGTGCGAGCTGTACTCCAATGCGGAGGCTCACTGGGAAGCATGCGAGTTGTATGCCATGCAGGCTCACCGGGAAGCGAGCCCTTTGACTTCCATGGCCGCCCGCCTTGCTCGCATTCTCTACATTAATGGCGCCCAAGCCGCAGTTTAATACGGTTTTTAAATATAAAACACTCATCGCAAACGTTTTAGTTAGAAGTCCCATGTGGAAACTGACAACTTCCCCAGGAAGCCAAGGGAAAATGTGCCTAGCAGGATTTGTGCAGCTCTTGATCGCAAACATTTGAGTTAGAATACCCGTATGCAAACTGGCAGCTTCCCCAGGAAGCAAGAAAAAAATGTGCCGAGCAGGATTTCTGGAGCTCTTCATTGCAAACATTTTAGATAGAGCACCCGTATGCAAAGTGAGAGCTATGGTCTTCCCCCTTAAGTTGAGGGAAAATTCATAGGCCAGGATTTGTGCACCCCTTCAACGCAAACGGTTGTTTTCGATGACCCGTGTGCAACCACGTACAATCAAGTTGGTAAGATTTGCATCTGTCATATTGGGTATGTTGCCATTAGTCAAATTGGAAAGATTGACATTTGTTGATCTAATAACATTGCCATTTGTCAACCCTTGTAACACTGCAATTTGTCAAAATATGCAGCTAAAAATCACTAGCACTATTTAATTTTTGCAACTAAAATTCAGTAATTAAGTATAGATTTCATTCATAGATTAAGCAGTCGTTCTTAATTTATACAAACAGTTCAACTCGGCAATTTGGACCGACCAAACTTTTCCCCAATTGTTGCCAACCACGTCTTGAAATAGCTAATTCAACTATATATACTAGCTAATTTTAATGCGTTATGCAGTTCAACCACACATCTATAGTCGATGAATGTAACAAAATAGCCCATAAATACTACTACTATTATGCGGAGGGCTTTGTGCTACTTCCGGCAGCCTCTCCTCTGCCGAGGCGCTTCAAGAAGAGGCAGTAGAGGAGGAGGAGCCACCCGAAATTTAGGACAAATGCAACACGGTGCACGCTGCCGGCTGCTGCACGTTCGGCCGCTTCTTGAACGCCCTTGCCGCTCGGGCAGATCCCTCTCGGCGGCCGGACTGCTCGTATATCTCCTGTTTCCTCGCCTCTGCGTCGGCGTGTGCTGCGTCCACGGTTGCGGTATGTCTCTTTGCATGCTCGATGAGGCGCTCCTCCTTCTCCCGCAGGAACTCGATGTAGCGCGCAAGGTCACTGATGCACGTGCGGGCCTCCACCTCCGCCTCCCTCCTTCTGCTGGCGGTGGTGGAGCGGGTGATGATCCCGGCGGTCGATGGTGGGCTACCGGCCATGGCGGCCGACGATGGGGTGGTGGACACGACCACCACCTCCTGCCTTTGGGCCGCGGTGGCGGAGCGAGTGATCGCAATGGTGGCCGGCAGTGGGTGGCGGCCACGACGGCCACCTCCCGCCTTCGGGCCGCGGCGGCAGAACAGGAGATAGCCCTGGCTTTCGACGGTGGCGTGGCGGCAACGGCGGCTGGCAACAGCAGCCGACGGGCAGTGGCGACGGAGCGTGTGGTGGGTGTTCCACGCACACCCAACAGGGACGCCATGTGCACTACACTACACCGGGGACTGCGCCGCCGCCGCGGTGTAGCCTCCTAGCTAGAGCTATCCTCTGATGACGGCGGAGTGGCTGAGCAACGACGACGGACCAAGATGCCATTGGCGATTGTGGGAGAAGTGACGAGATAAGCTACGAGGAGGGAGGGAAAATGCGATGCAGACTCACGGACCATGAGGGTTTTTATAGCAGGCGGGTAAGCATTGGGATTTTGGGGGATTTAACCGAGTCGGGCGGGAAGCTTGCGTGGGAACCTGCGAGCTTGCGCGGGAACGGGTTCACCGAGGATTCATAGGTGCCACTTCGAGCCTCCGTTTGGCCAAAAGAATGCCCCCGCGCGCTGCGCAAGCTTGCGCTGTAAGTCGTCTTTGGCAGCGGGGTGACAAGACGTGCGAGAGGAGGACGAAAGGCCACATACACATACGGTTGATAAAAAAACGTTTTCGATTTAATTACCTACTATACCCCCGTCATGGTTTATAAGTAGGATTTAACTAATAAAATATGAATGCATGTCGCCAAAGATTATATCGTTGGAGTCGTATTTGAACATAGTTTCCAGCTATACAATTTTTCTAACATGCATTAACACTTTTTGGTTAAATTTATGGTTATATACCGAAAGCGTTTACACGCAACACACGGCTTATTCCATCACAAACAGCTCGGATGGATCAACTGTATGCCACGTATCGCACACACAACTCTAATCTGATTCATGCTTGATGTCTCCGACATCGTTCGCATAGTTCGTCTTATTTGCCACCTATCACTGTGCCAGCCTCTGCTCACGTCCCTCGGCAAGCTCTGCTCGCCGTTAGGCACCGCAACACGCTGTGCTCGCCGTTAGGCGCCGCGGCGCGCTCTGCTCGCGTCTGTCGGCGCGCTGGGCTTGTGGACACCTTTTCCTTGCGTGTTCAACTGCTATATGCATATATATATATGGTTGCTCGCCGTTGAGGCGACCGTGGAGCGCTCTGCTCGCGTCCCTCTGCGCGCGCTCTGCCAGCGGTTGGGCGTGCGCACGATCACGTCGGGGGCCCCATATGCATGCGGTTGCGCCGCGCGCGTTGCCACGCGATGCAGTTACATGCGGCACGATGGAGTTACACGCTGCAAATTAGAACTGCCATCAGGGCGTGCTGATATTCCTGGCCGTCCGGCTTCCCCTTTAATTCCCGCGGCCATTGTAATATTAGTCTCTTCAACCTTTCGATCGCACCCCACAACACAACAAGCACACACTAAAAAAATACACTTCCGTGATGATATGTGTTTGTCACAGTAGGTCATGTTTTCTGTCATGCATGTACATCCATGATAATTTCTGACGTAATCAAGATAGTCATACTTGTCTTTGTCGTAGAAGTGTTCCATGACATTACCAAAATTATCATCACGGAAGTGTCCACTTCCATGACGATAAATCGCGCATCACGTAAGTGCTTTTCGTCAAGGGTGACCGACACGCGGCATCCACCGTGAATCTAACGGCTGTTAAGCTATCGGGTCCGGTTTTGGATCCGATAACCCGTTAACAGCCTCGACCAATGGGGATTTTCCACATGTAAAATCATCATTGGCTGGAGGAAACACGTGTCGGCTCAATGTTGGGACAGATGTCATCCATTCATTGGACAGAAGGCGCCTATGATACGTCGACACGTGGCGTGGCCCAACAGAGGCCCATTCCTGTGAAAAGGCCCGCCCGTTTGACTTGGTCAAAAGGTGGCGGGTCGGCCAATGGAAAGCCTGTTAAGGGCCTGTTCGCATTAGGCCCGCTAACCCAGGGCCCATTACGACCTATCCGAATTAGGCCCAGTAGCGTCATCTGGGCCATCCAATATGATTCCAGCCAATTTTAAGTTCCAGCCCATGTATGGCCCATGACGTCTTTCGGCCCAGATGAGGCCCTTTGTAACTCTTGGCCCATTAACGGCCTGTGGTGAAACTGGCCTGTAATGAACAGTGTATCACTTTATAACCATTAAAGGCACATTAATCCATTGGGCCGTTTGCAGCCCATGTTATCTTTCGGCCTTCTCAGGGCCCATTTATTCTTGGGCTCATTTCCAGCATTCGGTTACTTATGACCTGTTACTGCCATTTTCAGCTTGTGGGCCAAATTCAGCCCGTGGTTACAGTCGGCCCGTTTGTGGCCCATTAATATGTTGGGCCGTTTTCATAGAGTCATCAAATACGGCCTATTAACGGCGACCCGTTATAGTCGGCCCATGAACGGACGACTCCAACTCTAGCCCGTTTACGTCCATAATGCGGTCTGCTTTTTGACCCATGTTTGTAATCGATCATCTGACCCGTCTAAGGCCCATTGATGATCTGCACCCGTAGAAGGCCCATTGTTTCTACTACCGATATAAGGCCCATTGTTTCTATGGACCATAGAAGGCCCATTATTTCTTACCCGTAGGAAGCCCAAAGGTCACTACGGTAAATATGTAGCCCATGGCACATTAAAGGCGGAAACTACTATAGGTTTAGACCTGCTAATGGCCCAAGATGATTATAGGCCCATGTTTGGCCCATATGAGTAACGAGCCGCCTCAAGACCGGCAACACCGAGATCCACTCAACCTTCCGGCCTAAATTACAGCATACCGACCAAAGAATAAACCTAGACTATACAACAAAGAAATTATGGCATATTAGGAATCAAAGTTCGCTACCCAATGATAATAAAGGGCAACATGACCGCGAATTACATACACTGGGCATCAAAGGTCGCCACCAGTGCATATAAACACGCTGACAAAAGAATATACAAAGCGAGAGCACTTGAAGGCACTAGACACAGAAGCTCGGGCCCATAAGCAGCCGAACAAGCCGATGAGACCTCGGCCATTGTGTCAACGATAGATGCTTCATCCCTAGTTGTATGGCACCATAGTGCGCAAGGCAGTCCCCACACATCTTCATTACATCTTTGACTTCAAGTCAAGCCGAAATTTGAAGCAAGCCTTTCCGCTTTAAGTTGAGACTGAAGAAGTTGAACTGATTGAGGCAGCGACTGCACAAAGGTTGTCTCCATTACATGTTAACACGGGCTGGACAAAGCCCTTCTCCATGTTGATGGAAAGATAATTCAATAAATTCCCCAAAGAAAATTCTTTATAAGCGTTGCCATTATTCTACATTTTGCAAAGAGTAAATATAGATCGTCCGATCTATATCTGATTGATGGAAATTAAACTAAAAGATACCTGCACCCCTCTCCACATTTGCAGACAAGGCCTTCCCTCGTTCATCCTTATCACCAACAACCTCATTGTTGAGCAATTAAGAAAGTAAGCCTCTGGAACAAAGCGTCACGGTGGCGGCGCAAGGCCATCAATCCCCATGCCTCCACTCGGTCAGGCCACAAATCACCACCACGCCCCACTCCTCTTCACCTTATCTCCTATTTCTCGAGATATCATTAGTTTTACACATGGGATTACTCCCGCATGGGTCAATCACAACGAAAGTGTTTTTATTAAAAAATGCATCTTGATGTTCCGTGCAATGCACGGATCTTGCTAGTACTCCTCTGAGAGACTAAGTTGGTGATGATGGAGTGTCTGCCATCCGTCGTTTGTGACCATTAGATGTACATCTAACGACTGTGAGATAAGTTGTTGCCTTTTCTCACAAACATCCCACTTACCTACCAATTTGCAGAAAAACCCATAATTAGTATCTTAAAACCAACCACATCCCTCCCTGAGCTCACCAAAACAGCCCAAGGAATATATTCTAATTGAAACATAATATATCTCTAGTGATATATGTATATCAAAATTAGAGTGTTTTGTATCAAGTTTGTGAATAAGTATTATTCTAATTATGATTCATTGCAACGCACATGAACATTGCTAGTATTTCCAACCATGCAATATTTTTCCCTAGTATTCCATAGTTTCAAGTTTTCCATCAAGATATTAGTCACTCATGGTTGATATTTACTTCCAATCATGTACACATATGCACTATGTAACTAGCCTTGCTTATTGGGTTCCAAAGCTTAACTTTCACTCCTACTTACAATATGTAGAGTATTTAAACAAAAACTACCACTTTCAACCAGCCCTAGGAAGAATCTATTGTACAAAAAATAGCAAAAACATACCCAAAATTTCTTAATCCACGCCAAAATCTACTACCTACCGATTAGGTTAGTTTAAACCCATTTATGACAGGGTTGGCCCACACGCTCCTCGCCGCCGCATTTGCAGGCAGCTTAAACCAACACATTTTGTTTGACCGTTGACATGAGGGGCCCACATCGACCTTCTATCCCTGTTATTCCCCTCAACTCATTATTTTTCACGAACATTACTTCAAGCAAGATCTTGATGCGTGTTTGTCGGTGGCGGCCCAGTGATGAGCGAGTTTGATCTTGGCTCCATGAGAACAGGGCAGACGCCCTTGTGGCTGGCCTCCGCATGGGTTGGCAGGCTGGCCTGAGCGTGACTCACGAGCGAGCAAGCCGCCGCGCAGGCCTTCGCTCGAGCTAGATGGCTAGCCTTAGCGCGGCGCGCATGAGCAAGCCGCCACGTTGGCCTTCGCTCGAGCCAGATGGTTGGCCTTAAGCAGCGGCAGCGAGCAAGCTGCTTGCGCCGCGTGCCAATCTAGCTAGCAAACCTTGCGAGACAAGAAGGTCACATGGAGCTATCTTAGCTAGCTAGCGGCTGGCGCCAGACGGGCCAGCATCCTGGGCTGCCACAAGATGGGCTCCTTCACGGGCCGGTTTTGACCTCATATACGGCCGTGGTGACCAAGCTGTATCCCGTGGCCAAGGATGACTAGGTGGACGGGCCGGAGGTAGGAGGTCACTCGGGGATTTTTGTGTAGACTGACATGTAGGTCCCACAAGTCATAACGCCCGGTCGAATATAAGGCGTTGACTTAATGGGCGACATGGGCCCTGTTTGGATACTCTAAGTCAGAGGTTAGATTCTAACCCTGAACTAACTCTAACCAAAGTGGTGTTTGGATGGTAGGGTTAGATTGACAACAAATGTATCCAAACAGGGCCATGGGTTGAAACGTGCCTATAACGGCACTTTGTAGAGTAGTCGTTTCTTGATAGGGCTGGTTGGTAAGAGCATGTACAATGGTTGATAAGGTAGTCTTATCTTAAGTCTGCCACGTATGCAAGTGGTAGTAGTTTCTTGGCATTATTAGTGGTTTCTTGCATTATTAGGGGGTTTCTTGTAAGGCTACTCATAGTGGGGAGTATCATATTCCGATAACATGCATTATGATACTAGTGTATGATACTACCTCCATAGTGCATAGTATCATAAACTAGTATCATAGATGATCATATTTATTGCCATGCATGACACAAAGTAGCATAGTATTTAACATGATACGGTATCTACCTATGTTACTCTAACACTCTCTCTCTTCTTTAATTATGTGCCACATAAGCAAAGTTTGCTAGTCCCAAGTGCATGTTACCACTTATTTTACCCCCACTATGGCCAGCCTAAGGAACAATGTACTACTAGCGACAAAAGGCGATTCTAGGTTGCGTTGTACTCCAACGAGTACTACTACTGGTCGCGGGAGTGTATACCTCGTTTTGTGGGTTCGATACCGGCCGAGCATCGCAGTGTATTTTTTTTAAATAGTAACCGCTGCGAGCCAATATTTTACATGGGTAGTTTGAGTTTTGAAGTCAAAGCAGACGTGCGGCAAAGACCACAACTGGGTGCCTTTGGATATCTGTGCCACGTGAACGGTTTTCCTTCCCAAGATCTCGTGGCTCGCGTGCTCACCCTAGTCGCACCTCGCTTGCAGCTTCCTCATCAGCTAGTAGCATATTTAAACTAGCGCCTCCCAATTAAGCCTGAGGAGCCGGAAAAGCCTGGCGGGGCATTGGGAACTGTGCAATATGGCTTTGTACGTAAAGTGCTCTACTACTACTCTGTAGCTTGTGGCGTTGCACGCATGGACTTCACTCCACTATCGTCTCTACTATAAAAGAAATTCCTCTTGACGTGTTTTTTTTGAAACGGAGGCAAAAGCTTTGCTTCATCTCATTCACGAAGAAGGAACTACTAACAAAGTACGATGAGATCCATTACACCTCCACAAATGGAAGCGAAAAGCCTAGTCTCGCTGTATCAACTCAAATGTTACGCCTCGATGGCAGAATTCTTGATAAGCAGTACGCTAGTGTGTGCGTGAGAGGAGCGGCTGAGTAGGCCAGCCCACGTGAAAGGAGTGGCTGAATAGAGCACCGAGAGTACCCACTAGGCCACTACGCAGGTGTACTTTCCCTGCATTGATAGTACAAATGATGGTTCTAGAGAACAGATGGTACCCTCCACTTCCAATTGTAGCTCCTTGGCCCTGAGATTTAAGAGTTCAAAACTGGTGCACTATACTAGAAGTACAGCACATAGCACTAGTAGTACCCTCGCACTACTAGTTGAGAAAGTAGTACTAGTACTGCTATAGTACGAGTACGTACTCCTACGTCACGTAATGTAAGACATTTTTTGACACTAGTTGGTGTGTACAAAAAATAGCAAAAACATACCCAAAATTTTTTAATCCATGCCAAAAACTACTAGCTAGTGCCAAAAATTTCTTACTATTGCTATTATTTAGAGTATAATGCAATCCCATAACGTCCCATAATGCTAGAACTAGTAGTAAATAATAGCCTCACCCCTTCGCTTACTATGCTCTCTGAGGTTGGAAGGGACGAGGCCCTCTGATTTACTACGCTCTTATCTCCTCCTCGCCAGTTCCCCTCCCCCCGAAGAGAAGGCAGTTCGTCGCTGCTCCATGGATTCGCCAGGTGGTTCTCCTCCTCATCGGGGCTGGGAGACCTTGGACAACGATCCTCTGGGAGAAATCGCACGCCGCTCAAGCGTCCTCACCGCCCGCAAGACTCGGTGCTTTCTGCACCAACTATTTCAAGACGGTGCTTAAAATGGCTTGGGAAAAGGCCATGCTTGTTGGTCTTCCATGCGTCCTCGAGGAGAAGGTTCTTCTATGGGACAATCCTTCGAATAGTCCTTCGCTCCATGGCCATGGTTGCACGTTGACTCCGCTACAGTTGCCGACGTTGAGAGGTTTTGTTCGATGAGCAGGTCAGTAATGGAGTTTGATCATGTAGTACTTAGTTATTCCATTTCCATCCCGTAATTTCTCCGCCCACCATCTTATATATAGGTCTGGGTCGGTGCCAACGAAGATTGGCTTGCACACCTCTGGCCGGATACCACCATCATTTTGCACAACATCCACAGCAGTGCGGCCGTTCGGGTAGAACCCTTCTCCACCATTGGGATCGGCCTTCCGGACTGGCTGGGCTTGAATACGTATGATGATGCCTACATGAGATTGAAGAAGATAGCAATTGCGGACCCGCCGACAACGCGACGCGGCTACGACGATTACTATCTCATCGCGATGTTCGACATAAGGATTGGCATCAATGCAAGAGGCAGTAACAGCAGAGGCTGGCGCATGTTGGCGGCGGCAGATTTGTATCCCTACACGTTTGCAGACGGCATGCGCCATCTAGGCCGCATCTTCACGGTGACAAGCCAGGGGACTTGTTTCATCTGGTTGCCATCCTACGATACGGAAGATTACAAACGGAATGCACAAACCATCATTTGCATCCCTAACGGTACTCCATTATTTTGCAGAGACCAGTCATCCCACGATCAAAATAAGATCGCCGATCCTGGATGTGCATTTGCATCCGCGATTCGGTCTAACCTGGAACCTTGTAGTTGACTTTGGCATATTGGGATCAACTATCTTAGCAGTCGTTACCCATGGTACAACTGATGTGCAACATGGTCACACAATCTACCACGATCGGACCGTCACCATCTACCGAGGTATTCCATTTTTTAACCCTCTCTCCTTCTCTTCCATTGTTGTACTAGTACTCTACTTACGTACTAGTAGGAGTACTTTTTACCTTGGAGCACGCGTATAGCTAGCTAGGCCCTTGAAGACTTGAACCCACTAGCTGCCACCATTTTTGTTTTTCCATGTCTTACTATCTCATCCATGTAGCCAACAGTGGCTATATATATAATAAGTCGGTTATTTTACTTCCTCTATATCGGAGTAGTACTATTTGCTGCACAAGACATCGATCGCCATATTTGAGCACAACATTATTATGCATGGACCTTGACTATGTACGTCACCATGTGTGCAGATCTGAGATACCGCGTGTACCAGATGAACGGCACCGAGTTCGACCCCCGTGATGCTACGTGGGTGCCGAGGAACACTCTTGGAGAGTACTCGCTTTTCATTGGGGACAACTACCCCATTGTGAAGCGGATGCCACCTTCCGTGCACGACACGGAAGGCCTGCCATTCATGAAGCATGGTTGTGTCTTGATGCGCATCACGGATGAATGACATGCTTTGGGACACGCTATCCCTGATTTATGCCGCTTGACTTGGATGAGTTTCCATCGTGTGGAACCGGACTAGAAAGCTGCTTGACAATGTTTCCGTTGCCCACCGCTATGGATCGTGCCGTCCATGAAGAACACACAGGACCGGAACACGGAGGAGGACATGTAGCCCATCTATAACGTGTAAGTGGAGTACGGTAAATTGTGAACGGTAGTGCTGTGAATATATGTAGACTAGTCATGCACAAATTTATCACATGAATTGAAGATGAAATTGTGTGGCATACTGGCATTTGTCCTTTAGAATTTATTACTAGTAAATGTGTTATGTATGCGTGAAACTTGTGTGGTTGTTGCACGAGCTGCAACATCGCTCATTGAGAAAAAAGGTGGCACGACTTTGGATATACGTGACGTGGCGGCATCATACGATAGCATTGTTCGCTATAGTTGTTATGCGCTCCTACTAGGACAACAACTCCTATAAAACCTTGCGCTTGGCTTTGCCTCTTCGGGAGGTTCAACAGTTCGTACTCGTGTGAACCTTGCACTTGGCTCTTCGCCTCTTCGGAAGGTCCAACAATGATGATACTACAGTACACATTATGCTTCTGGCAATCTGACACTAATTGAAATGCTGCACGTCCACCGCGAGGGCGAGGGCGAGGGAGAGGGAGAGGGAGAGGGCACTGTAGTCAAAACCCTCTCCTCGTCGTGCGAACCACCGCATGGGCGAGGGAGAGGCGTAGTAAGTAAGCTTCTCCTCGTTCGGCGAGTTGACGGGACACATCAAAGCAGTACTAGTACTAGCCCATACTGCGTCCTTTCCGGTTAACATGGCTTTATTTGAAACGAGAAAAATACACTGGCGGTCAACGTATGTAACAATACGCTCCGGTCACTATATATAGTTTTGCGGTGATTATACGATCACTAGCTCATCGTAGAGCACCGTATTGCACCCTACTGACCGTCCACATAGTCGACGTGGCACTTTGTTGACTGGTTAAATTGTCACCGTTTACGGGTCCCACCTCGTTAGTTGGCGAGCAAAGAAATCAGCTAAAAAACAAAGAGTGTAGTACATCTACACTTCCAATGCATTAGCCTTTAATCTAAATCGATATTGATTGACTAATGCACCAACTTGTGCTCTAGGTATAGGCTACATGTCTATCCTTAATTACAAAGATGCAACGCACCTTCATTTAATCTTCTTCTCTCAATGGTCGCATGCACACATAAGTCTGCTACTTTTGGGTGTTAATTATGCCCCGTCAATGTGTAAATCGCTAAATGTACAGTCTTTCACGGACGTAGGGAGTAGGTTGAGCACTTGAGCGTGAGCGTGTGTGTTACATCGTAGTCTTGTGTGTCGCATGGGTGCGTGAGTGTTGCGTGCGTCCATGTGTACGTGTGAGTGTTGCAGGTTGCATGCATGCATGCATGGGGCTTACTCCCTCCCATTGACATGTTCATATTTCAAGCTTCCTCTGTTCCCTCCATATGGTGATACTCCCTTTGTTCCCAAATATGGAGTAAAATCCTCCCTCTGTTCCCAAATACGGAGTATTTGTCTTTCCAGAGATTTCAACAAGTGACTACGTACGGAGTAAAATGAGTGAAGTGAGCGTAGAGGCATTGGGATAATGTAGAAAGGAAGTCTTCGCGATCCATTTTTCCCCATCTCGGTCAGAGAGAACTATTCAACTAGTCTTCATAGTGAAGTGACAATACACGCTGCAGCAGATGGGACACTTAATTAATAAGCTGAACCAGCGTGTTGGTGTTATTAAATCAGACTTACCCAGTACTGCCGTCATGTTTGCCAGTAGAGCACGCTTCTGTCCTCCATTAACTGACATATGGGCCCTCTTGTGGTAGACCCACATGTTATCGGTGTAACTATTTACACTCCGAAGGATGGTATATCCTGATAGTAGTACTAGAATTGAGATTTAATGCACTTTCTTCCCAGTCTTCCACTCTTTTTCCTCCTCTCTTCTTCTTCCTCCTATCTTCCCCATCGTCGGCCGCACACCATTTCCCCATCGCTTTCGCCCGCCAAGATACCATATCCCCGCTCCTTTGCTTTCGCCACGCGAGGATAAGCTTCTTTGCTTGCCCGCCCGAATCCACTTCCCCGCTTGCTCGCAGCCACCGAAAACCCCAATGGCAGAACCGACTGACACGCAGAGCCGCGATTGGAATTCCCTCCCCGATGTTCTCTTGGAGCAGATCTATAATCGTATGGACCTACTCAGCACCGTCCGTCTATCTGCATGCTCGGTGTCTTTGTAACGTCTACTCGTCTGCACCCGGCCGGCTCTTTTCAAGACACCCCGCTTGCTGATGCCCGATCCTCGTTGGTGGCCTGCATAATCGACTTGACGATCCTATGGAGGTTGCCATGGTGCCCCTCGACATGCTACCACTACCCGTCCACCTGTCCTTCATGCACGGCCACTACTGGGTGGGCATGAAGGCCAACTGGATTGTCCTCATCCACCAATCCGGTAGTCCGTGGCGCCTCGTGGATATATACACCCACGAGAGATCACCCTTCCATCTTTGGATACCGCCGCCATCGAGGCTCGCGGCCCCGCCGGACACTCCTGCCTACTATGCACGAGACGCGTCGAGCTTTTGGCTCGACCTACATTTCTTTGAAGGTTGTAATCTGCGAAGTGCCCACACCATCAGAGGACTACAGGGATTACAAGCTCATTGCCGTGTTCAACATGGGATTAGTCTATCTGGAATCCGATCGCCATACATGGTTATGGCCCACCGTCGATCCTCTTTACCCAACACTTCTGTCTGATGCTATAGTGCATGATGGCATCGTTTATGCGGTCGACGCACAGATTGGCTACCTATACTGGTGGAATCTATCGTCGTGTAATTGTTCTATCTCATCTCATCTTTACCTTAAGAATAGGACTGCCTGTTCATTGTTACAAATTTTGAATATATAGTATGTCGATAACCACATCATTGCTATATGTTCCTCTCATTTCCTAGATTTTTATGACCACACATGTTATTGTTAGAGTTGATATGAGAACAATTGGTATCTAATAATTGTTAGAATAGATATTATGAGTAGAACATCATGATTGCTATATGTTACTCTCATTTCCAGGATTTTTATATAACAACGCATGTTATTGCTTAGAGTTGATATGATAACTGTAGTAAATGCTATGGTAGAATATGAGTAGGCCCTGTCATACTTGTTTTCCTCTAATTGTTACATGATGTTTGAACCATGATATATTGCTAGAATATGAAAGCCATTGGCTTATTTTTTATTAACTTGGGGTATGATTATGACCACGGCATTGCAATTCTCTCATCTATGATATGTGTCACCGTTATAATAAACTTAATTCCACACATACTACGAACATGATTGTTTATTTTTGTCCTTACGGTCTCCAATTTGAATTGTCGCAGCAGACGCATAAATGCGCTGGCCTTCATGATTCCGGGACCTGGAATCATACCAACCGATGGGTGGTGGTTTATCGCTCGTTCACCGACGGTGGTCATTTGATGCTCATTTGCACGTACCAAATTGACCAAACCATTTCATCAAACCACATGTAGTACAATGCCTGGGGCGTTCGTGACATTGATGGATATGGCTGCTTCGTGTTCGAGAAAGATCCTAGCTCCGTTGGGCCAGGCGTATTCAAGTGGAGGCGGGTTTACAGCCTCGGCAACCACTCCATGTTCCTAGGGCTCAATTATCCGATCATCCAACCAATCATCAATCATATCACCGGCGATGATTACCGTGCTACGCGAACTTCCATTTGCTGTGGGACCGTGGTTTACACGGATACCATGGGTTTCATGAATCACCATATCCGATTAGATTCGTCGACACAGCTTGTTGCGGATAATCTTGATTGTGTGAAAGGCATCAAGATTCCATGCGATGGATGGCTTTTGCAAACCCGACATGCGGCGATGTGGTTCATGCCAATAGCAAATATGCACAACTTGATTCGTCTCTTGATATGTAGACCGAGCCATGTATTCTCTCTTTACGTACGACCCTCTTTTGTTGTATATTAGGTACTTGTTGTTAGTTTGAAGCACTCCTTTGGTTTGAAGGATAGATACCTTTACGGGATCAAGTGCATCCTAACTCACTGCGCGAGGATATGTCGATAATGATGATGGAGATGTTGTGCGGTATATAAATATATATATATATATATATATATATATATATATATATATATATATATATATATATATATATCACTTAGGCTTCAAGTGCGTACTCGTTAGTTAAACCTATGGTTAAAATGTGACACAAAATGCGACTAGTAAGTAGTATAGTAGCAGTACTAGTGTACGTCGGTCAAAATATTCATCATGTCCACACATTGAATTGACGTGACAACACGCTGCATTGAGGTGACACAAGAATCCCGGTGTGTGTTGGGTATTCGGACTTCAGATTTGAGTACCACTTATCTGTCGAAATCTTTCGCCGTTCACTTAAAGCGATCGATTGATCATACATTGAGTACCATATAACTGGAATTAACCCATGCAAGTCGAAGAAGTATTGGCCGGTGCTGCCGGCTGGCGTCAAGTTCGATCGCACGGATCAGGAGCTGATCGAGCACCTTGAGGCCTAAGCAAGCATTTCTTCTAGCGCAATTCCAGGGCATTCAAAAGGGGCACATGGAAGCGTCGCAATATCTGATCGGAGTCACGGCATGCACGCAGCGATGTGGCACAACACCGGCAATACCTTGCGATTGATGGTCAACGGCCAGATGGGCAGCAAAAAGGTTACGGTGCTGCACACCAACAAGAACTTCGACCGATGAGAGGACCAAGCGGGTGATGCACCAGTACCACCTCGGGGACTGGAGCAAGAGAAGGAGCGGAGCTGGTCCTCTCTGCAAGATTTTCTACCGCATTTAACACTAGGGACAGGACTAAAAAGATTATAAGTTAGTTTGGTATTGGTACTTGTACTAACTTGTCGTCCGCAAGTTGGTATTGTTGTTAACGATCTTTTGGTATGAACTTGGCATTTGCTTCTAACCATCATGCCGAGGGTCGACGTGGATATAAAGCTGAATGATTTGTTTCGAAACAAATTTCCAGGCACCTGATTTTTATTTGATGGGTAGCATAAGCACCTACCGTTCGAATTCCTAGTTCTCCAAATTTTTAGTAACAAGTGCATGCTCTTATTATCCACGATGAAAAACAATATCCTCTTGCATCCCAGCTATCGATGTACTTGCAGAATTCTCTCGTTTATTGAGCACGTATATTGTTTTTTCAGGTCGAGCAAGTTTCAACTGGGCTGTAGACTGTCGAGGCTTGGTTTTGTTTTTAATAGGACCAGCCCATGATGACAACGGGGCACAAAGATCCAACAGGTATCTACTGGCCTCTGGCCCGCCAGCATTAGTTATATTTTGTCTTACAACATCCGCAGGCACTTTTTTTATTGAATCAAACACACAGCCCAGTTCTATTTTCCTCTTGAAACCCATGTCCAACATCCGTTTTCTAATCTCTACCTATAGTTTTACTAGTTCATATACACGTATCATTATATTGAAAATACATAAAATTCACTTTCCATATTTACATCCTTATTTTTGTTGTTGTTTTCCTCCCAAAGGTATATTTTTTACCTTTGGTTTTCCCTTAAACCAACTCAATTGTCCCACGTCTTATTTGCATACAAAAACAAACGATTGTTTTTGGCAAACCAATAAGTTCTTAAAAAAATGTTTATCATTTTGGGATTACAAAAGTTCGGACTCCACCAAAATATGCAAAATAAGGTTGAACTTTTTGACCGTGGTCCTGGGCAGAAAATGGGCTATAATAAATTACTTAAGAATTAGTAAATGGGCTGCAAATTATTAAAAAATAGCAAATGGGCTCTATGTTGTCTGCCACAGATTTGGAGGCTGACTAATGGGCCTACTAAGTTCATGCGTACACAAGGTTTATTAAAAAGGAAACTTAGTCAACAATCGACTCTACCAACGTCAGACCGTTAGATCTCAATCTAACGGCAATCGTCTTCTTCGATCTCGATCTTCACCTTGACCGCCCAAACCAGCACCGTCGGAACTGCTGCTCCCGCCTCCGTGGTCAGGCTGTCTTTGCCTACAGCCTCACAGCCCCATCATATACTCGCATCCCTGGCCTGTCTATCCCTCTACCTGACATCTGGGACCCGCCGGAAGGGCCTCTGTATTTCGCGAAAAAATGTTCCCTCCGCTGATAGGTCGGACCCAACAACTATATCTTCGCACGCAAGGAAGTGCCTCCTTATCACGCACAAAAAATGAATACCCCCTGCCAGCTGGGACCCACCATAGTGGGACGCTGACTTGTGGGCCTACTAAGTTGACGGGGACAGAGGGCTTTGTCAAGTTAGTCAATATGAACGATTCTAGCTCCAGTGACGGTACGATGTCCATCCAACAACCTTAGTGCTTCTTCAACCTCTGTTCTTCTTGCTCGGCCGCCAACAAGACGTGGCAAATAGTAGTGCCGCCTGCTCCCTCTCGTGGGGTCGGGTCTTTGCCGCGAGGCCCTCACCGCCTCCATACTACTCCCACGGCCTGGCCAGGCCATCCCTCCACTCACCCACACCCCTGTTATTCTGCGGCGATGGACAGCCTCACACTGCACTCGAACCGGTGAACCTCGTAGTCCCTCTCCGTGGGCATCCCTTGCGCGTCTTCCCCTGCTCCAGCGTCGTCCCCTTCCTAGGCCTCACCGTCGTCCACCGCCTTGGTGCTCTCGTGTGGCGTGGTCAATGTGGTCGGCAACCGACTTCCATCGGAAGAGTCTTTGTGATGGAGAGGTGACGGTGGGTCCACGGCCACAAGCCCTTTTTTAAATGCGATTTATAAAGTAAGTCGTTTTGTCGTGCCTGTTGGGCTTCAAATCTTTCAAGACAAGGAGAGCTTCATTCCGCTGGCCGAGAAAATGGCCTATCTGTAATGTGAAATGGGTTGGACATTTTTAAAACACATCAAACCGGCAATTAGTTTCTAATTTCTTTTTTTCATTTTAGATTTTAAATTGCATTGATTTTTATGCGTGGACAATTTGTTGGATTTTATATTGATATACATTTATTTTTAAAATCAGTTTGAATGTGACTTGAAATTTGAGATTAAAAACAGTTCGGACCGCTTTTGAAATATGCAAAATTTTGTATAATTTTTTAACCGTGGACACAATATGGGTTGTAATGCTAACAAAAAGAATATGGGCTCCAAAAAAACTTAAGAATTAGCAAATGGGCTGTAAATTACTAGAAATAATGGCAGATGGGTTGTATGGTGTTTTCCACAGATTTGAGGCTTTCCTAAAAAAAAAGGTTGGCCTTTAAGCGTTGGATCGTTGGATGTCCATCCAAGCGGCCGCCGTCTTCTTCAATCTCAGCTCTTCCTGCTCCAACGCTCAAACAAGCGCCGTGGAGACTACTGCTCCCTCCTCCCCATGACCATTTGTCTTCTGCCTTGAGCCTTACCGCCCACCCTACTCCCATCGGCTGACCTTGCCATCCCTCTACTCACCCCACACTTTGTTATTCTTTGGCGGCGGCGAGACGATAAACCCTAAATGCGGTCGTACTCCCCTCAGCGTGGGGAAACAAGCTGCCGAATCTTCCACTCCACTGTCGTTCCCTTCCTAGACCTCGCCGCCGTCCACCATACAGTGCTCTCGGCGCTGACCTGGTCAGCGTGGTCAACAACCGACATGCATCTGGGTCCACGGCCGCCGCAAGGAAATGCCTCCTTATTACGTGCAAAATAATGCTTCCTCCACGACATCCGGGACCCACCGAAAGGGCCTCTCGATTTCAGCTAAAAAAACGTTACCACCGAATCGCTTGGACCCACCAGCTATATCTTCGCACGCAAGGAAGTGCCTCCTTATTACGCAAAAAATGAATACTCCCCCTGCTAGCTGGGACCCGGTATAGTGGCAGGCTGACTTGTGGGACCACTAAGTTGATGGGGACGGAGGGCTTTGTCAACTTAGTCAATATGCACGTTCTAGCTCAACTAACCGTACGATGTCCATCCAACGGTCGTAGTGCTTCTTCAACCTCTGGTCTTCTTGCTCCAGCCGCCCAAACCAGCGCCGGTCATGCCTCGTGCTCCTGCCTCCCGTGGCCGGCTGCGATGCTGCGGAGGCCTCACCGCCCTACTACTCCCACCGTTGGCGGGCCATCCTCTACTCACCCACACCCCTGTTATTCTGCGGAGATGGCAGCCTCACACGTAGCGAACCGGTGAACCCTCATACTCCTCTACGGCGTGGGCATCCACGCCGCATCTTCCACAGCTCGCGTCGTCCCCTTCCTAGGCCTCGTCGTCGCCCACCGCCACAGTCTTTGTCGGCGCGGCGTGGTCAACGTGGTCAAGGAACGGCTTCCATCGGACGTGGACTATATGTGGAGAGGCTGACAACTGGGTCCACGGCGGCAGCAAGGAAGTGCCTCCTTATTACGTGCAAAATAAATATTCCTCTACCTGACAGCGGGGACCCAACGGACGGGCCACCGTATTTCGTGAAAAAGATTCCCCACATTGCTGGGACCCACGGCTACATCTTATACGCAAGGAAGTGCGTCCCGGCAAAAAAAATGATTCGCCCCCCTGACTGCTGGGACCCACCAGCTACATCTTCGCATGCAAGGAAGTGCGTGACAGTCGGGACCCACCTGGTTGAAGCGTACGTAGCGCTGTCATTCTGGCCGCGAACGTGTACTTACATACTGGTCGATGTAGAGGAACGCACGTATCATAGCAGAGGCGCGCACGTAGCATGTACACGTACGTACAGCGGCCAGGGTGCAAGAAAGTAACTACGGCCATGTACGTACATACTGAGGCGACCGGTTTTCCGGGAATAAATTTCCAGAAAATGGCCGTCGTGCTCACCAGCCCCAGGATGACTGTTAGCTGATGAGGCACCAACTTGATACAAAAACTCCAAGCAAAATACAAAATATGTAGTACAAGACCATTTTGGCCTGCGAGTACAACAAATGGTTTCTAGTGGTTGATGGCGGAAGCGGTTTGCGGATCATCTGTATACGTGGAACTCCATTTCCACGGAACAGCTGACCAGGTTAACTCCTATCTTCGAGGGCTGCTATAAATCGTTGCTTAGATTCGAGGTTGTCTTCACGGTTTGCTCCCCTACATGCAAGAAAATCTGGCCAAGACAATAGCGAGGACAAGCGGTGAGTACTTTGAATGTACTCGCAAACATTATGAACACGGGCATAACATAACAACGATATACTAAAACAAATATCTATGCTCATGACGTCAGTCACAAAAGTTAATAAAAACTCTGATGCATGCACGCAAGTTATTTATGAATATGCAATGACATAAATAAATAAATATAATGCACCAATCGGGTGTCTGAAGCGACACCACAAAAAGGGCTTATAAAGTAAATGCCACAGTCGGGCGTCTCAGCGACACCACATAAACAACTTGTAAAAATAAAATGCCACAGTCGGGCGTCTCAGCGACACCACATAAAGGGCTTATAAAAATAAAATGACACAGTCGGGCGTCTCAGCGACACCACATAAAGGGCTTATAGAAATAAAATGCCACAGTCGGGCGTCTCGGCGACACCACATAAAGGGCTTATAAAAATAAAATGCCACAGTTGGGCGTCTCGGCGACACCACATAAAGGGCTTATAAAAATAAAATGCCACAGTCGGGCGTCCCGGCGACACCACATAAAGGGCTTATAAAAATAAAAATGCCACAGTCAGGCGTCTCAGCGACACCACATAAAAAGGCTTATAAAATAAAATGCCACGGTTGAAATGCGAAGCGACACCACATAAAGGGCTTATAAAAATAAAATGCCACAGTCGGGCGTCTCAGCGACACCACATAAAGGGCTTATAAACCAAAAACAAAACAATGATTATCCCGGAGGTAGAACCATCCCATAGATAGTTGTTAATTCAAATGATGCAACGGTTAGTCCATAACAGAAATAATGATCATGGGATTAGTCCATAACAGAAATGATAACCATGGTCCTCACAAGTCACTAGTCGGTATCCGAGCTCATATTAACCGCGTCTCCTTCGAAGACCGATACTAGGACCAACTTTGACCCATCCCAGACTGTAATACTAAACCACGGACACGGCTTTACAAATGGGTTTACACTGCGGAGGATGTACTTCTTACCCACGAGCAACGAATTTCTTTAGTCCATCGGGACTAATTTCGTCTATGGTCCTTTAATTGAAAACACACCTGACTTGCACACACCACCTTAACTTACCGGTGTCAGGAATCACCCACGACACTTGTTAAGCAAACCTCCAAGTGGGGAGGCTACAACCTCACGTAGCATGGGATCAAATTTATATCACGCGCTCTAAGGGGTGGCCTCCCCTCTCGGTCTCAACCGGAAACACCCATGCCCCCGGACCAGATGGCATGCCTACTTGTCACAACCAGTATCTTCCACCGTGGCCTCTCTGTACGGTGTGTGCTTGAAAGGGGTTGACGACTTGCTTGACCGTACCCTACCTGCGGCAGGGACAGGTAGAAGTACGAGGCAAGTATGGCGTAACTGGATACAAGACTCGATCTGTGGTCGACTCAGGAGGTTTATGAATTCCCTGTATGACATGTATCACAAATATATATCAACCAACAAAATAAACACCCATTATACCTGACCATGCCATACCGGACATAACCGTCCTGACGGAGACCGGCGACAAACTCATGCCTACCCAGCGCAGAGGTTCTCCCGGATTCCTTTCCGGCATGCATGCAAGGCACATGGGGATGATTACCATTACAAGTGTATTCATTTCTAACAGCAAGGAAATCATTAATATGCATCCATGCAAATGATCCTATCACATGAAATAATAGGAACTCCGAAATAAAGCGGTGTTATAAACATCAACTAACACACCAAAATATGTCATGCGGGTTCAGAATGCTTGCCTTCAAGGCGTGGGGAGGCAAGGTGCACTCCAAAACTTTTGAAAGTTTTCTTCTCCCTCTCCAAGGTCCTATTTTAAATAAATTTGAATTAACGCACAAACTCAAAACAGCACAAAAATTTGTCTTGAAATTTTTTCAAATAAACCTTAAAATAAACTAGATGAAATTTGAGAGAGGTAGGAAAAAGAATCAATTCATTTGGAGTTGTATTTAAAAATTTACAGACAGTCAAAGTTTTGGTCAAAATCTGACATTTAAATTAAAACAGAAAAAGAAAAACGTTCCGAACAGACCACGTCGGCGTATTCTAAAAATATGTTTCCACTTAAGCTGCGTGGATTAGCACTTTGGGTCATCTTGGCAGTGGACCCGCCTTTGTGCCCAGTCGGGGTTTGACCAGATCCACGCGTCGCCTCCTCGGCCGAAATAGGCGGCGCTCGGCGTGCTTCGCCCGGCCGAATGGCCAACACCGTTCGGGAAACCGAGATCACCAGCGGACTCGAGGGCGGCGGATTACTCGGTGGTCGTTTGGCCTCGAGGGTGGGCCAGACTGCCAGCCGGAAGCCAGCGGCCGAGGCAGTGGCCGTCCCGGGCAAAGTGAATTTCTTCCAGCGGGCGAGCCCGATCAAGATTGAATAGGGGATGGACTCATGAGAGGGAGGGAGTTCCTGGTGAAGAGAGGAGTGGGGAGGGCCTGGTGGGCGCCCGAGCGGCCGAGGCATGTAGCGCGGCTGCTGTTGCGGGAGATGGGGACGGAGACCTCCCGTGTCGTCTGGCTCCCACGGGGGAACCGTGGGGGTGATTTTGAGGCTGCTACCGTGCTCGGAGGGCTCGAGGGCTTCCTTTTATAAGCGCTCCACGTCGGTTCGTGGCGGCAATGGATGAGGACGCGTTCAGTAGCTTGCGGGCATCGTGGCGAAGGCTGGGGATGGCGGCAGAGCTAGCGGACGAGTGGAGTCTTGCTCAAGGCGGTGGCGGCAGGCGTGGCTCGGGCGGCGCTGGCCATTGCAGGGGCTGTCGGGCGGCATTGGCGGCTAGCTGCTGGCCTGCCGGAGATGTGGCAAGGGTCTGCTTGGCGTGTTGCGGTGAGGAGGGGAGCGTGTGGCGCGGCTCTGCAGAGCGGTGGTAAACCAGGGTTCTGACAACGTCGGCTCGAGGCGTAACCGCGTGCTGTCTGGCGATGCTCTGCTTTCGCGCCCAGAGCATGCACGGACGTGCTTTCGGCCAACCGAGGCGTGTTAGAGGTATCGGGTGAGGTGGCAATCAGCCGGACCTAGGATTCTGAGTAGCTAGGAGTCTATTGGACATGGTGGTTAGGCAAGACAAGCAAGATCATAGTGCAAGCTAGGACTCATGTCAAAACTGGTCATGCCCACAGGGTGTTCGACAGAATGCCACATGCACCTAGGCATTTCTTGAAGTGGTCAAATCTTCCAGAGTGGGATCTCTTTAGATGAAAGAGAGGGTGATAAAGGTTAGTTTGTCCAAAGCACAAACTTGCTAGTGCAAGTTTTGCAAAACTTCAATTCTGGACCCAGAGAGAAAGTAAATGGCATTGTTACATGGACTAAAAATGATCCAATGGGTGCATGCTCCTGGACTTAGGGGTTTGGCAGGGAGGACAACAAGTAGGGAAAAGAATCAAGGATAAAGGAGCAACTAAAAATGTGGTTGCTGTACAAATCCTCTAGTTGGACCAGAATAGAAAAGAGGTTGGTTCACTCAATTTTTCCAAAGAACATCATTAGGTTATTGCATAAAGTTGAATAATATGCTCCTACTGACATCCCAAAATTTTGGTAGGAGTTTTAAAGAAATATTTAAATAGGTTGTAGTGTAAAAATGCTCTCTGGACCAGAGTTGAAAATATGGTGTAGGGCTCAAAATATCCAAATAATGAAGTATCTTTTTACATAAAAGTGATTTGGAAACATCACATGACATCCCCAAATTTGGTAGGATTTTTGAATGAATTTATAAAAGGGTTGTAGTTCAAACAGGACCATAAAATCATGGGAAACCATTTTTTTCAAGATAGTAAAGATTATTAGGAATAAATTATGCAATTAATTCCTCTGAATAAAGAAAAGTTTTTCTTGAGAGGATACACAATTCCAATAACATATTTGAAAAGTTTTCACTGAAGGAAACAACTCCATGATAAATAGGAAGGAAATGTTTAAAGAAAATCAAAAGGAGCCAGAAGGCAAAAGTTTTAAATCACGGCAAAATTTTAAATTAACAAAATAAGGTTAAAAAATTTTGCGGTGTCACAATACTACCCCCTTAAGAAAAATCTAGTCCTCGAGATTTGTTAAGAGCTGTGTTAATGAAAGATAGCATTAAAACAATTGTTAAGCTCTGATTGAGAGAGGCAATAAGTGGTGCAAAAATACGATTGTGGGACCTTTGGCGTGGCGTGGAGAATTCCACGGTTAGGGCAAAATCGAGAGGTTTCACGCCATATAAATTTAGAATAAATCCTAAATTTAAAAAAATTACGGCTAGTGGTCGTGCCGAGAGCACAAGGTGCTCCCTCTGGCTGTGCACACAGGTCACTTGTCGGCCTCCTCTCCTTCCTCCGTTCTTTCTTCTTCCTCTCTCCCGCGCTTTCCCGCTTTCTCCACCGGCTGACGTCTAAGCGCAGATGGTATCTAGGCGTGCATGGTAGTCTTGTGGCGTGCTAACTACCCGGTGCAGCGTCGGCGTGATGCACTCAACTCGTGGGCCAAGCCTTGTTGTCAGCCTTTGCTTGGATTCGCCTCCGAACACCGGCGGTCGGGCGACGAGCGGCGCTGGTGGACCTCGCCCACCGTACACCGATCTCGAGCTATAAAACGACCGGGGTGCTCCCTTCTTATTCCTCACACCTGGCGTCGCTCCTCCTTCTCCTTCCTTCTCCTCTGTTTCCGTTTGCCGAAGCTCGAGGCAAGGCTCTAATGGCGGCAGCGGTGCTGGACTGGTACGTGATCCTGTTGTGCGGAGGGCTGGCAGCGGTGCTGGGGCTCTCTGTGCTCTGTCTTGGCGATGATCCTCGGCGATTGTCGCGATGCTGCTGCTCGGGTGTTGGCTCTTCGCGGTGGTGGTGATCACGAGGAGTAGGTGGGGTGTGTCGGGTGTTGACTGTTGCTCGGAGGTACTCAGTTGATGTAACGCTGTTGCAAAGATTTGCAAGCAGTGTATACGTTCGAACGATTATGGTTGTGAGTATGCGGCCGTGGTGCTGCGTGAAATCAAAAATAATCCACGTTGTGAGAAGGTGTAAATGCAGCATCTCGAGGAAAAGGAATCTTACTCCCAGATTTTCGCGAGAGAAACAGTAATACATTAGAGTCGAACCGCAACAAAACTACTCACAATATTAGAACTAAAAGATTTACTCGTTGCGCAAACTCGGGGTACCACGCATAAGTTACAACGCATAAATAAATGTCACATCAATAAATACAGCGGCGATGTCTAAAATGAAAACGGTATCTGGACGGGGTCCCGAGAAAACGTCTCTGGTACTAGGATGCACTCTTCCTCTATAGGGGAAAGTGGATTGACCAGACGATGAATGTGCCTCTCCTGGTCGGGCCTCAGTGATCTGCCGATGGCGATCTCGAGGATTTAAATCATGAGACTCTAGAGATAACCCATCACACGCTTGGGTTAAACTCTCTTGAGCGATGACGCGTCTTTGGACAAGGTTTGCCAGATTGGGTCTCTCTCAATTCGTCCACGAGGAAAAGATGTTACTCCTCCCGGGTCTTTGCCACGGCTCGGAAAGTAATAATACCCTCGTTATTTGGCATAGGGTACCATGAATCAAAAGCGAGCAAGCGCTTTGTATGCGCCACAGCTTCTCTGACCATATGTGGGGTCGCCATAGATTTCCCCATGAAGGAGACCTTCGTTGGGTCTTGGTTTGGGTTCTGGGAGGGATGTGCTCTTGCTTGATATCTCGAGGTGGAAGGGGTGATCCTCGATTTGAACAGCTTCGTCTTTGGGGTGGTTGGGTGGCGCCCATGGTACTGCAGGTAAAATCCCACACTATCTTGACAAAACTACCCGGGGTTGCATCTGGGGTTCTCAGATAAATCCTAGGGCTCGGCATGGCAAGAAATGGTTGTGAGGAGGGTGCACAAGACGAGCGGTGCTTGGCAAGGTCACGCGGTGGCCTTTATATAGCACTAGGGCTGGGTCATTTTACCGTGGTGAAAGGTAAAGAATCAGCCGGCTCAGCTCGGGGTCAAGCCACAGATACACACATCTCACTAAAGTGACGTATCCTTGTGGGGATTGTCGGGGTAGTTTTGGTGGCTGTGCAGGATAGAAAAATCACTGCTGCATGCTAATATATCCATGCAAGGCTACTATTTAAAAAAAAAGCAGAGGCATGACGACAGGCTGCGTTTATTTACAAGGTCACATGATTACAAAGCGAGGATACCTTTGGGACTCGACACTACTTTGGTGACTTAGTCTACCTCGTTTTACATCCAAGCAGGCGTGCCTTGTGGATGTCGAGGTTTCTCCACAGGTCTCACCGTCGAATTAGCTGGAGGCGGTTGAGGGCTCTTGAGCTCGGGGTAGCGATGATGACCATCGCGGGGATTGTTGGCCACAACCCCGTTGGAGTGTGCTCCCAAAAGATGACGAAGTACTTCCGGGGTCATCAAAGCACCTTGGTTGACGGATGGGGCTGACCTCAGGGTCTCGATCGGGTGTCCGAACAGCCTGGCCCAGGTTGTCGGCGTCGGGCTCGTTTTCTTCTATCGTCGGGGCTCGGCCAGACCAGCTCTCCATGAGCTGCGATCAGATCGATGGTGATTTGATCGAGCAGTTCCTCTGTGCACCCACATAGCGCACTAGGTGCAGCGGTCACGGAGATACTGTCTCGTGATCTCCGTTGGCGACTTGGGGTGGTCTACCATACCCTTCACATACAGGGTAGTAGTGGAGCGGCGACGATTAACTCTGGGCGACAAGTGCACGAGATGAACTATAGCCTCTCGAGCAGCTAGTTGGATGGCTTGTGGCTCAAAGGAAGTTGTTCTTCGGTGAACTTGTAGGCGCCGGGTGCTAGACCCTCACCGTAGATGTGTCTGATGGCCTGAGGTGTGGCTCTCACCACTCATGGGTCCTTGGTACACAACATATTCGGGTGGCTCTTCTAATGCATAGGCATGGCGGGTGAGGTTTGCGAGTATGGTCACAAAGCCTCCAAGGTTGGTTGCTGTGGTTTCATTGTGCACGACGGGATCGGGCATTGTGGCTCGGTTTGGGGTAGCGGCTGTGCTGTGTTGAGTTGGGGCTTAGCGTGCCCTTTTTATAGGAAAAACGGGACGGAGTCTTCCTTCGCACGCTTGCGAATGAGACACCTTGGGTGCTGGTCCTTTGGCAGCGTGATTGATGAGGCTAGGTTGATAGGTTTGGCACCGACCGCCAAAAGGTGTCAGATCCTTTGTGCGGTCATCTTGCACAAGAAGCTTGCATTTGAGGGTTTGGTTATGGCTTGGTGGGTTGGTTTGCCTAAGATTATTGACCTGGCTAAGATAGGATTAGCCAATGGTCAGCCTGGCTCTGATACCAAGCCTGAGGCGACCGGTTTTCCGGGAATAAATTTCTAGAAAATGGTCGTCGTGCTCACCAGCCCCAGGATGACTGTTAGCTGATGAGGCACCATCTTGATACAGAAAACTCCAAGCAAAATACAAAATATGTGGTACAAGACCATTTTGGCCTGTGAGTACAACAAATGGTTTCTAGTGGTTGATGGCAGAAGCGGTTTGCGGATCATACGTAATGCATGGAACTCCATTTCCCACGGGAACAGTGACCAGGTTACCTCCTATCTTGGCGGGGCTGCTATAAATCGTTGCTTAGATTCGGGGCTGTCTTCACGGTTTGCTCCCCTACGTGCAAGAAAATCTGGCCAAGACAATAGCCGAGGGACAAGCCGGTGAGTACTTTGAATGTACTACGCAAACATTATGAACACGGGCATAACATAACAACGATATGCTAAAACAAATATCTATGCTCATGGCGTCGGTCACAAAAGTTAATAAAACTCTACTGCATGCACGCAGGTTATTTATGAATATGCAATGACATAAATAAATAAATATAATGCACCGATCGGGTGTCTGAAGCGACACCACGGAAAGGGCTTATAAAGTAAATGCCATAGTCGGGCGTCTCAGCGACACCACATAAAGGACTTGTAAAAATAAAATGCCACAGTCGGGCGTCTCAGCGACACCACATAAAGTGCTTATAAAAATAAAATGCCATAGTCGGGCGTCTCAGTGACACCACATAAAGGGCTTATAAAAATAAAATGCCATAGTCCAGGCGTCTCGGCGACACCACATAAAGGGCTTATAAAAAATAAAATGCCACGATCGAGGCGTCGGCGACACCACATAAAGGTCTTATAAAATAAAATGCCATAGTCGAGGCGTCTCAGCGACACCACATAAAGGGCTTATAAAATAAAATGCCACGATCAAGGCGTCTCAACGACACCACATAAAGGGCTTATAAAAATAAAATGCCACGATCGGGCGTACGGCGACACCACATAAAGGGCTTATAAAAATAAAATGCCACAGTCGAGCGTCTCAGCGACACCACATAAAGGGCTTATAAACCAAAAACAAAACAATGATTATCCCAGAGGTAGAACCATCCCAGAGATAGTTGTTAGTTCAAATGATGCAACGGTTAGTCCATAACAGAAATAATGATCATGGGATTAGTCCATAACAGAAATGATAACCATGGTCCTCACAAGTCACTAGTCGGTATCCGAGCTCATATTAACCGCGTCTCCTTGAAGACCGATACTAGGACCAACTTTGACCCATCCTGCATCAGTAATACTAAAACCCACGGACATGGCTTTACAAATGGGTTTACACTCTGCGGAGGATGTACTTCTTACCCACGAGCAACGAATTTTTAGTCCATCGGGACTAATTTAAATCTCTGATCCTTTAATTGAAAACACACGACTTGCACACACCACCTTAACTTACGGTGTCGGGAATCACCCGCGACATTTGTTAAGCAAAACTCTAAGTGGGGAGGCTACAACCTCGCGTAGCATGGGATCAAATTTATATCACGCGCTCTAAGGGGTGGCCTCCCCTCTCGGTCTCAACCGGAAACACCCATGCCCCCGGACCAGATGGCATGCCTACTTGTCACAACCAGTATCTTCCACCGTGGCCTCTCTGTACGGTGTGTGCTTGAAAGGGGTTGACGACTTGCTTGACCGTACCCTACCTGCGGCAGGGACAGTAGAAGTCTGAGGCAAGTATGTAATGCTTGGATACAAGACTCGATCTGTAGTGCATTTCAGAGGTTTATGAATTCCACTGTATGACATGTATCACAAATATATATCAACCAACAAAATAAACACCCATTATACCTGACCATGCCATACCGGACATAACCGTCACAGCGGAGACCAAGCGACAAACTCATGCCTACCCAGCGTGAGAGGTTCTCCAGGATTCCTTTCCCATGCATGCAAGGCACATGGGGATGATTACCATTACAAGTGTATTCATTTCTAACAGCAAGGAAATCATTAATATGCATCCATGCAAATGATCCTATCACATGAAATAATAGGAACTCCGAAATAAAGCGGTGTTATAAACGCGTCAACTAACACACCAAAATATGTCATGCCGGGGTTCAGAATGCTTGCCTTCAAGAAGTGGGGAGGCAAGGTGCACTCCAAAACTTTTGAAAGTTTTCTTCTCCCTCTCCAAGGTCCTATTTTAAATAAATTTGAATTAACGCACAAACTCAAAACAGCACAAAAATTTGTCTTGAAATTTTTTCAAATAAATATAAAATAAACTAGATGAAATTTGAGAGAGGTAGGAAAAAGAATCAATTCATTTGGAGTTGTATTTAAAAATTTACAGACAGTCAAAGTTTTGGTCAAAATCTGACATTTAAATTAAAACAGAAAAAGAAAAACGTTTCGAACTGACCACGTCGAAGGCGTATTCTAAAAATACGTTTCCACTTAAGCCTGCGTGTCTTGGCACTGGGTCACTGACAGTGGACCCTTTATTGCTTATTGAGTTTGACCAATCCACTTGTACGTCGCCTCCTCCCAAAGCAGAGAGTGAGCTCGGCGATGATCATCGCCGTGAATAATGACACCGTTAAAACTGAGATCACCCATGAACTCGGGGGCCGAGGCGGTTACTCCGGTGGTCGTTTGGCCTCGGGGTGGGCGGAGCTGCCGACGGCGCGAGCTTGGCAGGGCAGTGGCCGTCGGGCAAAGTGAATTTCTTCCCATGGCGAGTCCGATCAAGATTGAATAGGGGCTGGACTCATGAGAGGAGGAGTTCTGGTGAAGAGAGTGGAGTGAGGGAGGCCACGGTGGCGCGAATGGCCCGATCACGATGGCGAGCTGCGGTTGCCGGAGATGGGGACGGAGACCTCCCCGGGTCGACTGGCTGCCACGGGGAAACGAGGGGGTGATTTGAGGCTGCTACCATGCTCGGAGGGCTCGAGGGGCTTCCTTTTATAGCACTCCCATGTCGGTTCGCGGCGGCAATGGATGAGCTCGTCGGCGACCAAGCGTTACGCTCAGAAGCTTGCATGCATCGTGGCGGATGGGGATGGCGGCGAGCTAGCAGACGAGTGGGTAATGCTCCAAGAGCGGTGGCGTCTGCGGCGTGGCTCGGCGGCGCCAATCTGAGGGCTGTCGAGGCGGCATTGGCGGCTAGGCTATTTGGCAACTGCCGAGAGCGTGGTGAGAATGCGCTTGGCGGCGTTGCGGTGAGGAGGGCGTGTGGCGGCGGCTGCAGAGTGGTGGTAAACCGAGGGTGCGGCAGCGTCGGCTCGGCGCGACACGTGCAATCTGGCGATGCTCTGCTAAGCGCCCGAAACGCACGCAGGGCGTGCTCGACCAAGCAGGCGTGTTAGAGGTATCGGGTGAAATTTGTGATGTCAATGAGACCCTAGGTTACGAGTAGCTAGGAGTCTATTGGACATGGTGGTTAGGCAAGACAAGCAAGGTCATAATGCAAGCTAGGACTCATGTGAAAACTGGTCATGCCCACAGGGTGTTCGACAGAATGCCACATGCACCTAGGCATTTCTTGAAGTGGTCAAATCTTCTAGAGTGGGGTCTCTTTAGATGAAAGAGAGGGTGGTAAGGTTAGTTTGTCCAAAGCACAAACTTGCTAGTGCAAGTTTTGCAAAACTTCAATTCTGGACAGAAAGTAAATGGCATTGTTACATGGACTAAAAATGGTCCAACGGGTGCATGCTCCTGGACTTAGGGGTTTGGTAGGGAGGACAACAAGTAGGGAAAAGAATCAAGGATAAAGGAGCAACTAAAAATGTGGTTGCTGTACAAATCCTCTAGTTGGACCAGAATAGAAAAGAGGTTGGTTCACTCAATTTTTCCAAAGAACATCATTAGGTTATTGCATAAAAGTTGAATAATATGCTCCTCTTGACATCCCAAAATTTTGTTAGGAGTTTTAAAGAAATATTTAAATAGGTTGTAGTGTAAAAATGCTCTTTGGACCAGAGTTGAAAATATGGTGTAGGGCTCAAAATATCCAAAGGATGAAGTATCTTTTTACATAAAAGTGATCTGGAAACATCACATGACATCCCCAAATTTGGTAGGATTTTTGAATGAATTTATAAAAGGGTTGTAGTTCAAACAGGACAATAAAATCATGGGAAACCAGTTTTTTCAAGATAGTCAAGATTATTAGGAATAAATTATGCAATTAATTCCTCTGAATAAAGAAAAGTTTTTCTTGAGAGGATACACAATTCCAATAACATATTTGAAAAGTTTTCACTGAAGGAAACAACTCCATGATAAATAGGAAGGAAATGTTTAAAGAAAATCAAAAGGGAGCCCAGAAGGCAAAAGTTTTAAATCCTGGCAAAATTTTAAATTAACAAAATAAGGTTAAAATTTTTGGGGTGTCACACATACGGGCAGGGTCTCGAACGCCTACTACTTTCAGCGTCGTGCGGCCAAGGCTCGTGTACATGGCTGGTTTGGAGCGGAGAAGCAGTCGTCAAATACGTCGTGTTCATGGGGAGCCAACCGGCTGGGTCGAAACGGAATGCGTCGTCGTGTTCATCGAGAGGGCTTGGACAGAACAGCCGATGGAAACGAGGCCTGGCATACCGTAGAATGGAGGAAACGACATTGTGTTCAGCCGGCCCTGTTTGAAAGCAGGGGTCATGTTCATCGGGAGGGGTGGCGTCATGCCAAGAAGCGGAGGAAAGCGGACCTCCTACGGTCGGAAACGGGTCCTATTGATTGGGAGGGGTGTGGCGTACCACAAGCGGATGAAATGGACTTGTGTTGGAGGCGCTACTGGTCGAAGCAGGGGTCATGTTCATCGGGAGGGTGTGGCGTGCATTAAAACGGGACTCCACATTGATACTGTTCGTCTCCACCGTCGACCCCTCCGGCCTCCGAGGGGCTCTTGTTCATCCACCGTCGACCTCCTCCGGCTTCCACTGCATTTGCTCATCCACGGGCTCCTGTTCATCCAGCCTCCACCGCGCTACTCCACCGACATCGCTCAACCAGCCCTCTCCATGGGCTCCTGTTCAACCAACCCTCCACGGGATACTGTTCATCCAGCCCTCCACTGTCTATTGTTCATCCTGCCCTCCACGGGGTCCTGTTCATTCAGCCCCAACCGGCTCAATCGATCGGGATCCTGTTCATCCAGAGGCAACACCACGGGGTCTGTTCATCCACCCCCACCGAACTGTTCATCCAACCCCCCCCAACACTCCTTTGTTCATCCAGAGGCGCATCGATCAGCTTGATTAGCGGCGATGGCGAAGGAATCGCTCGATCGGGTTCGATTAACGACCATCGATTGATCGCTTCGCGGAGTTCGATGGCGTAACTGCGGTGCAATCGCCGGTTCGATTAGAGCCCAACGCCTACGCACCCACGCAGCGTGCGTGTCACGAGAGAAGCGTGCATCGCTCGGCCCCGACCACCCACCGTAACCGGAACACCCGATATTTTCCTCGCCTCGCTTCTACCACGGTTTTTTCCGTCATGGACGGCCCAAAGAATGTCATGCAGCTGCGTGTCCTACCTGCCCAGGATGAAAAGCCCATTTTCTGTCATGATTTTTTGACATAGAAGTAGGACCCCACCACATCTATCATGATACCGGGTTTTGTCATAATTATCGTCATAGAAGTGTCATAAGTATGAAAGAAATAATTTCGCTCGGCCCAAAATGTCACGGATGTGTCTATTTTTCTTGTAATGACACCCATGACGACACATAGAGAGGGGATGTCTAGCAGCGCTCCAATGGATTTCGGCGAGCATAGAGTGGAGACCCACGTGAGGGAGACGGATCTCTCGGTGGTGTACACCATCGACCCGGCCGTGGTGGACGACTACATCAACAACGTTGAGCAGTTGCTTGATTGAGACAAGTACAAGGTGGTCGGCATCGACCTCTAGTACACCGCGGGTCGTCCTGGCATAGATCAGAAGGTTGCCTTCGCCCTAGTTGTGCATGCGCCATCATGTCCTCATCTACCACTATTGCATGGCCACAAAGCCTTGCGACCGTTTCAACAGGTTTGTCAATAGCACCGACTAAAAGTTTGCCACGGTGGAAATCAAAGATGATGTAAATGCGCTTAGTGTTACGGGCTTAGCCTGCTAGAACCTTGTCGAAATCCGTGACCACTACAGGGTCTGGGGCAGCACGAAGAAGGACTCCCTGGTCGAACTCGCCTCGGCCATCGTTGACCCCTACTACGGAAAGATGAAGCAGGATGCCCAGAGAACAAGTCCCCTATCCTGGCACAGGGCCTGGATGCGGCAACTGGATGAACCTCACCACAGGTTCGCGTCCAAGAGCGTGTACACATGCTACAAGATACACAGGCGGATCGTTGACATGAGGAAGTGCCTCGTAGCCCAAATCGACGAGCCCGGATCAAGCAACAAGCAGAGCAAGCGTCACAAGAAGTAGATGATGATCAGATGATCGTTTATGCTAGTTAATCATGCATGTAATATATAGTTTACTTTATTGGTGTGCGGAAATGTCATGTGTGTAGTACCCACCTATGTAACTATGCATGTAATAGTTTACTTTGGTGTGTGCAAATGCCATGGTTGTAGTAGCCATCTATGTAAGTGGATGTTTAATTTGGTTATGCAACCATGTCCTTATAAGTGTGTATATAATGTTGTTGTTCTGTACGCAATCCGATCGCACAACACACACGTCTTATTAGCAGCAGCCGTCTGGGTTATTATCGGTCTTCGCACACATTTCTCATTACAGACCTGTTTGCCGCGTATCACACACATCTTGTTATATTGAACCGTTTCTGTTCTCTTGTCTCAACGCAAACAATTCATCCGAGTGAACCGCATGTCGTATATCGCACACACCTTGATCTGTCTGACCATTTCTTTTGTGTTGCCTAATCACAAACACACTACAAGGATACCCCCTATAAAGCAACACAAATTCTACAACGTTTTAACTATATGTTGCAAAAATCATTGTAGATACGCATATAAGCGTTGCTGCAAATGTGTTGCAGAGTTGTAGCTCATGACCACATTCTAGTACATAAGTGCAACAGATCAAATGTGTTGCCACGATGTGTTGCCAATTATATGTATTATAAGACAGTCAATATACATAATAAAAAAATTAGACATTCATTGTACACTTAAGGAATTTGGCGCGAAAATCTGTGTTAACCGTTCTAGCACAACCAAATCGCGCAGAGTCCCTCTTTTTTATTCTCCGTCTTGCGTCTTGTCCTCTCTTTTATTCTTGGATGTATCTAGATTGACATCAGATCGTTCTCGATTTTTTTTTCTTTAGGGGTAGATCTACCTAGGTCTGTCCCTCCAACTACGACAGAATTTGTTTTGAGTCCATGACTACAACACAAATCAATCATGCAACCTCCTTTCATTTTTTTTTAGCAACAGGAATCTCCTCTCGTTGAGCCACAATGGCGGAGCTGGGCCAAAGGCAGCCTGTGCCATTGCCTGGCGTGAAAAAAGTCCCAACTCTTTGTATAAAACAAAAATTGACCTGGCGCACAGCCCGCTCCTAACCTCTACTTGGGCTTCATATCTTAGCGGACACAAAAGGAAAAGTTACTCAAAACAAGGGAAAATTGCTGTAGGAGGATTCGAACCTAGGTCTTTTTCGCTAGGAGAAGCTGATGCTAGCCATCCCGCTAGGAGCTTGCCACATATTCAATAAATGCAGATCGAAAGTGTACATGAAGTAATTGTCAATCAAAGTAAAAAATAGACAAAATGTAAACTAAGCATTTGAAAAAAAAAGTTGAATGCATACAGAAAAATCTTTCTCATATATACACAAAATTTATCTTGTAAAATAAAAATGAGTATGGAAAAAAAGTTGATCGTGTATTTAAGCGTTAAACAAGTATGTGAAAATGTTGAATAAGTATTAAAATGATGAACGAGAATTTGAAAAATGTTGAATAAATAATAAAAATGTTGAAGAAGTATTTGAAAAATGTTGACTAAGTATTAAAAAATGTTGAACGAGTATATGAAAAATGTTAAACAAGATTTTGAAAAATGTTGAATACGTATATTAAAATGTTGAACGAGTATTTGAAAAATGTTGAATGAGTATTAAAAATGTGAACAAGTGTATGAAAAATGTTAAACAAGTATTTCAGAATATTGAATAAATATTAAAAGTTTTGAATAAGTATTATAAATGT
This sequence comes from Aegilops bicornis, assembly GCA_021605145.1. Lineage (NCBI taxonomy): Eukaryota > Viridiplantae > Streptophyta > Magnoliopsida > Poales > Poaceae > Aegilops > Aegilops bicornis. The sequence continues at coordinate 154,329,413 of CM038674.1, read as the reverse complement.
TGAACAAGTATTTGAAAAATGTTGAATAAGTACTAAAAAAATTGAACGAGTATTTGAGAATGTTGAACAAGTATTTGAACATGTTGAATAAGTATTAAAATATTGAACAAGTATTTGAAAAATGGTTAATAAATGTTCGAATGATGTTGAATGTGTGTATGAAAAATCCCGTAAACCAGTGGATACATTGATGTTCGCTGAAGCGACGCACCGGACGAAAGCAGCTAGCTCTTTCGGAAGGAGGATATCATCCTCTCCTCCAGCGACAAGGAGGAGCGTAAGCTGAAATCCGATGAAAAACACGACCTTTGCTAGTGGAAGGCTTTACGCATTCAACAATCTATGTAGAATGAATCGGTGCCAAAGGAGCCCCAAAAGGGTTGTCGTCGATGGGTACATGAGAGTGACAAAATTGGTTTGATAGTAGCCACGCTTGTACATCCTCATGAGGCGACATAACGAAAGAGGAGTATTAGCGACACATGGCGATCCTTCTCGGTGGTCGATCATGGACCATGGTCCGGCACCGCCTTCACCGCCACAACAATAGGGTCAACACGGAGCCGGCATTGCCGCGTTGCCACCGCTCCAAGACAGATCCGGCTTGGCCGCCTCTTCGGTGCAATCACGCAAATCTGATGCCGCATGAAGGAGGAGCCAACATCGCCGCTGATCCTCTAATAGACCCGCATCACCTAGCAGGCGTCATCACCGCGCATCCAATAGACCCGCATCACCTTGCAGGCCCTAACCTTGCTTAGGCCTGGACTCGCGACTTGTTAGCGAGCATCGCGGAGTAGTCCATGAGGCTGTTGTGCCGCTCGACGAAGAGCTCTCCAAGATCGGCGAGAGGTTGCTCAGTGACACCTCTGTCGTTGCCTACAGGGGAAGGCCAGGGCACCCTGGCCGGGGTCGTCGTGGGTTGAGGAGGCCGTCCACATGATATAGGAGGAAGCACCGACGCATCCGCAAGTGGCAGGCGGCGGCCGGGCAGGGCTCCCGTGGCCCCCGAACCTTCCGCCGCTGGAAGGATTGCTCCGACGACGACAGCATGGACGACGACGGAGGTGCTGCCAACCAACCGGCCAAGCATACAAGTTCACTGCCCGCTACAAATTAGTTTATGTTTTTCTAATTTTAGTTGAACGGATGGTTTATGTAAATTATACTGAACCTATATCCGTTTGAATGAGTTCCGTGAAGTTTGCATGAATTATGTCCGAATGTGTTTGTATTGTGAATGAACGCTTTGGAAAGTGTTTGATGGCTGGCTCTCATATCACTATAGTCATAAACAAATATTTTGTCCGTTTTGGTGGCGGTGTTGGCTATGGCCTTAAAACTTAAACATTAAAAGATATTGCTTTAGCCTTAATATCGATGAGAAATAGCTAGTGATCTTGGACGGACAACTAGTGATCTTGATTTGTATAAACCTAGAAGAACCACGTTACATTTTGACACAAAAAAGGAATATGTAAAGTGCCTGTCACGGGCAAGATGATATATAATAACAAAATTTATAATTGGTTCACTCCAAATATTTGACTCTCTCGTATTTCTATTTTGGTCAATTTCCACTTTCCCTCCATTCTCTCCCTCCAATAGCAACTAATCTGGTAAAAATTACATACATGCGGCTTCATTACCATGGCCCCACCTGTCATCTGAAGCCCATAAGGAGACTAACATCAAATAGATCGCGATGAGGTAATTGCGCCAACAATATCGGAAACCTTTCCCCCATATCAACACGGTTCCCTTCCAATTCCCTTCCATATCTCATCTCCAATCTCCACCAAATCCACTCGCCGTTGCCACCGCCCAACTCCTCGCCCGCCGCCGCCTCCCATGGCTGGCGCCCCCATGAATCCCGTGCCCGCACAGCTCTTCCATCGCCTAGTTCGAGGGCACACCTCGTGCTCTCCACATGACGCCAAGGTGCCGCACGGGCTGATGCGTGGCGGGGAGTTGGATCTGCCGCGAAGTCCAAGACCCATAGCTGGGGTCGTGCACGTGCAGGGACCAATTGCCGCCAAGAAGACCGTCATCTAGGAACGCCGCTGCCCGAAACCTGAAGGTCATGGCGCCGCCGCCGCCGCCGATTGTTCTCGGAAACATCTCGAACTTCGGCCTTACATCCCCAAGCAGGCTGTCGGCCCGATCCTGCGTAAGTGCCGAGAAGAATCTCTCTTCTCGTCTAAAAAGCACGGTTCCCTTCCTCATCTCTTGTTGAACTCATCGCACGCCTTGCATCGGTGACGGTGGCGCATCACCACTAGCTAAGCAAGGTTTGTTCTTGACTTACTCTCCCATAGTTCATCTTCTCCTGCTCCCTACTCTACCATCTGCCGGTCTTCATCAATTTTGTTATGTTATGTTCTATCGATTTGTGCGTCACATTACTGCTCTTGTCGAGAGTCGATTCATCTAGTCAATGGTCAAGTTCACGTGGACATGTGTATGCTTGTGCTAGTGCTATTGTAGATCAATCCAGGTGCATGTCTGCTAGTTTCGTAAGTTAGCTTGCACGCAACATAGCCTCTTGTGGGTTTGATCTAGCAGGATTTAAACCAACAGATTACCCCTTCCCATGGATCCTACCCAGGTTCTTATGTTCCGTGTCTCTCTAAGATTGAATTGTAATTTTTCCAAACGTCGATTGTACTATATATTGTATTTTCTCAAACAACCTATATTGTATTTTACATAATCTGTTTAAACTTTTGGTCATTGACATGTTGCAGCGAGATATGTCACCCATAAGGATTAACGTTGTTCCTAATTGCTACTAATGATGAAGGCTTCACGGATTGTGATGATCGCGATCACGGATGAAAATGAAGAAGGTAAGTTTGTTGTTCATTCCTTGCTGATTGCAATATATGATCATTCATCATCAAAACATAATTCATGGTTCTATATATTCAGCTGAAAATACAGATTCAAAAGAGCGTAAGAAGAGGAAGTTGAAATATACTTGGAACCTTCAAGATATGGTTCATTGTGTTGGTAGAGTGCTCTAATTCATTTCATATGACCCCTATTGTTTGTCTCTGTTTTTCATGGGTGATCGAATGAAGTCTGCAATGGTTAGTTTGATTTTCTCTAACAGGCAGGAATTTAAGTGTTCTTGAAGAGCCTGAGAAATATGACAGGGACGTAGCCCTTGCTACAATTGTAAGTTGCGATCCTCAATTTCAATATGCTAGCAATGCTGAAATGAAAAATGAATTTTTGGCCGTGCATGTCTATGTGGCACTTATGATAACTAAAGATTTGGTACATAATTGCAAAAAGAGCAATACTCTCGGTAATGCAAAAAAAACAAAGATTGCATGGCCTTTAACCTTGGTACGTGACTAATATATCGCCTCCTCATTACTACTTCCATCATTTAAATGCATTTTGTGCTAACAGTTCATTTTGTTTTTTGTCTGCAGATTCAAAAGATGAATGGATGATTATATGGGTGTGTGGCAACTATACTGCAATGATGATGATGATGCTCCATTTCATGATGATGACGATGGATGCTTTTAGTTTTAGTATGTAGGGATGACGTCCGGTTGGATGATGTTCCTTATTTAAGTTTTGGTTAAGTTTTAGGATGTAGATGGATGTTTTCAGTTTATGATGTCAAGAAAAATATTTAGATTATGCCTCACATTTGGATGATGTTCCTCATGTAATATCCACTATTGTAATTTAATAGTTTTATATAATATATATGACTTCTTCCTCGGGAGTATATTCTCTTGTTTCTCTTCACTTGAAATACATAATTATCACCAATTCGGAGCATTAATTTAATTGTTGGACGTTTGAAGCGTTACCAAATTCTCTGTTGCCAAGCAATGGGATTTTGATTCCTATACATTACGCACCAACATATACATGTGTTGTAAAAGTCTGCTTAATGTGTTGTAGTCTTGCAACGGTCCCTTTTACCAACGGTAGTCTAATCGTTGCATTATGTGCTAGCAACACTGGATAAGGCTACGCATCCCAAACCGTTGGTAAAGACTCTTACAACGCATATATGGACTTTTAGATACGGAAGAAACCGTTGCTATAAGGGGGGTCCTGTTGTAGTGACAGTTCATCCGAGTGAACCGTAAGCCATATGTCGCACAGGCCTTCATCTGGCTGCCCGTTTCTTTTGTTCCTCCTCATCGCAAACAGTTAAGTGAACTGAACATATGCCCAGCATCGCACACGCAACTATACTATGAACCATGTTTGATGCATCCTCCAACGCTAACGTTTTGCACCTTTTTTGACGGTTTTTTACACTACCGTTTGCGATTATGGAATCGCACACAGTTTCGTTGAAGGGTCTCTGATTGTAGTATCACGTTAGCAGCAACCTGCAGTAGTGGGTTTTCATCATATTTCTTGAGTTTATCCCTCTACACCATGTCATCTTACTTTAGGCATTACTCCATTTTTATGAACTTAATACTCTAGATGCATGATGGATAGCGGTTGATGTGTGGAGTAATAGCAGTAGATGCAGGCAGGAGTTGGTCTACTTGTCACGGACGTGATGCCTATATTCATGATCATTGCCTTAGATATCGTCATAACTTTACGATTTTCTATCAATTTCTCAACGGTAATTTGTTTACCCACCGTATGATTTCTTTCAAGAGAGAAGCCTCTAGTGAAACTTATGGCCCACGGGTCTATTTTCCATCATATATTTTCATATCTATAAACCCAAAAAACCCAAAAATACCTCGCTGCAATTTATTTACTTTTACTTTGTTTGACGTTTTAGTAATCTTTTATATCTATCTCTATCAGATCTCATCCTTGCGAGTGTCCGTGAAGGGATTGACAACCCCTTTATCACGTTGGGTGCAAGTGTTTGATTGTTTGTGCAGGTGCATAGATTGTAGACTTGCTTGTACCACCCTCTTTGGATTGATACCTTGGTTCTCAAACTGAGGAAATACTTATCTGTACTTTGCTGCATCACCCTTTCCTGTTCAAGGGAAAAACTAAAGCAAGCACAAGAAGTAACAAAGAACCACACACAATCTCGTTAGCATCTGCTACTTCTTGAGCTTGCATTGATTTTTCCCTTGAAGATGAAAGGATGATGCAGCAAAGTAGAGATAAGTATTTCCCTCGGTTAAAAACCAAGTTATCAAACCAATAGGAGGTACAAGCAAGTCCCCAATAGATGCACCGGCACAAACTAATGAACACTTGCACACAACACGAAAAAGGGGTTGTCAACCCCTTCACATTCACTAGCAAGAGTGAGATTTGATAGAGATAGATATCAAAGATAAGTAAAAGGCAAAATAAAGTAAATATAAATAAATTGCAGCAAGGTATTTTTGGTTTTTGGTTTTATAGATCTGAAAACATATGATAAGAAACAGACCCGGGGGCCAGAGTTTTCACTAGAGACTTCTCTCTTGAAAGAAACATACGGTGGGTGAACAAATTACTGTTGAGCAATTGATAGAAAAGTGCAAAGTTATGATGATATCGAAGGCAATGATCATGAATATAGGCATCACATCCATGACAAGTAGACCGAAATGATTCTGCATCTACTACTATTACTCCACACATCGACTACTATCCAGCATGCATCTAGTGTATTAAGTTAACAAGAATGGAGTAATGCCTTAAGCAAGATGGCATGATGTAGACGGATAGATCCAATCAATATGGTAAAAAAACCATCTTTTTATCCTTAAATGCAACAATACAAATATGTGCCTTGCTACCCCTACTGTCATTGGGTGAGGACACCGCAAGATTGAACCCATCACACAGGACCTCTCCCATTGCACGAAAAACCAATTTAGTTGCCCAAACCAAATTGATAGATCGGAGAGAAATAAAAATCTATCTTAACCATGCATAAAAGAGTTCAGAGAAGACACAAATAATATCCATAGATAATCTGATCATAAATCCACAATTCATTGGAACTCAACAAACGCACCGCAAAAGAAGATTACATCGAATAGATCTCCAAGTACATCGAGAAGAACATTCTATTGAAGATCAAAGAGAGAGAAGAACCATCTAGCTACTAGCTATGGTCCATAGGTCTGTGGTAAACTACTCACACATCATCGGAAGGGCAACAAGGTTGGTGTAGAGGCCCTCCGTGATCAAATCCCCCTCCGGCAGAGTGCCGAAAAAGGCCCCAAGATGGGATCTCACGAGAACAGAAGCTTGCAGCGGCGGAAAAGTATTTTTGGTGTGCCCTATGGTGTAGGGGGGATATTTGGGTATTTATAGAGCAGAGATTAGGGTTAGAAGAGCCACGAGGGGGCCACAAGCCTAGGAGGTATCCCCCTGGGGCGTGCCCCTAGGGCTTGTGGCACCTCATGGGTGTTCTGGCCTCTTCCCGAAGCTTCGTGGTGTTCTTCTGGTCCAAGAAAAGTCCTCAAAAAGTTTCCTTATTTTTGGACTCCATTTGGTATTGATTTTCTGTAGAAGACAAAAACGAGGAAAAACAGCAACTGGCACTGGGCACTAGGTTAATAGGTTAGTCCCAAAAATGATATAAAATGGCATAGTAATGCATATAAAACATGCAAGATGGATAATATAATAGCATGGAACAATAAAAAATTATAGATATGCTGGAGACATATTAGCAACACTCGCACACACAAAAGCAAATACTTGCATCCAACGCAAACATTGGGGTTGTCAATCCCCTCGGCGGTTATCTGCAAGGAACAAATGTCGTAGTGGTAGGTAAATAGATAAATTGCAAAAAAAAAAGTGCACCAAGGACAAAATCTGAGAGTAGCAGATATATAAATTGCAAAGGAAAATAAAAGTAAATAAATTGCAGCAAGGTATTTCGCGTTTTTGAAAGCACATTTGCCCCCTTGGTGGTTTTGGTAATTAATGTCAACATACATATTGTTGGACTGATACTTTTACCTAGAATATTTCATATAAGTTCAACAGTGGCATGGAAAGGACATGAGGATGTGGACCCCTTCAAAATGTCAAGGACAAGAATTGGCTACCCCAAGACTCTTCATTTTTGGTTTAGTGATCCAACATCACATTGATTCCATTAGGAAAGCCAATACTATTAAAAGGGGATGAGGTATTGTTAATGAGGTTGTTGCTAAAAGTGCTTAGTGGTATTTATCCAAAAACCCTCAATCACTTTCCAAAAAAACACATTTTTCCAAACCGTAATTCATCATTTTGGTTCCACCGATATCACTTATTTTGGACCCACCGAGATGATCATTTCATTGCCATGGCCAAAACCCTAACAATTTGGTTTGACCGAAATGGTTCTCGGTCCCACCGAGACGGCCTTTCCAAGCTTCCGTAAAGAAGTCGCTTCATTTCAGAATCACCGAGATGAATCGATAGGAATTTACGAGACGCGGCTTTGCCCTAGCAATTGCCCTTTGGTCCTACCGAATTGATATAATCGGTCTCATCGAAAAGTCTCATGGTGAAGTCTTTTGCACTAGTCGGTCTCACTGAGATTATCATATTGGTGCCATCGAGTTTGGTCAATGGCTTGTAAAGGTTGGATTTTTGGTGCTGCCTATTTATACCCCTCCACCACCACTTACTCTTAAAGAGAGCCATCAGAACGAAACACAACTTACACCATTCATTTTCTGAGAGAGAACCACCTACTCATGTGTTGAGATCAAGAGATTCCATTCCTACCATTTGAATCTTGATTTCTTGCCTCTAAAAGTTGGTTTCCACTCCTATCCTTCTCCTACCTAAGCCAAATCCGTGTGAGAGAGATTGAATGTTGAGGAGACAATCATTTGAAGCACAAGAGCAAGGAGTTCATCACCAACACAACATATATTAGCTTTTGGAGAGTGATGTCTCCTAGATTGGTTAGGTGTCACTTTGGAGCCTCCAAAATCATGTAGAGTTGAACCAAGGAGTTTGTAAGGGCAAGGAGATCGCCTACTTCGTGGAGATCTATCCGAGTGAGGCTAGTTCTTTGTGGACGGAAGTCATGGTGGAATAGACAAGGTTGCTTCTTCGTGGACCCTTCGTGGGTGGAGCCCTCTGTGGACTCGCGCAACCGTTACCCTCTGTAGGTTGAAGTCTCCATCAACGTGGACGTACGATAGCACAACCTACCAAACCATGCCAAAAATCATCATGTATTCATTGCATTTCATCTTCTAACTCTACTCCTTACTTTCTGCACAATTGCATGATTTGCTATTTCTGCTGCTTTATCTCTAGATATGCATGTGTACAAAGTCTTGATGTTATCTTAACTTGTGACAAAATGTGCCTAAGTTTCAAGAAAACTAAAAAGTGCACCTTTGGTTAGTAAAGTTTCTATTCACCCCCCCTCTAGACCTATCTTCTTTGATCCTACTGTTTTACTAATATGATTTAAATAGACTCGGAGGCCACAGTTTTCACTACAGGCATCTCTCTCATAAGCATAACAATACGGTGGGTGAGGGAGTCCTGGACTAAGGGGTCCTCGGGCGTCCGGCCTGTTGGACGTGGGCCGGACTAATGGACAATGAAGATACAAAGACCAAAGACTCTACCCGTGTCCGGATGGGACTCTCCTTGGCGTGGAAGGCAAGCTTGGCAACCAAATATGAAGATTCCTTTCTCTGTAACCGACTTTGTGTAGACCCTATCCCCTCCGGTGTCTATATAAACCGGAGGGCTAGGTCCGTAGAGGCCAATCATCATAATCATAGTCATACAGGCTAGACTTCTAGGGTTTTAGCCATTACGATCTCGTGGTAGATCAACTCTTGTAATACTCATATTCATCAAGATCAATCAAGCAGGAAGTAGGGTATTACCTCCGTTGAAAGGGCCCGAACTCTGTAAACATTGTGTCCCCCATCTCCAGTTACCATCGACCTTAGACGCACAGTTCGGGACCCCCTACCCGAGATCCGCTGGTTTTGACACCGACATTGGTGCTTTCACTGAGAGTTCCACTGTGCCGACCTCAAAAGGTTTGATGGCTCCTTCAATCATCTACAACAATGCTGTCCAAGGGGAAGTCTTTCTCCCCGGACAGATCTTTGTGTTTGGCGGCTTCGCACTGCGGGCCAACTCGCTTGCCCGTTTGAAGCAGATCGACAGCTACGCCCCTGGCGATCGGGTCAGATTCGGGAGCTTGAACTATGTCGCAGATATCTACGGAGACTTGATCTTTGACGGATTCGAGACCACGGCAGCCGCTCCCTGTCACCGCGATGAACATGACTTAAATCTATCATCGGACCACACCCAGGAGATAACACATGTAACTTATCTGGCCTTAGATCCAGAGCAGATCGCGTCTTCCGAAGACGGGAAGCTCAACCCCGCCACGGATGCCGCAGTCCCAGCGGCGTCACAGCCACACACAGACCCAACCTCAAGTGGAATCTGTGTCATCAGAGCCTCGGACTTGTTTCCGGCTACAGGTTCCGAACCATGTGCGTCAAGCTCGATTGGTCATCGGTCGTCGAATTCAGCTCCGCGGACATTTTTTCGCACTCGCCTTTGGGCGATGTGTTAAACTCGTTAAAAGCACTATCCTTAGCGGGGGGATCACAACCGAATTATATCCGGTTCGAACTGGAGGCTGATGACGGAGAATTTCGCTTCCCACCCATCGCCCACTTCATAGCCACTATCGAAGACTTAACTGACATGCTCGATACTGGCTCCGAAGACATTGACGGTATGGACGACAATGCCGATGAGGAGCAGGGACAAAACCCGCCATTTACCGGACACTGGACGGCCACCTCGTCTTACGACGTGTACATGGTGGATACACCTAAAAGAACTAACGACGATGACAAAGAAGATCCAGTTGAGGATGAACCTCCTGAGATACAGCCAAAATTCCAGCGTCAGCGGCGCCGCTCTAAGTCACGTCGTGGAAAAGACAGCAATACCGGCACGGGAGAAAACAACAGCCCAGACAATGCCGAAGATAATGAAGACCCTGTTGAGGTAGCTTCCGAACAGGAGGAACAGGAAAACGGGCAAGTTAGCCCTGATGGACATGCCATACACGACAACTCGGAGGACAGTAACTACCTTCCCCTCTCCGAGGATGAGGTGAGCCTTGGCAACGAGGATTTTATCGTGCCTGAGGAACCTCTCGAGCAGGAGCGCTTTAAGCGCCGGCTGATAGCCACTACAAAGGAGCCTGAAAAAGAAGCAGCAGTAGCTTCAAGCTGACCAAGATCTTCTCAACGATAGATGGACTGATGTCCTGGCAGCCGAAAAATACGGCCTCAAGCACCCAGCCAAAAGCTACCCGAAGCGCAAATTGCTACCTCAGTTCAACGATGAGGCGCCGGAGCCCATACCATCATCGCGCACTTCGGCTGACCGACCACCACGTCGTCGGAACAAAGCGGCAACTCAAGCCGAACACCAGCCCGCCCCACCTCACCGTAAAGGCAGAGATAAAACAGCAAGACATACCAGATCGATCTACGGATCGCGAGGACGTGCCCCGACACGCTACGACGACCATCTATTCAGACGTGACAAGCCTAGTCACACCCAGGCTGAAAACCGCAGACGGACTCCATCTAAGCTACGTCGCGATGTGGCCCGATATAGAGGCGCCGCACACCCTCTTTGCTTCACTGACGAAGTAATGGAGCATGAATTCCCAAAAGGGTTTAAACCCATGAATATCGAATCATATGATGGAACAACTGATCCCGCGGTATGGATCGAGGATTTTATTCTCCATATCCTTATGGCCCGTGGATATTACCTTCACGCCATTAAATACCTCGCACTAAAACTTAAAGGGCGAGCTCGGCCTTCAGTTAAGCGATGCCCACGAAAACTCTATTGGCGGTACAGGAGGATTTGGAAGATGCCTTCCGCGACAACTTTCAAGGTACATATGTCCGGCCACCAGATGCCGATGATTTAAGTCACATAGTTCAATAGCCCGGAGAGTCGGCCAGGAAATTCTGGACTAGGTTCCTAACTAAAAAGAGCCAGAACATCGACTGTCCAGATGCCGAAACCCTAGAGGCCTTTAAACATAGCATCCGCGATGAATGGCTCGCCCACCACCTCGGCCAAGAAAATCCGAAGTCCATGGCGTCCCTCATGGCACTCATGACCCGCTTTTGTGTGGGTGAGGATAGTTGGCTGGCTCATAGCAAAAACACGGTAAATGAAGCGGGCACCTCCGATGTCAAAAACAGCAACGGTAAGCTCCGACGCAACAGGCACAAACGTGGAACCAATGGTGACAATACCGATGACACGACAGTCAACGCCGGATTTAGTGGCTCCAAGTCCGGTCAGCTGAAGAAGCCATATAAAAGAAACAACCTGGGACCATCCAGCTTGGACCGCATACTCGACCGTCTGTGCCAGATCCATGGCACCACAAACAAACCAGCCAATCATACCAACAAAGATTGTTGGGTTTTTAAACAGGCCAACAAGTTAAATGTAGAGAACAAGGAGAAGGGATCGCAAAGCGAGGACGATGACGAGGAGCCCCGGCCACCGAACACAGGGGGACAGAATAAGTTTCCCCCTTGGGTCAAAACGGTGAACATGATATACGCTACCCACATCCCCAAGAGGGAGCGCAAACGCGCGCTCAGGGACGTCTATGCGATAGAGCCAGTCGCCCCAAAATTTAATCCATGGTCGTCATGCCCAATTACATTCGGTCATCGGGACCATCTGACCAGTATCCCTCATGGCGGTTCGGCCGCACTTGTCCTTGACCCAATAATTGATGGATTCCACCTGACGCGAGTCCTCATGGACAGTGGCAGTAGGCTCAACCTGCTCTATCAGGATACATTGCGCAAAATGGGCATTAATCCATCACGGATCAAGCCCACAAAGACTAACTTCAAAGGAGTCATACCAGGTGTAGTGGCCGGTTGTACGGGCTCAATCACACTAGAGGTTGTCTTCAGATCTCCGGGCCACTTCCAAAGCGAAGAGTTAGTCTTCGATATCGTCCCCTTTCGCAGCGGCTATCACGCACTGCTTGGACGAACTGCATTTGCTCGATTCAACGCGGTGCCACACTATGCTTATCTCAAGCTCAAGATTCCCGGACCACGTGATATCATAATAGTTAGCAGAAACACGGAATGCTCCCTCCATACCGAGGAGCACACCACTGCCTTAGCAGCAAAAGTACAGAGCGGCCTTTTCAAGCAGAACCTTAATTCGGCGGCCGAGCTCCCGGGCACTGTCAAGAGAGGCCGGACTATTCTGTAGCAGGACAGCTCATCTCGTCAAGAGCTCGACCAGCAATTTGGCCTCTGTCCCAGTCCCGATCAAGTGGCGGCATTCGTACCGTGCGTACATAACTATGCACTCAAAATACCATGGGCATAGACGGAGGCATAACTAGCTTGTGATCGAGTCTGGCTCGACCGCCCCGGACACATACTTTCACCGCTTCCTTTTTCTCCTTTTCGTGGTTTCTTTTCCACAGGCCTTCCACCGGACACCGATCACCGTCCTTTCGAAGGATAAATAAACCAATACGGCAGTAAGCATGGATGTAGAGGGGAATTTCCAGGTGGTCTCTTTAACGACCACTCTACCTATTTCCAGGACCCACACGCAGCTCTCCCTTGGTTGTGGCATATTAAATAGCCTGTTGCTTATTGCACCTACCATGTATTTAATGCTTTGACGTATTAATCAAATTATAATGGAAACAGTTTGCGGCCCAAATTCTGCGGCTCTCGCTTACTACCCTTCCTTCTTTCTTCTTTTCTTTTTTGATAATCTTATCAAATAGCACCAGTACACTTTGGTACGTTTTCAATCTGCCAGGGGCTTCATAGCGCCCTGCAATATGGCAACAAAGTCCGAACACTTTTTACAGTATAGTTCGGCACCCCGAATTTAGCACTATATGCATTGGCTCCGAATCATGTCTTTGGTCAATAGTTGGGTTGCCCGGCTCCTGTGCTTGCTACCTTACGTTCCGTTATATCGGCTAGGGTAGTAAAGGGAGAACTACTGCGATTGTGCCCTGGTTTACCCGGATGAGCACCTCAGTAGAGAAAGCCAAGCAATTTTGTCATGATGCGGGAGAGCCGGTCAGCTCTTCGGAGGTTTCAAATCTTTAGAGATTTTTTCCGCATTATGCGAGGGATCGGTACTTACCCGATCAGGTGTTTACAGAATCCTAGTTCGGATACAAGGGGCTGCGCCTATATTTTCATTGTCATACTCCTATGGCTAAGTGAAGGTGCTAAAGCCGAATAGTTAGATTTCCTGGTTCGTTGCGCTAAACACCTCCTTCAAGGACCAAACAATTGGATCAAGAGTGTTTATATTCCATCCCGAACACCCCCGTAGTACCTACGTGGGGGCAAAAGCCGAGGACTTGCCAACTCTCAGATTTCACACAACACGGCTGCACAGGAGGTGAATTTTTTTAAATAAACATTATATTATATAACGACTTTGTTCCATCATACAAAGGCAAAGACAACACGAATGTATTCATTCGAAAATCATGTCTTGCGCACATTGCGTCGCCACAATACAAGAACCCTCCAGGACGTCTGCAAAATACCGCTCAGGCGTGCGGTGCTCCTTGCCCTCAGGCGTTCCCTCGGTCGCAAGCTTGACGGCGTTCATCTTCGCCCACCACATCTTGACACGGGCGAAGGCCATGCACGCGCCCTCGATGCAGACCGACCACTTGACGACATCCAGCCGAGGGCAAGCATTCACCAGTCGCTTCACGAGCCCGAAGAAGCTGCTGGGTATAGCTTCGGCAAGCCATAGCCGGATTATTGAATCCTTCATGGCCAGTTCGGCCACCCTATGCAGCTCGACCAACTAATTTAGCTGATCGCTCAAGGGCACTGGATGTTCTGGCGCAAGATATTGCGACCAGAACAACTTCTCCATTGAGCTCCCTTCTTCGGCTCGGAAGAACTCCGCAGTATCAAAAACACTGCGCGGCAGATCCGCAAACGCCCCTGGAGAACTCCAAATCCAGGTTAGTAAGATAAATTTCTTCTTCACATACTTGCTTTTCATACTAAACGCCTTACCCGCCGCAATTTTCTTGGCCTCCTAGATCTCCTGGAGGGCACCTTGGGCTTCAACCCGGGCCTCTTCCGCGCTTTGGCGAGCCTTGGCGAGTTCGGTCTCTTGAGCCGAAACATCACGCTCCAAGGTCTTGCATTTTTTCACGGCATCCTGGAGCTCTTGCTGGACCTCATTAAGCCTGGCCTCGTGCTTCTTACGAGCGGCTTGTTCCTTGGCAGCTCTGTCCTCGGCCTCGGCCAGGGCCTTTTCAAGGACCTCGACCTCGGTCGTCGCTCCTACAAATATCACGGCACTACGGCCAATACACGTCCTTCATTCTTTCCGAATATACAGCAAGTCATAACATACCTTGCTTGTCCTCCAGCTGCCTTTTTACAAGGCCGAGCTCTTCTTCGGCCCGCTCCGGACTCTACTTTAGTCCATGAGACCTCGGCTGACATGAGAGGTCGCGGCCAACAACAGCCTTTACGCTATTCATATAAGACATGTTTAGTTAGTTTCCTGCAAAAATTACTTGATCCTCTGTCCGGCTTTTCTTTCCGAACACCGGACAGTGTCTCAGGGGCTACTGTCTATACTAGGGATTTCTCTTTTTGCGTCGCTTACCTCAAAGCCTGTCAGCAGGCTACTGCAGGCTTCGGTCAGTCCGCTCTTGACGGACTGAACACTCTCAATCACCGTACCCATAAGGATACGGTGTTCATCCAGAATGGAAGCGCCTCGTAGCGCTTCCAGCAGATTATCTGGTGCCTCTGGTTGGACAGAGGTCACCGGCGGGATAGGCACACCTCCTTGTCTCGAAGGAGGTTGTTCATGATTTGGAGCCCGTATGGGTCTCCTAACATGTATTCGGTCAGGTCGAACTGGACATTGCCCCCCATCGGGTCTCCATGGGGGTGTTCTCTCCCAAGTGTCCGGCGGCTGAAGGGTCACCTTCTAGCGCCACCCTGACGGCCTCCTGAACCTCTCCCTGGCCTGGGAAGGTCCTTTTGGGACAGCACCATCATCGCCCTTGGCCATGGGAGAGTGAGCGGCTGGCAGTGACTCGCTGGCCATCGCCTTTGAACCCAGCGAACCTCCTGATGAGGATCGCAGGGAGCTGTCGTGGGCCGAACTGCAATAGCATAATTTAACATGTTAATACCATGAAGAGGAGAGACGGGATACATGGACATATATGGGTTTTTTAGTACTTACGATGTGGCCAGGGGCTTGCTTCGGGGGCGTCGCTCTGGGCTGCTGTCGATGTCCCACGCGGAGTTATCCGTGAAGGGGCCCTTCCCTCTCTTGGGCGCCTCCGCCTCCAGTTTTGTGGAGGCCGCCCTCTTCTTACTTCCCCCATCAAGGGGGGAGTTGCTCTCTTCCTCCTCCTCCTCGTCTTCGGCGGCAGAAAAGTGAGTCTTGTCTTTAGACGACACATCCGAAGCTCCCTTGCGGCGAGGGACACTCCGGACCCCCTTGGCCTTCTTCTCTGAGCCTGGTAGGGCGCCGGAACCAGCATCTTCATCAGAAGCATCATTGCTGTTTCCTCGAGTAGCTAAAAAAATAAATTGTGAAGTTTAGATATCTTCCTTGAACAAGCAAGTAGAGGATGCACCTTGAGACGTGAAAGACTTACCGCATTGGCAGGATCGGCAAGATCGTGCCGGCGGTCCGAGTCTATGTCCGGCGGCGTCTCATTGCCCTTAAAGAGAAACTTCCAAACATCTTCGTGAGTGGTTCCGAAGAGCCTTTCCAAGATCTGGTGCTTCTCCGGATCAAATTCCCATAAAGGGCAGGTTCGGCTCTGGCATGGAAGGATCCGCGAACTAGCATCACCTAGATCACGTCGACGAGCTTGATGTTTTATCCACCATGCTTTGGATGCGGGTATGCAGCGCTATCGGTTAAATCCGACAAAGACCAATTTGGGCCCTTCTCTATCCAGAGGTGAGCGCATTGGAGCTCCGGACATGAATTCAGGAGCCGCAGCCCAAGTGGCGTCGCGAGGCTCTATGGTATAGAACCACAGTTTCTGCCACTCCTTGACAGTCTCCACAAAAGTACCCTTGGGCCTTGTGTCGGAGTAATGGCCACGGGTAGGCTAACCCGAGCCCCTGAACCTTTCAAGACATCGGGGCCGGCTGCGCCCCTCAAGACCCCAAGATGAAGAGCTGCCTTTTGAGAGTCGGTGCAAGGCCACCGACTGCCCCTCACGGCCGAGTCCCAGGGACGACTTCGAGATAAGCTGACTCCTAACTGGCGGCTTCCAGAGAAGCCGACTATGGGGAGTCGGCCCATGACTCCAACCACCTCCTGCCTTCGCAATGATGGACAGGGGCCACGGCTAACGCTACGGCCCATTCTGCCCTGCTTATGGAAAGGGCATAACCATAGTGCGCCGTACCAGAGATCTCCATCCGCGCTGCATGCTGTTGCCATGCCAGCCTGACATCAGCCCGTGAGCGGGCGCCTGTGGCTTTACCGTCTGTCACGACCAGGCGGCGGGTCCCACCTGTCGGGCGGGGTACGAAGACGGCGAGAGCGCCACAAGACGGACCCGCTGGGGAGTCGGCCCCGAGTTTGCCTAGCCCCTCCCACGGGCCCCGCACGCCATTAACTGAGACAAGGCGGGGAATGGCGACAAAGTGATCGCCGTCAGCGTCCGCCTGCCATGACCCCATGACCAAGCCAGCGTCATTAGAAGCACGGCTACAGTAATCCGCAGCCGGCAAGACCCGCCAGCGGCGGACAAGGCCTGTCGGCTCCGTACCGAGCCCGTCGGCGGGCCCCAGCAGTCGGCGGAGAAGACGGCGGCCTGAGAGACAGACGGCTGGGACCCGCGCCCAGCCGGATTACCATTGTACCGCAGAGGGGTAGGCCTATATAAGCCCCCAGGGCACCCATGCAAAGGGTCATCCACTTTTAGCACTAGGCCAGATCATATAGGAAGGAGGGAGCTAGCCTTGCCTTCTCCTACCTCCAGGAAACAGCTCAAGGAGCAACCTCGTACCCACTTTGCCATAGTGATCATGTGGAGACCCCGGAAGCGGCAGTGGGGTGTTATCTCCACGGAGAGCCCAAGCTGGGGTAAGATCCGTCGGCGTGCATGTCTTCGCCTCATCCGTTTCGAGCACCGGCGACGTTCTACTCGCCCCAACCATGATAAGCCATCCCTTGGCATATGTCGCACCCAACCCCCGACATTTGGCGCCCACCGTGGTGCGAGGTGCACCGTCGTCCGGAGACCTGCACTAGACGGGAACCCTTTTTCTTCCTCGCAGTTTAGCGCAGCTAGCCCAAGACGCCAGACGGAGTTCATACGACGCTGCGACAAGACGGCGCTTAAGATCGCCTGCGCAGCCAGCTGCCTCGCCGAACTTGTAGGCGAGGTTCGCCTCTCCGACGAGCCTGCATCCGACGTGGGCACGGGCGGCCCCGAGAGCCTCCTCGCAGGCCTCCTTGACCAACTCAATGTCGCCGGCGAGCCTACCATGGACTTGGAGTCCGTAGGCTCCACCGACCCAATGCTGGTCGACTCTGATACCGCGTCGCTCGACGCGTTCCCCACCAACGTGGTGGTCTATGACGAGCCGCTCCCTCGCGCGGAGAGTGGCGGAAGCACCGTCACAGAGGTGCTCGTCATCAGTCATGGACAAGATCCGGTGAAGGAGCTCATGACCCACTCGGACGCTGCTCGCAAGACCTGACCACGCCTATTCCGGAAGACGCCGATGCCGAGACGCCGGAGGCGCGCCACCTTCACTCGTCGAGAAGGCGCCGAAGAAGCTGGCAAGCATGAGACGCTTGTCGAAGCCTAGCAGCGTGAGATGGATCATGCTTTGTGGGCGGCTCATGACCCCAAGCCCGGGCTTCTAGCCACCTAGGGCGCGGTCGGCCAGCTTGGCGTGGCCATCGCCAACCTGTTTGGGGCCAATCACCCTGTATACGCCACGCCTGCGGAGAACATCCGCGCCGCCCAGGCGGCGACGGACGAGCTAGACAACTTTGAGGGTGAAGAGTGCCGCCTGATGACGGAGCGAGTCCACCAGCTCCTCGGCAGCGCTGCCGTCGCGAGAATGAAGCCGGCTGCCGCCACGAGGCACCGCGAACGACAAAGCAGCGACCTGCCTTCCCGCCGAGAGCAAGCGCGCGACGTCTCGGACGCCGATCAAGCGGTGTCCGCGGAAGAAAGAGACAAGGATCCCATTGTCAGCCGCAGTCGGACTTCGCATCACCATCGAAGCGTGACCAGACGGCCGCCTAAGAGCAAAGGAACAGCGGGGCGACTATTTGCCTCCTCCGCCTCGCAAAGAAAGGCGAGTCTCCCCGCCACCAGTCGAGCATCCGACTCTCGGCGACCGCCTTGGCCGCCGAGAGGGAGTCGGAGAAAACGACGCCCGCCACCGGATCGACCGACTCCACCGACACCTGGCGCTAGAAGAAGAAGATGAGTTGGGTCCGCCCTGTTTCGGACCTCCCATCTGAGACGAGCCCTTTCCCAAAGGGTTCACGCTCCCCCGAGATACGCCCAAGTACACCGGCTCCGTAAAGCCGGAAGACTGGCTGGTTGACTACTCCACGGCCGTCAGCATAGCGAACGGCAACAAGCGTGTTGCCATAAAGTATGTTCCACTCATGCTCCAGGGCACGGCCCGGACATGGTTGAACAGCCTGAAGCACCGCAGCATCAACAGCTGGGTCGACTTCAACGAAGCCTTCGTCCGGAACTTCACAAGCACGTACAAGCAACCTCCCATGCCCCGCCAAACTTTCCTTGTGCATGCAAGGCCCCAATGAGTCAACTTCGCGACTACCTCACGCTACTGGGCGAGCTTGGAACTCCTGCAAAGGGCGTGCACAAGGTGCAAAGCTATCGAGTACTTCACCGCCGGGTGCGTAGAAGGCACCTCCTCAAGCACAAGCTCTTTTGCGACGCAGCCGAGACCCTCGGACGAGCCGCTGATCATAGCGCATAAGCACGCCACAGCCGACTCCTCCATGAAGGCGGAGATTCAAGTTAGTCTGGCCAGCAAAGTAGCCCTCAGGCTCCCGAGAACTCCGGTGGAGACGCCACGGTGATCGCCTGTAAACGATCCTACAAGCGCAAGGCCCCACGGCCCAGCTTCCGGCAGCCGGAGTTGCGGCGATCGAAGACCAGCAGCCGGAGGGGCAGCCTCCGACCAAGCGACAGAAAGGTGGCAAGTCCAACTGGTTGCCGGCCTTCTCTTATGAGCAGACTCTAGATGGTCCCTGCAAGTTCCACAGCGGCGCGAAGCCGTCAAACCACACAACCCGGAAGTGCCATCGGCTCACGGGATCGCCAAGGGAGGCGGCCTCCTGCCTCCCCGCCTCTTGGGCCGCCTCCACCGTCGCCCAAAGAGCTGTCAGTCGCCAATCGACGCAGTACAAGATGAGTACCCAAGAGCACGGAGCCTATGTGGTGTTCACCGGTGTGGCTGACGATCGGCGTAGTAAGCGGCGATCAAGCGGCAAAGAGGTGAATGCATTAGCATCGAGATACTCCGGAAGTTCATGCACTGGTCCGAGAAGCCTATCGGTTGAGCAGAGCTGATCACCCGGAAGGTGATGCCAAGTCCGGCTCCTACGCCTGGTCTTGGGTGCCACCTTGCCCACAGATAGGCAGACGCTTCGCTTCTCGCGAGTCTTGATAAACGGAGGCAGTAGCATCAACATCCCTGTACAAGGATACCATGGAGAAGTTAGGAATCAAGCAAAGACAGCTTCAGAACAGCCGGACTGTGTTCCACGGCATTGTTCCTGGCCTTTCCTTCTCACCAATCGGCAAGATCCTGATAGACGTCCTCTTTCGAGAAAAGATCATTTCCGCCGAGAGCCAATTTGGTTTGATGTGGTGGACCTCGAAAGTCCGTACCATGCGTTGCTTGGCCGACCTACTTTGGCCAAGTTCATGGCGGTCCCCCACTACGCCTACCTCAAGATGAAGATGCCGAGTTCCAAGGGGATTCTGACCATAGCCGGCGACTACAGTAAAATCGCTCATGCGCTACTGAAAGCGATCGGCTAGCCGAGTCCCCGGTAATCGTGGTGAGAAGCGGCTTCTTGATCGGGTTGTGGCGATGGCGGCAAGCAGCCCGAGATGTCGCCCAACCCCAAGGAGTCGGAAGGCGAGGGTTCGTTCAAGCCGGCCAAAGCAACGAAGAAGATACCCTTGGACCTTGAGCACCAGAGAGGTACGTCATTATAGGTGCGAACCTTGACAACAAATAGGAAGCGAGCTCATCGATTTCCTCCGTGAGAATCGGAACATCTTCGATGGTCCCTAAAGACATGCCGGTGTACCGGATGGAATTCGCCGAGCACAAGTTACATATGGATCCACGATGTGAAGCCCGTCGAGCAACCCTTGGCGCCGCTGTCGAAGAGAAGAGAAGAGTTGTTGGAGAAGAGATAGCCCGACTCCTAGCAGCGGCTTCATTATGGAAGTGTTTTTCGTAATGGTTAGCAAACCAGTCTGGTCTTTGAAGAAGAACAAGCGATGGAGGATGTGTATTGACTACACAAGCATCAACAAAGCTTGCCCCAAGGACCCATTCGCTCTGCCGAGAATTGATCAGGTGATAGACTCCACAGCCGGATGCGATCTGTTGAGCTTCTTAGATGCATATTCAGGGTATCACCAGATCAAGCTAGACCCGGCTGATAGACTGAAGACCGCCTTCATCACGCCGTTTGGAGCCTTCTGCTACCTGACAATGACGTTCGGCTTGAGGAATGCGGCGCCACCTTTCAGCGTTGCATGCGTGAAGTGCCTCCTCAAGCAACTCGGCGAAGCATGTACGTCTGCGTGGGCGATGTGGTGGTGAAGGCGGAGCGTGGAACACTGCTGGAAGACCTCAAGGAAACCTTTGAGAACTGCGCCCGATTCCGGATCAAGCTCAACCACGAGAAGTGCATCTTGGAGTACCAGCCGCCAACTCCTTGGCTTCCTGGTCTCTGAACGCGGCATAGAGTGCAACCTTGTAAAGATCAAGGCCATCGAGAGGATGGAGGTACCCCGCTGACTGATAGATGTGCAAAAGTTCACCGGCTGCTTGGCGTCCATCAGCCGATTCATTAATCGGCTGGGCGAGAAAGCTCTCCCTTTATACCAGCTCATGAAGAAGACCACTTTTTTTGAATGGAACCACAATGCGGAATGAGCTTTTCTCCGCTTGAAGAAAATGTTGAGTACTTCGTGGCCGGGCGTGCCCCGACTCCTAAAGAGCCCATGCTCACATACATTGCCGCCACCGGTAGGGTAGTCGGCCACGATCATTGTAGTTGAATGCAAGGAGGAAGGCAAAGGCGCTACTGTCCGAGAGATCGGTATATTACCTGGCGGGCATCGCCGACTTCCGCGTAACTACCCCCACTACCAGAAGATGTGCTACGGCATGCACTTTGCCGCCAAGAAGTTGAAGCCTTACTTTCAAGAGCATCGAATCACTGTGGTTTGCACAGCCCCACTAGCCGAGATCATTGGAAGCCGTGATGCTTCTGGCCGAGTGGCCAAATGGGCCATAGAGCTGGCTCCCTACACCATCTACTACCAGCCCTCAAGACCGCCATCAAGTCGCAACCATCGGCCGACTTCCTCTTCGAATGGGCGAGACCCGATTACCTGCCGCCGCCGCCTTGACTCCACCCATTGGCGGATGCATTTCGATAGCTCAAGATGCGCACCGGCTTGGGAGCCGGGCGTTGTCATAGATTCCCCAAAAGGCGACAAGCTCAAATATCGCTGCAGATCCATTTCGCCGCCTCCAACAACGTCGCCCGAATATGAGGCGCTCATTCACGGGCCCGGCTTGCCAAAGAACTTGGCATTCGCCGGATCCGTGTTATGGCGACTCGATTTAGTGGTCAATGATCATCTGGCGATTGGGGCGCCTAAAGATGCAAACATGGCGAGCTACCATTTCCTGTACAACAACTCAGCGGATATTTCGAGGGGTGCGAGTTCCTTCACGTGCCAAGAAATGACAACGACCAAGCAGACACCCTGGCACGAATCGGCTCCACCCGCCAAGCAATACCATCCGGCGTCGCCCTTGGCGCCTCCTCAAGCCGTCATCAAGCCTTCACCAGAATCAGACTCCATCTTTGTGCCGGCTCCCCCTGAAGAAGTCGGATCCGACTCAAGAGCCCCAGCAGACGCCACGAGAATTCTTACAGATGGCTCCAAGAACACCGGAGTCGAAGCCGGCCTGGGACTTGAACCCGGCCCGAGGATCAAGGCGACCAGTCAAAGACTCCAGAGCTCGGCCGGGGACTGCACGGTCGGCCGGGACTGCACCGTCGGCCCGGGGACTTCATGAATCCGACAAGCGTCAAGGACTCCAGCCGCCCGCGCGTCGACCAGCCGCCCTCGTCCAAGTCGTTGTCTTTGGCAGTTGAAGAAATAGCACCGTCATGGGCCCAGCCCATCCTCAAGTTCCTAGAGAGCAAAGACACATGGCCCGATGAAATCTTGGCTCCGGCAAATCTGACAGCCCGGCGGCAGCCTACACCATAGTCAATAGAGAGCTGGTCGGCCTTGATTATCACCGGTGTCTACCAGCGTTGCATCGAGCCAGAACAAGGGCAAGCAATTCTTAAAGACATCCATCGAGGCGAGTGCGGCCACCATGCGGCCTCAAGAGCACTCATCGCCAAAGCCTTTCGACACGGTTTCTTCTGGCCAACTGCCCTAGAAGATGCCAAGGAATTAGTGCAAAAATGCAAAGGGTGCCAGAAGTTCCGCTCCAAGCCGCATCAGCCGGCTTCCGCGCTTATCCCCATCGCCTGGCCCTTTGCGGTTTGGGTCCTGGACAAGGTGGGACCATTCAAAACAGCACGAGGTGGCCTAACTCACTTACTTGTCGCGGTGGACAAGTTCACCAAGTGGATAGAATTAAAGCCCATCAAGAAGTTGAATGGTCCGACTGCAGTGACTTTCATCTCCGACATCACGATTTGGTACGGCATACCACACAGCATCATCACCGACAATGGCACAAATTTTGCCAAAGGCGGCTTGGCCCGTTCTGCGACACGGGGCACCCGGATCGACTTAGCGTCCGCCGCCCATCCGCAGTCAAGCGACCAGTGTGGAGCGAGCAAGCGGCCTCATCCTGTCTGGCATCAAGCCTCGACTGGTCGAACCACTGGAGCGTTCGGCCGGCTGTTGGCTTGATGAGTTGCCAGCCGTCCTTTGGAGTCCGCGCACGACTCCAAACAAGTCAACCGACTTCACACCTTTCTTCCTCGTCTACGATGCTGAAGCCGTCATCCCAACGGACATAGAGTTCGACTCCCCACGAGTCACCATGTACACCGAGGAGGAAGCAGAAGAAGCACGTCAAGACGGTGTCGATCTGCTGGAAAAGGGCCGGCTGTTGGCACTTAGCCAGTCCAGCATCTACCAGCAGAGCCTGCGCCGATACTACAACAGGAAGGTCAGGCCGAGATCTTTCCAAGAGGGTGACCTTGTGCTCCGACCGATCCAGCAAACAGCCGGCTAGCACAAGCTGTCAGCGCCTTGGGAAGGCCCCTTCATTATTAGCAAAGTGCTGGGCAACGACCCCTACTACGTCGGCCTTTCCGTAAGCCACGAGCACGCAAGAGGTACGACTCCGGCAAAGAGACGGAACTGCCATGGAATGCAAATCTTCTCGAAGATTTTTACAGTTGATGCAAGATGTACCACGCTACTCTTTGTATTAAAGTACCAAGACTTGGGCCCCGAGAGGCGAGCTCGGGGACTGCCCTTTTGTTATCTATATGATAAGAATTATGCCTTGAGTATGCTACTCTTTGTTATGCTGCTTGGCACCGGGTTCGGCTAGTCGGCCGGGGACTCGCCGCCACTCAGCGCTATGGAATGCTTCCTGTGATCGGACAAGTAGTGTGTGGTGCCTAAGCCATCTCTGTCGGGAAGCCTTTCCTTGAGCGAGCTATTTTGGTGGGCGGGGAGAAAGGAAGAATGGGCGCCCACATGAAAAATGGCTGAGGACTCAAAGCATAAACATAGCTTAAGCCGGCTTCCAGCCTCTCTCCGCAAAGCCGACTCTTGAGTAGTCAGCTTGCCGCTTTCTATCCAACTTGTTAAAAAGACTCTTAAAAAATTGCCAAGTACTTGCCTTCCCAAAAGTAGCCAAGCATTTGATCCAAGGTAGCGTCTGCGTAATCTGTTGTCCGGCCCGGCAAGGCGGCGACTAAGGAAAGCGACAAAGGAAAAAAAGCCAAAGGAGCAATGAGCAAGGAAAGATAGAATTCGGATAAATATTTACATAACATAGGCCCTTGGCGAATCTTCAGCAAGTTCAAAATACACCCAGCGGGTGGAATTGTGCGATTAACAAGTTCTTCAAAGACTACTAAAGCAGATAAAATAAAGGCAAGACGGAAGCCTTGGAAGCGGCGAGACAGTTTGGAGGGCCGGAAGAGACGGCGGTGTCGAGCGCCGGGCGGCCGGTGGCAATCTCGGCTTGATCGTCTTGGCGGAAAAGGCGGCTCGATCGGGCCTTGACTCGTTCTTGGAGGCACGCAGTCGAGCCGAGGCTGGTCGCCCGCTCCATCTTCCAGCGCCTCCGTCTCACCTCCTCCGTCCTCCGCCTCGCCTTCCTCCTGGGCGGCTGGAGCCGATCTCCTCCGCCGAGTCCTCGTCGTAATCCGGGTTCATCGAACCACTCGGCCGGCGCCTCCCGCCCGTCTTCAGCCCGCCAGGACGAAGACGCTGGTGTTTAATGTAATCGGCGATCGCCACCGCAGCGCTCAACGAGGGCGCTCTTCCACAGCTACTCGGCTCCGCCGGGGCCTCTCGACCGAACGTGGCAGCCGGTCCAGTCCAGCCTCGATACCACGCCTTGATTTCGAATTCCAAGGCTCGGGCGCTCCGGCCCGGGCGAGGAACCCTTCCAAGCCTCAAGACGGGCCAACATGATTTCCGCTCCGGGCAATCGACTGGAGGCGCAGAACCGGCATGTCTGGCTACAAGGCAGCAATTGCACAGGCGCCGACACGTTGAAGCCGGGCGCAGCATCCGATGGGCGGCCGTGAGACGAGCCTCGATGCTCAGAAGCTGCTCGTCAAGGGTCCGGGGGGCGTTGGTAGCAATCTCCGCACCATTTGCCCTCCCGCCTCGCGATCAGCCTCGATGGCTTGGTTGGCCGCCTGCGTATGGCCGGGGAAGAAGTCTGCCAAGACGAAAAAGAAGCAAGTCAAATATTTAGGAGTCATCCAGATCTATAGTCAGCGGCTCAAAGAAAGAAAGTAACGAATTTCACCGTCGACGATGTCCTCGATCTCATGGAAGCCGGAGGTCAGCAGGGCCTCCTTGTCAGTCCAGGGGGAGCGCTCACTTTCGAACTAGGCCATGAGAGCAGTCTTTTTCTTCTCCGCCTCCTCCCGCGCCTTCTTAAGCAGCTCCCTTTGCTCCACCAGCCAGCAGGTCGTGCTCTGCGACGAGCTTGCTGCACTCCTCCCCCTTGGCACGCAACGCGGTGTTGGCTTCGCCTAGCTGCTGCTGAAGAGCGGCGTTGGCCTCTGAAGAATAAAAAGAAAGAGGACGTTAAGTCGTCAACAAAGAGGGTCGCCGAGAAGATCCGGCCCGACTGCTCCGCAGTCGGCCCGAATCTCAGGGACTACAGCCCGCGGGTGCGCCAGCGCGCCCCCGTGAAGAAGAAGGAACACTCACTCCGACCCTCTGACAAGTCGGCAGTTCGCATGCCCAGCTCCTCAACATTGCGGTTGAAGGCGGTAGCCCAGCGGAGGTTGTGATACTCCTGTGATAAGTATTTTAGACAAAGGTAAATATTTGGAACTCACGGATGGAGTTCGGAGCCGCTGCTCAAGCAGCCGCCCAAAACTCGGGGACTACACTCTAGTGGGTGAGGCTGGCCGCTTCCCCACAGAGAGAAGAACAAGAAAAACAAAGTCAAAGAAGAAAGCATGCCGGACGGTTGCTCGACGGCCGGATGCGCCTGGTGCAGTTCTGGATGGCGTGTCGCCCTCAGCTCGCAGCCGCTGAACATCCAAAAGCGTCTGGTTCAGCGGGCATGTGCCGCCTCCTCGCACCTGTGGTAGCGCTCGTCGCCTCGGCGTACAGGATGCTTGTTGTGGCGGCGCCGGTCTCTGCAAAGGCGTGGCGCCCGTGTCGCCTTCCCAGGCGGCGCCTTGGCGAAGCGGCGACTTGAAGGAGCAGCTTCTGCAGCCTCGTCTTCGATCGGCCGGCGTGATCCGCGGTCTTGGCTGTTTACTTGCGCTCCCAGGGCCAGCGGCGGAGGTGGCGGTGGCGGCACGGTCGTGTCCGAAATGGAGGTCTCGCCGCCGTCCCTCTCCATGATGGGCTTCTCGCCGCCGACTCCCCCAGTCTGCCCCGTGAACTCCGGGGACGGCGGCGCGGAGCTCAGCGGGATGACGAGCAACGCCGATTGGCGGTCTTGCGGCCTCCTCAGCTTCGCCGCTTTGCGCGACGGCGGCTTCGGCCTCATCCGGCTTCTTACAGGCGGAGGCGCCGCCTTCTCGGCCTCCGCCTTCTCCAAGCGGGCGGCTTCTTCCTCGTCGCGCTTCTCCTGGCGTTTTGCTCTGTCGCCTCCCGAAGGTCGGCGGGGTCAATCCGCCTAGTGGCGGGCGTCTGCCGACCCCATGATGGAGGCGGCAGTGACCCTCTCCAAAGTCAGGGGAGCCCTGAAGCGAGGAAGGCATGTAAAAGATTTGGACAAGATTCACAAGAAGAAAACAAGACAAAAGGCGGAAGCACTTACGCAGATACCAGTGGCGGCTTTTTCACTTCCTTGTGGAAGCGGTTGGCCTTTGCGGCCGCCTCTTCCCGCTTGGTCGCGGCGGTCGCCCCCTTGAACTTCTTCGACTGGCCGCCAAGCAAGCTCGGCCCGGCTCGGCGCTTCTTCGCGCCGCCTTGACCATCCAAGACGGCGGAGGAACTCGCGCTCGGCTGGCCGACCTTTGGCCCCAGTGGCGGCGAGGCAACTTCCCTCGGCGTCGTCATCGAGCGGTCGGCGAAGTGGCCGAGGGCCTGAAGCTGCCTGCTCCTCCTCCTCCTCCTTCGGCGTCGGCCTCCATCGCTGCCGCCCCCAAGTCAGGGTCATCGACGTCGCTCTCTGCTCGGTCGGGGACGAACTCACGGGCCGGTCCTGTGGTGCCGACTGAAGGCTGGATGAGGGGGTTCTGACTCGAAAAACCAAAAAAGATCAGAAGTCAGATTCGGCTGAAAAAGAAAAACAGAAGAAGAAGAGAGACGACTTACAACAGGCGGGGGGTTGGCGCGTGAGTACGGCTCCTTGCCGAACCGCCAATCCGCCGTGAGATTGCAGTTCGCGATGTAGTTCACCATGTCCGCCACCTCCGCGTGGGGCATGTCCTTGGAGCACATCCGACTTGGGTCCTGGTGGCCGCTCATCGCATGCCGGTCGATGAGGTCGGCCTTGGAGCGGGAGGACTCGGCGCGCCATGAAGGCGATCAGCAGGTCGGCCCCGGTCAAACCCTCCGACTGCGTCAGCACTCGGAGTCGCGCGACGGCGGCGGCACCAGCGGAAGTCAGCGTCCTGACCCGGTGGGACCAGGCGAGAGCCTCCGGCCGGTGCGCCCGGCTTCATAAGGCGGCAGATTGACCCGATGCATATACAGGCGACGTTCTTCACATAAAATAGGACCGCTGCCACATCTTCACCGACTTAATCAAGCGAGATGGTGGGAAAGCGGGTTGTCGGCCACCGATCTCCGCATCACGATGAAGGTACGCCTTTGGTCGGCACGCACCGGCTGACGCGTGCGTGCGAGCTTGACTGGAAGAACTCCCCCATAACTTCGATGGTGGGGAGAAACGCCGAGGAAGCCTTCGCACAAGGTGGCGAAGAGCGGCCGGTAGCACCACCGTGTTCGGAGTAAGGTGGTGCGGCTGGAGCCTGTGGAACTCCAAGAAGGAGCGGAGGAAACCGCTCGCCAGAAGCCCTAGGCCGCGCATGAGGTGCGAGCGGAATATGACCCGCTCACCCTCCTCCGGCGCCGGCGATACTTCTCTCGCTGGCGCGGCGCGGGCCTGCACTAGGTGCTTGCCATGGAGACGGCGCGTCTTGCGAAGGAACTCGATGTGGTCGTCGTCCACCTCGGAGCTGGCCCACACGCCGGAGCGCCACGGCGGAAGAGTGCGGCCCGCAGGAAGAGCTCATCATGCCCAGGCGTGGCGTGGTTGCGCGGCGGCGTGAGAGGAAGAAGAAGCAAGAGGAAGCGAAGCGAATAGGGAAGATGGGCGGCGTGCTTCGCGCCCCTCCTCCCGCCTACTTATAGGCTCGTGGGCTGAGAAGCCGATGGGGCGAAGCGATGGGATTAATCGCGCCCGGGACCCCACGCCCCCACGATTTACCACCACACGGGTTATCAGCAGCGATTACGACGTGGGAACCCAACCGTCCGCACGGCCGCAATGGATCCGTTCGCGTCTTGGCCGAGGCGCGTAGTGGCGGCTCCCGCTGGCGGCTCGTCCGTCAGCGGTGGGTGGGCAGGCCCGACTGCCGCTGCGTGGCGCCACGAGACGGGTCCCTGGCAGCAAATGCCTGGAAGCTTATCGAGCACGCTGCACGGATCCCGCCACGACTTTAAAACTCTTTAAGGGCAAGATGGCCTTCATGAATCCGGCTCGTACTAGTCGGCCTAGAGGAGGACGGCAAGCAAGGCCCAGATTCCACCACCGGAAGGATGAAACTGTTGAGGCTCCTCGACATGTCACCCTCGGCGCCTCACCAGCTTCGGGGACTACTGTCGGAGTAATGGGCCACGGGTAGGCTAACCCGAGCCCCTGAACCTTTCAAGACATCGCCGGGCTCGCCCCTCAAGACCCCAAGATGAAGAGCCGCCTTTTGAGAGTTGGCGGCAAAGGCACGCCAGCGCCTCACTGGCCGAGTCCCGTGGGCGACTTGAGATAAGCCGACTCCCTCGGGCGGCTTCGGAGAAGCCGACTATGGGGAGTCGGCCCGCGACTCCAACCACCTCCTGCCTTCGCAATGATGGATGAGATGGGGTATGGCCAACACGCGGCCCATTCCTGCCCCGTTTGTGAAGGGCAGGGATGGCCACATTGCGTCGTACCAACGGATATCTCCATCCGGCGCGGCACTGTTGCCATGCCACGACATTAGCCCCTTCCGGCGGTGCCTCGCGCCACGACGGCCTCTCTGCACGACCCGTAGACGGCGGGTCCCACCGTCGGCGAAGTCTGGGTAAGACGGCGAGAGCGCCACAAGACGGACCCATTGGGAGTTGGCCCCCAGGAGTCGGCTAGCCCCTCCCACGGGCCCCGCACGCCATTAACCAGACAAGACGGGGAATGGTGACAGTGATCACCTGTTAGGCGGCGGCACTGTTGCCATGACCCCATGACCAAGCCAAAGCGTCATTAGAAGCATCTGGTTACATGAATCCGCAGCGGCAAGACCACGGGCCAACAAGCGGACAAGGCCTGTCGGCTCCAGACGAGCAGGGCCGGTGGGCCCCACCAACAAGCGGAGAAGACTCACACTGTGAGACAGACGGCTGGGACCCGCGCCCAGCCGGATTACCATTGTACCCCTGAGGGGTAGGCCTATATAAGCCTCCAGGGCACCCATGCAAAGGGTCATCCACTTTTAGCACTAGGCCAGATCATATAGGAAGGAGGGAGCTAGCCTTGCCTTCCCCTACCTCCACGAAACAGCTCAAGGAGCAACCTTGTACCCACTTTGCCATAGTGATCATGCGGAGACCCCGCAGAGGAGCAGTAGGGGTGTTATCTCCACGGAGAGCCCTGAAGCTGGGTAAGATCCGCCGGCGTGCATGTCTTCGCCTCATCCCGTTTCCAGGCACCGGCGACGTTCTACTCGCCCCCACCATGATAAGCCAACTCTTGGCATATGTCGCACCCAACCCCCGACACCATGTGACATTGGGCAGCTTGCTCACCATGGCGCCTCCGCACTCCGCATGTTGGTCTTCCACCACGTTCGTCTTCACATTGAAAATCTTGAGCCACTGCCCGAAGTGGGGTGGATTGCGGAGGAAGGCCTCACACACGACAATAAATGCCGAGATGTTGAGGAATGATTTTGGGGCTAGATCATGGAAATCTAGACCGTAATAGAACATGAGTCCGCGGACGAAAGGTTGGAGAGGAAACCCTAACCCGCGGACGAAGTGGGGGATGAACACCACCCTCTCATTGGGCTTCGGGGTGGGGATGATCTGCCCATTGGCCGGGAGCCGGTGGGCGATTTCTTTGGCTAGGTACCCGGCCTCTCAAAGCTTAGTGATGTCCTTCTCCTTGATGGAGGAGGCCATCCACTTGCCTTGCACTCCAGATCCGGACATGGTTGAGTGCTTTCTTGAGGCGGAAAGGATGAGGACATGGGTGCTGGAGCTCGAGAATGGAAGGGCAGAGAAAGAGAGAAGGCGTGGGTGAAGAAAGGGAATCCTTATCTCCTTATAAAGGCAGTGAATATCAAGCGCCTCCCCACTCGCCTAAAAACGCGCATGTTCCCAGGGGCTTGATGTCTACTACACAACCTTCTTCTTGTAGACGTTGTTGGGCCTCCAAGTGCAGAGGTTTGTAGGACAGTAGAAAATTTCCCTCAAGTGGATGACCTAAGGTTTATCAATCCGTGGGAGGCGTAGGATGAAGATGGTCTCTCTCAAACAACCCTGCAACCAACAAAGAGTCTCTTGTGTCCCCAACACACCCAATACAATGGTAAATTGTATAGGTGCACTAGTTCGGCGAAGAGATGGTGATACAAGTGCAATATGGATGGTAGATATTGGTTTTTGTAATCTGAAAATATCCAAACAGCAAGGTAATTAGTGGTAAAAGTGAACGTAAATGGTATTGCAATGCTAGGAAACAAGGCCTAGGGTTCATACTTTCACTAGTGCAAGTTCTCTCAACAATAATAACATAATTGGATCATATAACTATCCCTCAACATGCAACAAAGAGTCACTCCAAAGTCACTAATAGCGGAAAACAAAGAGATTATGGTAGGAGTGCGAAACCACCTCAAAGTTATTCTTTCCAATCAATCCGCTTTGGCTATTCCTATAAGTGTCACAAACAGCCCTAGAGTTCGTACTAGAATAACACCTTAAGACACAAATCAACCAAAACCCTAATGTCACGTAGATACTCCAATGTCACCTCAAGTATCCGTGGGTATGATTATACGATATGCATCACACAATCTCAGATTCATCTATTCAACATACACATAGAACCTCAAAGAGTACCCCAAAGTTTCTCTTAGGAGAATCAAGACGAAAACGTGTGCCAACCCCTATGCATAGGTTCATGGGCGGAACCCGCAAGTTGATCACCAAAACATACATCAAGTGAATCACGTGATATCCCATTGTCACCACAGACACGCACGGCAAGACATACATCAAGTGTTCTCAAGTCATTAAAGACTCAATCCGATAAGATTACTTCAAAGGAAAACTCAATTCATTACAAGAGAGTAGAGGGGAGAAGAAACATAAGATCCAACTATAATAGCAAAGCTCGCGATACATCAAGATCATGCCAAATCAAGAACACGAGAGAGAGAGATCAAACACATAGCTACTGGTACATACCCTCAGCCCCGAGGGTGAACTACTCCCTCCTCGTCATGGACAGAGCCGGGATGATGAAGATGGCCATCGGTGAGGGTTCCCCCCTCCTGCAGGGTGCCGAAATAGGGTCCCGATTGGTTTTTGGTAGCTACAGAGGCTTGCATGGCGGAACTCCCGATCTATCCTGTTCCCCGATCGTTTTTGTGTATATTGATATATATATATATATATATATATATATATATATATATATATAGGTGAAAGAAGTACGTCAGGGGGGCCACGAGGGGCCCACGAGGGTGGAGGGCGCGCCCCCCTACCTCGTGGCTCCCACGTTTCTTTCCTGACGTGCACTCCAAGTTTATCCGGTAGCTTTGCTTCCAAAAATAACTTCTCTAGTTGGTTTCATTCCGTTTCGACTCCGTTTGATATTCCTTTTCTTCGAAACACTAAAACAAGGGAGAAAATAGGAACCGACACTGGGCTCTGGGTCAATAGGTTAGTCCCAAAAGTAATATAAATGTGGATAATGAAGCCCATAAACATCCAAAACACATAATATAATAGCATGGAACAATCCAAAATTATAGATACGTTGGAGACGTATCAGCATCCCCAAGCTTAATTCCTGCTCGTCCTCGAGTAGGTTAATGATAAAAAAGATAATTTTTGATGTGGAGTGCTACTTGGCATAATTTCAATGTAATTCTTCTTACTTGTGGTATGAATATTCAGATCCGAAAGATTCAAGACAAAAGTTTAATATTTACATAAAAATAATAATACTTCAAGCATACTAACAAAGCATCATGTCTTCTCAAAATAACACGGCCAAAGAAAGTTATCCCTACAAAATCATATAGTCTAGCTAGGCTCTATCTTCACCCACACAAAGTATTTAAATCATGCACAACCCCGATGACAAGCCAAGCAATTTTTTTCATACTTTTGACATTCTCAACACTTTTTCAATCTTCACGCAATGCATGAGCGTGAGCCATGGATATAGCACTATATGTGGAATAGAATGGTGGTTGTGGAGAAGGCGAGAAAAGGAGAAGATAGTCTCACATCAACTAGGCGTATCAGCGGGCTATGGAGATGCCCATCAATAGATATCAATGTGAGTGAGTAGGGATTGCCATGCAATGGATGCACTAGAGCTATAAGTATATGAAAGCTCAACAAAAGAAACTAAGTGGGTGTGCATCCAACTCGCTTGCTCACGAAGACCTAGGGCATTTTGAGGAAGCCCATCATTGGAATATACAAGCCAATTTCTATAATGTAAAATTCCCACGAGTATATGAAAGTGACAACATAGGAGACTCTCTATCATGAAGATCATGGTGCTACTTTGAAGCACAAGTGTGGTAAAAGGATAGTAGCATTGTCCCTTCTCTCTTTTTCTGTCATTTTTTTATTTTTTATTCCTTTTTTGGGCCTTTTCTCTTTTTTTATGGCCTCTTTTTTCTCTTTTTTTATTTTTTTCGTCCGGAGTCTCATCCCGACTTGTGGGGGAATCATAGTCTCCATCATCCTTTCCTCACTTGGGACGATGCTCTAAAAATGATGATCATCACACCTTTATTTTCTTACAACTCGATACTTAGAACAAAATATGACTCTATATGAATGCCTTCAAGCGGTGTAATCGATATGCAATGAATCAAGAGTGACATGTATGAAAGAATTATGAACGGTGGCTTTGCCACAAATACAATGTCAACTACATGATCATGCAAAGCAATATGACAATGATGAAGCGTGTCATAATAAACGGAGCGATTGGAAAGTTGCATGGCAATATATCTCGGAATGGCTTTGGAAATGCCATGATAGGTAGGTATGGTGGCTGTTTTGAGGAAGGTTTATGGTGGGTGTATGATACCCGGCGAAAAGTGCAGCGTATTAGAGAGGCTAGCAATGGTGGAAGGATGAGAAAAGTGCATATAATCCATGGACTCAACATTAGTCATAAAGAACTCATATACCTATTGCAAAAAATCTACAAGTTTATCAAAGCAAAGTATTACGCGGCATGCCCCTAGGGGATAGATCGATGCAGAAAAAGACCATCGCCGCCCCCTAATCACCGCCACTCATAAGGAAGACAATCAATAAATAAATCATGCTCTGACTTCATCACATGACGATTCACCATACGTGCATGCTACGGGAATCACAAACTTTAGAACAAGTATTTCTCTAATTCACAATGACTCACTAGCATGACTCTAATATTACCATCTTTATATCTCAAAACAATTATCAAGCATCAAACTTTTCTTAGTATTCAACACACTCAAAAGAAAGTTTTTACTAATCTTGAATACCTAGCATATTAGGATTATTTAAGCAAATTACCGTGCTATTTAAGACTCTCAAAATAATCTAAGTGAAGCATGAGAGATCAATAGTTTCTATAAAACAAATCCACCACCGTGCTTTAAAAGATACAAGTGAAGTACAAGAGCAAACGACAAACTACTCCAAAAGATATAAGTGAAGATCAATGAGTAGACGGATAATTATGCAACTATGTGAAGACTCTCGCATTTAATAATTTCAGATCTTGATACCTTATTCAAACAGAAAGCAAAGCTAAATAAAACTACATTGCAAGGATAGCACAACTCATGTGAAGAGGCAAAAACTTAGGTTCAACCGATACTAACTGATAGTTGTTGAAGAAGAAAGGTGGGATGCCAACCGGGGCATCCCCGAGCTTAGATGCTTGATACTTTTTGAAATAATATCTTGGGGTGCCTTGGTCATCCACAAGCTTGAGCTTTTGTGTCTCCTTAATTCCTTTTATATCTCAGTTTCCTAAATCTCGAGAGCTTCATCCACACCAAACTTGACAAGAACTCGTGAGATAAGTTAGTATAAACCAATGCAGAACTTTATCATCTTCTACTGTAACAAGTAACTAAAATTATTATTAAACATTGCATACTAAATGTCTCTGCATATTTAATACTCTTATCCTCAAATAGAATCATTAAACAAGCAAACATATGCAGACAATGCAAACATAATAGCAATCTGTCAAAACAGTACAGTCTGCAAAGAATGCAAGATTCATCCTACTTCCCTAACTCCAAAAATTATGAAAGAAAATTCCCACTGTATTAAATTTATCAGATCTTATTATGCAAAAGGTTTCAACATTTTATCACATCCTGACTTTTCTAGGGAATTTTTGCAACAGCGGTAAACTTTCTGTTTTGAAACAGCAACATGTATAATTGCAAAATAAGCATGGTGAAGGCTATCCTTGACATTTTTATTTAAACTAGAGCTGAAAAACACTATTATAAATAACAGCAAGCAAATACTAACAAAATAAAATGACGCTCCAAGAAAAACACATATCATGTGGTGAATAAAAATATAGCTCCAAGTAAAGTTACCGATGAACGAAGACTAAAGAGGGGATGCCTTCCGGGGCAGCCCCAAGCTTAGGCTCTTGGTTATCCTTGAATATTACCTTGGGGTGCCCTGGGCATCCCCAATCTTAGGCTCTTGCCACTTTTTATTCAATATTCCATCGAATCTTTACCCAAAACTTGAAAACTTCACAACACAAAAATTAACAGAAAACTCGTAAGCTCCGTTAGCGAAAGAAAACAAAAGACCACTTCAAGGTACTGTAATGAACTCATTCTAAATTCATGTTGGTGTAATATATACTGTATTCCAACTTCTCTATGGTTCATACCCTCCGATACTACTCATAGATTCATCAAAATAAGCAAACAACACATAGAAAACAGAATCTGTCAAAAACAGAACAGTCTGTAGTAATCTGTGACTAACGCAAACTTCTGGAACTCCAAAAATTCGAAAATAAATTGGTGGACCTGAGTAATTTGTCTATTAATCATCTGCAAAAGGAATCAACTAAACATCTCTCTCCAGTATAAAGTTTTAGTTAATCTCGTCAGCGCTAAAGTTTCTGTTTTTTACAGCATGATCATAAAGACTTCACCCAAGTCTTCCCAAAGGTTCTACTTGGCACAAACAATAATTAGAACATAAAACCACATCTAAACAGAAGCTAGATGGATTATTTATTCCTAAACATAACCAAAAAGCAAGAAACTAAAATAAAATTGCGTTTCCTCCCAACAAGCACTATCGTTTAACGCCCCTAGCTAGGCATGGTGATTTCAATGATGCTCACATAAAAGATAAGAATTGAAACATAAAGAGAGCATCATAAGAATATGACTAACACATTTAAGTCTAACCCACTTCCTATGCATAGGGATTTTGTGAGAAAACAACTTATGGGAACAAGAATCAACTTGCATAGGAAGGTAAAACAAGCATAACTTCAAGATTTTAAGCACATAGAGAGGAAACTTGATATTATTGCAATTCCTACAAGCATATATTCCTCCCTCATAATAATTTTCAGTAGCATCACGAATGAATTCAACAATATAACCAGCACCTAAAGCATTCTTTTCATAATCTACTTGCATAGAAATTTTATTACTCTCCACATAAGCAAAATTATTCTCATCAATAGTAGCGGGAGAAAA
Source organism: Aegilops bicornis (assembly GCA_021605145.1). Taxonomy (NCBI): domain Eukaryota; kingdom Viridiplantae; phylum Streptophyta; class Magnoliopsida; order Poales; family Poaceae; genus Aegilops; species Aegilops bicornis. Next base: position 154,293,233 of record CM038674.1, on the reverse strand, counting down.
CTCAACAAAATAAATATCATGTGAAGCATAATCCAATTGAAAATTAAAATCAAGATGACAAGTTTCATGGTTATCTTTATTCTTTATAGCATACGTGTCATCGCAATAATCATCATAAATAGTAGGCATGCTATCATCATAATAAATTTGCTCATCAAAGCTTGGGGGACTAAACATATCATCTTCATCAAACATAGCATCCCCAAGCTTGTGGCTTTGCATATCATTAGCATCAAGGGTATTCAAGGAATTCATACTAACAACATTGCAATCATGCTCATTATTCACATATTCTATGCCAAGCATTCTATGTAATTCTTCTTCTAGTACTTGAGCATAATTTTCCTTCCCATCATACTCACAAAAGATATTAAAAAGATGAAGCGTATGAGGCAAACTCAATTCCATTTTTTTGTAATTTTCTCTTATAAACTAAAGTAGTGCTAAAACAAGAAACAAAAAGATTCGATTGCAAGATATAAATATATACCTTCAAGCACTCACCTCCCCGGCAATGGCGCCAGAAAAGAGCTTAGTTGACGGGGTGTGAGTGCCGCCACCTAACCTCCCAGAACGGCGCCAGAAATGAGCTTGATGTCTACTACACAACCTTCTTCTTGTAGACGTTGTTGGGCCTCCAAGTGCAGAGGTTTGTAGGGCAGTAGCAAATTTCCCTCAAGAGGATGACCTAAGGATTATCAATCCGTGGGAGGCGTAGGATGAAGATGGTCTCTCTCAAACAACCCTGCAACCAAATAACAAAGAGTCTCTTGTGTCCCCAACACACCCAATACAATGGTAAATTTTATAGGTGCACTAGTTCGGTGAAGAGATGGTGATACAAGTGCAACATGGATGGTAGATATAGGTTTTTGTAATCTGAAAATATAAAAACAGCAAGGTAACTAGTGGTAAAAGTGAACGTAAAAGGTATTGCAATGCTAGGAAACAAGGCCTAGGGTTCATACTTTCACTAGTGCAAGTTCTCTCAACAATAATAACATAATTGGATCATATAACTATGCCTTAACATGCAACAAAGAGTCACTCCAAAGTCACTAATAGCGGAGAACAAACAAAGATATTATGGTAGGGTACGAAACCACCTCAAAGTTATTCTTTCCAATCAATCCGTTGGGCTATTCCTATAAGTGTCACAAACAGCCCTAGAGTTCGTACTAGAATAACACCTTAAGACACAAATCAACCAAAACCCTAATGTCACCTAGATACTCCAATGTCACCTCAAGTATCCGTGGGTATGATTATACGATATGCATCACACAATCTCGTGTTCATCTATTCAACCAACACATAGAACCTCAAAGAGTGCCCCAAAGTTTCTATCGAGAATCAAGACGAAAACGCAGCCAACCCCTATGCATAAGTTCATGGGCGGAACCGCAAGTTGATCACCAAAACATACATCAAGTGAATCACGTGATATCCCATTGTCACCTCAGATACGCACGGCAAGACATACATCAAGTGTTCTCAAGTCATTAAAGACTCAATACGATAAGATTACTTCAAAGGGAAAACTCAATCCATTACAAGAGAGTAGAGGGGGAGAAGAATCATAAGATCCAACTATAATAGCAAAGCTCGCGATACATCAAGATCGTGCCAAATCAATAACAAGAGAGAGAGAGAGATCAAACACATAACTACTGGTACGTACCTCAGCCCCGAGGGTGAACTACTCCCTCCTCGTCATGGAGAGCGCCGGATGATGAAGATGGCCATCAAGTTGAGGGTTCCCTCCCCGGTGCGGAGCAACAGGTCCCGATTGGTTTTGGTAGCTACAGAGGCTATGCGGCGGAACTCCATATCTATTCTCACATTGCGATCGTTTTAGGGTATATGGATATATATAGGTGAAAGAAGTACGTCAGGGGGGCCACAAGGGGCCCACAAGGGTGGAGGGCGCGCCCCCTACCTCGTGCCTCCCTCGTTTCTTTCCTGATGTGCACTCCAAGTTTATCCGGTAGCTTTCCTACCAAAAATAACTTCTCCAGTTGGTTTCATTCCGTTTCGACTCCGTTTGATATTCCTTTTCTTCGAAACGCTAAAACAAGGGATAAAAGCAGAACCGCACTCGCTCGGGTCAATAGGTTAGTCCCAAAAGTAATCTAAAAGTGGATAATAAAGCCCATAAACATCCAAAACACATAATATAATAGCATGGAACAATAAAAAATTATAGATACGTTGGAGACGTATCAGGGCTGTGCAAATGGCACTGTTGGATTACCCACGCCCGTATTGATGAGAATCCAGCAATAAGGGGGCACGATCTCTGCTTCGACAAGACGGCCAATGAAAACCGCATCTTGAAACGTGTAACGGTAGACGTGATGTCACATTACAAAAAGTTGTTAGCGGATTGGACTCGTGAAATATTATACTTGTGTTGCAGATCCGGATACATTCGTTGCGTCCGAAGACTATTTTGGAGTATTCGGAAAGGGGAAAGCAATGCCGAAGACAATCTGCGGGCCGGACACCTCATCATTGAAGCCTGGTTCAGGGGCTACTGAGGGAGTCCTGGACTAAGGGGTCCTCAGGCATCCGGCCTGTTGGACGCGGGCCGGACTAATGGGCTATGAAGATACAAAGACTGAAGACTCTACCCATGTCCGAATGGGACTCTCCTTGGAGTGGAAGGCAAGCTTGGCGACCATTTATGAAGATTCCTTTCTCTGTAACCGACTTTGTGTAAACCTAATCCCCTCCGGTGTCTATATAAATCGGAGGGCTAGGTCCGTAGAGGCCAATCATCATAATCATAGTCATACAGGCTAGACTTCTAGGGTTTTAGCCATTACGATCTCGTGGTAGATCAACTCTTGTAATACTCATATTCATCAAGATCAATCAAGCAGGAAGTAGGGTATTACCTCCATAGAGAGGCCCGAACCTGGGTAAACATTGTGTCCCATGTCTCCTATTACCATCGACCTTAGACGCGCAGTTCTGGACCCCCTACCCGAGATCCGACGGTTTTGACACCGACAATGGGTGAACAAATTATTGTTGGGCGGTTGATAGAATAGCGCATAGTTATGATGTTATTCATGGCATGATCAGTACATAGGTGTTACTTCCATGAAAAGTAGACCAAAATCCATCTGCATCGACTACTATTACTCCACCCATCGACCGCTATCCAGGATGCAACTATGGTATTAAGTTCATAAAGAACAGAGTAACGCTTTAAGCAAGATAACATAATGTAGACAAAATAAGATCAACTAATATGATCGGAACCCATTGTTTTTCCCTTAGTAGCAACAATACAAATACGTGCCTCGCTACCCCTTCTGTCACTAGGTGAGGACACCGCAAGATTGAGCCTACTACTATGCACCACTTCCACTGAAAATCTAATCATTAACTTGGCCAAAGATAACCCATAAATTGGAAAGAATTACATACCTCTAATAATCACACATAATAAAGTTTACTATATAATTCAATTACTTTCAACGAATAATCTGATCATAAACACACAATTCATCAGATCCCAACAAACACAACACACAAAACGATTACATCATACCGATCTCCTAAGAGAACATTGTCTTGAATATCATAACATGTGCACGAGAGAGAGAGAGAGAGAGAGAGATCTAGCTAATCACTATGGACCCATAGGTCTTGTAGGGGACTACTCACACATCATCGGAGGTGTAGCAAGGTTGATGTAGAAGCCCTCCGTTATCGATTCCCCTCCAGTAGAGTACATGCGGAGGCCTCGAAATGAGATCACAGAAGAAGAAACGCTTGCGGCGGCAGAATAATTGTTTCGGGTCTCGCTTTGGTGTTTTCTGGAATTAAGGGAATTTATGGCGTGGGAATATGGTCAATTGGAGTTACGAGGGGCCCACAAAGCTCAGGTGGCGCACCCCCTAGGGCCACGTTGTGTGATCTTGTGGCCCTCTCATACATCTTCTGGCCACCTCCCGAAGCTTCCAGGGTCCCTTCTTGTCCAAAAAATCACCATAAAATTTCATCGTGTTTGTACTTCATTTGGTATTGTTTTCCTGCGAAACAATAAAATAGGCAAAAAGAAAAATTGGCACTCGGGACTAGGTTAATAGGTTAGTTCACAAAAATGATATGAAATTGCATATAAAGCATACAAGATTGATAATATAATAGCATGAAACAATAAAAATTATATATACGTTGGAGATGTCTCAAGTGCCGACCTGACTTGTGGCCTCCTCGTGGCTCCGTTTGCCCTAATTCTAGGCCTATAAATTTACATATATTCTGAAACCCTTAGAATGAGACCCGAAACAATTCCTCCACCGCCGGAAGCCTCTGTTTTTTCATGATCCCATCTAGAGCTCTTTTTCGGTGCTCTGCCAGAGGGGGGAACCATTGCGGAGGTTTTCCTCGTCAACCTTGTTGCCTCCATGATGATGTGTGAGTCCTAGAGGACCTACGGGTCCATAGCAATAGCTATATGGGTTTCTCTCTCTTTTGATCTTCAATATAATGATCTCCTCTAAGATCAATCTAATGTAATCTTTGAAGTGCGTTTGTTGGGACTCGATGAATTCATTGAACTATCTGAATCTCTTGAACACTTTCTTATGTGTAATTTTATAGCTATGTATGCTTTCCGATCTATATGTTTTTTGGCCAATTGGATTAGTAGATCTTTAGATGGAGCGGTGCATAGTAGTGGGTTCAGCCTTGCGGTGATCTAGCCCTGTGACAAAAAGGGCCAAGGCATGTATTGTGTTGTTGCTACTAAGGATAAAACGACGGGGTTCAATCATATTAGTTGATCTTATTCTGTCTACATTATGTCATCATGCTTATTGCATTACTCTGTTTTTATGAACATAATACTTTGGGATGCATTGCTGGATATCGGTCATCGGGTGGAGTAACAGTAGTAGATGTAAGTAAGTTTAGTAATCTACTTATCACAGACGTAATGCCTATATAATGATTATGCCATAAATGATTGTCATGACTATGAGAAATTCTATCAATTGCCCAACAATAACTTGTTTACCCACCTTACTATGCTTTCAAGAGAGATGCCACTAGTGAACCAATGGTCCCCGGGTCTATTTCCATCACTACTTAAATTTCCAATATTGCTTCTTTTATTTGTTCTTTACTTTCTACCGCTTTGCATATCACTATCTACTTTAAATCTTCTAACTGGCAAGAACAAGGGGAGTGACGACCCCCTTGTCTTCGTTGGGTACAAGCAAATGTTTTGTTTGTGTGCAGGTGCTGCTAACATTGTTTGAGTGCTTCCTCCTACTGGTTCGATAAACCTTGGTTCTTAACTGAGGGAAATACTTCTCGCTTATGTGATACATCACCCTTCTTCTTTGGGGAATTGAACAACTCTATCGTGAGTAGCATCATTCTCCACGGGCTTCAAGAAGATCATTACATTGTCGGCAAAGAATGACTGCAGCGAGTTACTCCCCTCCTAGCAAAAGGACATAGAAATCCTCCACCCACTATGAATATAAAGAGGTGATGCAAAGCCTCCATGGCGAGAATGAAATGAGATAGGAAAGTCGGCGTCGCCCTATGGCATGCCCCTGTTGCTGAAGATCTTGCCTGCCGGACTCCATTTACTACCACCCTGGTCGAGGACGAGGACAAGAGTGCACAGATCCAGGATGTCCACATGTCGCTAAAGCCCATCTTCCGAAGAATTTTCAACAAGAATGCCTAGTCCAATGTGTCAAACACCTTCATGATGTCCAATTTGATCAATGAAGCTGGCTCTCTAAGTGCATGCAGTCGACGAATCATGGCCTAAACGAGCATGAAGTTGCCATGGAATGCTCTGCCCTTGGTGAAGGCACCTCGGTGATTGCCGATGAGCTGCGGCAGCTCTGGAGCTAACCGATTCACCATGGGTTTATAAGAATTTGTGGCACCCCATGTATGAGAATAACTGGCCGGAAAATCACACAACTCCATAGCTCCCTCTTTCTTGGGCAGCAGAGAGATTAGAGTTGTACTGATCGCGTGTAGGACTCATGTATCCTCTCTTGAAAAGGAATCCACCGTGCGCATGAAATTGCCTTTGGTTACTCCCCAACAAACTTCGTAGAATTTACTGGTGAACCCATCAGGCCCCGAGGCTTTATCCGGTGGCAAGGCCTTCACCACAGCCCAGATTTCTTCCTCGGCCATTTGCTTGTCCAGGTTGGCTAGCACTTGGGTGGGCAGGTGTAGGGCATCCTGGTCCAAAGAGTGCGTACAGTCACTGGTTGCCCCTAATAAGTTGTCATAGAAATCATCCACCACCACGGCCGATTGGTCCTGCCTGGAAACCTAAGCCCCATCCACTTGTAGGGACATGATTGTATTGCATCTCTTTCTATGCGTGGCCTGTAGTTGGAAGAATCTTGTGTTGGCATTCCCCTCCCGCAGCCAAGTTATCCTAGATTTTTGCCACGCTATCGTCTGTTTTAGCGAGCTCTGACCCAACATCTTCCTCTTTAGAGTTCGTCTCAATTGCACCTCCTCCTGAGACAACAATCTCGTCTCCATTGCCAAATCAAGGTGGAGTCACTTCTATGGGCATGAGGATTTGAATCCTGACATTCGCGATCCACCGAGCGCCCCAACACATGAGAGATTTAGCGGTTGGCCGGAGCTTGAAGTCCATCACCTTGAAGGGATTGCCTGTTGATGACATTGTATTCCATACTTGCTCGACCGTATCTAGGAATCCATCCACCTTTGTCCAAAAGTTTTGGAAGTGGAAGCGCCTCCCTCACAATAGTTCATTGTCAAAATCAAGGAGCAACGAGCAATGATCAGAGGTGGTTGTGCTGAGCTCCTTTAGTTCTAGCTCATTGATCAAGTGCTAAAATCTGGCCATCATCCTCCTGTTGACATTGCTATTGTTCTTGTCCCACGGGTCCAAAAGATAAGATTGAAATTGCCCACGAGAGCTGATGTCTACTACGCAACTTTATTCTCGTAGACACGTGTTGGGCCTCCAAGCGCAGAGTTTTGTAGGACAGTAGCAATTTTCCCTCAAGTGGATGAACTAAGGTTTATCAATCTGTCGGAGGCGTAGGATGATGATAGTCTCTCTCAAACAACCCTGCAACAAAATAATAAAAAGTCTCTTGTGTCCCCAACACACCAAATACAATGGTAATTTGTATATGTGCACTAGTTCGGCGAAGAGATGGTGATACAAGTGTAATATGGATAGTAGATATTTATTTTTGTAGTAGGAACAATAAAAAACAGCAAGGTAGCTATTCATAAAACGGAGCACAAGCGGTATTGCAATGCTTGAAAATGAGGCCTAGGGTCTGTAATTTCACTAGTGCAATCTCCAAACAATGCTAACATAATTGGATCACATAACCATCCCTCAACGTGTGATGAAGAATCACTCCAAAGTTCCTATCTAGCTAAGAACATATGAAGAAATCGTTTGTTGGGTACGAAACCACCTCGAAGCAATTCTTTCCGACCGATCTATCAAGAGTTCGTACTAAAATAACACAAAATAATTTCAGATCATAATGCTCAAAGGAATCTCAAAACCATTTCTACACATGGAAGTTGCGCCTTGTCCATAGCTTTCCAACGATGTATTGCACTCCTCGTTTTGACAAACGATTCAAGAAATAGAGGGAAAACAGTACCGAAAATTGCAAAAATTTCAAAAAAACGTAATTCCGTGATTTAGTAAATTTAAAAATTCTCTTAAACCATAACGAATTAGAGAAAATAATAAATATGAAAAAGATGCGCCTTGATGATATCTTTCCAACGCCGTATCATTTGCTTTATTCCGAGGAGCGGTTTAGAAAAATATCACGAAAATACGCTCGCTGCCACTCGTCGTCCGCCGCATCATTTTTGAAACTGCTCATAAACCGTGAGGAATATCGAAAAGTGTTCAACATGGCGAAGTTGCGCCTAATCCATAGCTTCCCAACGGTATATTATACGCCTCGTTCCAATAAACGGATAAAAAACTAGAGCGAAAACAGTGCCGAAATGAAGTTCAAAGCTGCCACTCGCCTTTTTCTGACACGAAGTTCACTAATCTGCATACATCTGGGCTATTCTGTTACGCGTAACGGAATATCATTCGGTTACCCTACTTGAACTGATGAATTCAAGCGGTTGAACTGATGAAATTCGAGCGGTTGAATTGATGCTTTCTGTTGCTGTTAAAAATCGTCTTCTTTAGTTCAAATTTTTTTGCAATTTTTTTTGTCGAAACGGGACGTCTAATATATCGTTGGAAAGCTCTTGACATCCACATTACAATTTTATAATTTTTTTTTGCAAAAAAATTATGATTTAAGAGCAGTTTTGAAAAAACCGTTTTTTTTTCAAAACCAAAAACGCGAATCGCATTTTCGACTTAATTTTTAAATGGTTTGTCAGAATTGAGCAAATGAGATGGCGTTGTAAAGCTTGTAAAAATCCACATCTTCTATATATCTACTATTTTTTTTCAAATTGTATATGATTTAAAAGTAATTTGAAAAAAGGTGAAATTCTGGGCGAAATGTTTTTTCACTGTTTTTTGCAAACGGTTTGTCGGATTGACGCAAATGATACGGCGTTGGAAAGCTATGGAAAATGCGCAACTTTTGCATATAGAAAGTCTTTTATAATTCCTTATGGTTTAAATATGAATTCAAATACGGTTAAAATTGGTTTTGAATGCGGTTTTTTTAAAAAGTTTGTCGAAATGGGGCAAATAATATACCGTTGGATAGCTATCGAAAATGTGAAGCTTAGTCATGTTGAACGTTTTCTCTACTTCAAAACCGTTTCAAAGTAATTTTTAATAATGTGAAACCCATTGTGTTGTTTTTTCTTTTCTAAAAAATGAAAGTACTCAGCATCGATCTATGTCTATGTTTGTACTGAGGTATTTTTCACAGAGTAGTTTTGAATGGTTCCGAAAAAAGAATACTTTGAACGGATGTCTTTATGATTTTGTACTTGCTCCCATCTTTTAAGAGTAATTTTGAAATACGGTGAGACACATCGTGCTATTTTTCTATCCGAAAAAAGAGTACTCGTACTGACCTATGTATGCGTTTGTACTGAGGTATTTTTCAGAGTAATTTTGAATGGTTCCGAGAAAAGAGTACTTGCACTCATGTTCGTATGGTTTTGTACTAAACATGTTTTCACATACTGGACTTCACTCTGTTTTTTGGGTATCATAGTCCCCGAACTTGCATGGTTTATATCGTCGAACCGAAAGATATTTTTTCATAAGGAAATAATTTCGTGTGTTTGTTTTTTTTAACTCAATTTTCTTGCAAGATATTTTGGACTTCTCTTTTTTTGCGACTTGAACTTTTACCATTTGATTTTTCATTGGGTTTCATTTTGTTTGACTTTTTTTTCTGAAACTTATCTGGGACGTCGTGTTGAACTTACAACTTTTTTAATTGTGAACTTGCTGTGTTTTTGCAATGCCAATATTTAGGAGAGCAGGGCGAGGACAAAGGAAATAATTTCGTGTGTTTGTTTTTTTAACTCAATTTTCTTGCAAGATGTTTTGGACTTCTCTTGTTTTGCAACTTGGACTTTTACCATTTGAGTTTTCATTGGGTTTCATTTTGTTTGAGCTTTATTCTCAAACTTATCTGGGACGTCGTGTTGAACTTATAACTTTTTTAATTGTGAACTTGTTGTGTTTTTGCAATGCCAATATTGAGGAGAGTAGGGTGAGGACAACGATAGAAGGAAGCTGCGTGTGGTGATCGTGGAAGCTACAGGGCTGAGCCACAACGGTGGTTGATGGCAAGGCGGCACGACACGACATGCGGCGGAGAGGCATGGCGACGGGTTGGCGGCGCACTTACATGACACTTGAGATGCGCCTGTGTAGCGACCAGACCCGAATGGATCAAGTCTCTGTGCTCAGTGTCATCCCCGGATCAAGAATGTCACGACACCACACAAGATTTCAAGGATTTATAGCGAGTAGCAATCACACACTTATTACATCGATTGTCCGTAAGAGGACTTATTACAATAAGTATGGCTTAAGGCCATCTAATAACGATAACAGCGGAAGGCTTGGAAGATAAGTGAGTCCATCAACTCCATCGGCATCACCGAGTATAGAACCACGACCTAAACACCTTACTCGTCAGTAAATCTGAAAAGTCTGCAACATGAAAGTTGCAGCCCAAACGGGTCAAGACATGGAATATGCCGCAATGTAACACATAGAGAGTATTGAAGCAACAAGCCTATACTACATGCATATTTGGCTGGTGGTAATGCTCTCACGGTTACATTTTGCGAAAAAGCCAATTTTTCCCTACATCAAAGGAATAATTTTGTTTAACTATCATGGTGGTTGTTAAACATTGAGAATGGTTGACAAAGATCCTCAATCCCAATTAAAAGTACTCATTAAAAACCCAACAATATTAATTAGAGTAACATGTTGAGATTCACATGATATTCAAGTGCTAGATACTCAAAACGTCCATAACCGGGGACACGGCTAATCATGATTAGTTTATACACTCTGCAGAGGTTTGCGCACTTTTCCCCACAAGACTCGATTGCCTCCGCTTGGTTCTCGCACTACATGGTGTTTGAGAAACGGATGACCGAGACATAGTCTTTCAGAAGCGCTAGCACCTTACATGTGGGTAGACCGTAACAACCTACATCCCCTACATCAGCTAGCCTACCCGTAAGAGTTCGCACAACTTAGTCAACTACGCCAGAGCCCTTAATTGGCTTGTGGCTGCACACGGAAGTTTCCAGTTTGAATAATCTTATGATCCCTTAGAGCACGGGTGGCGGTCCAAGAAATACAAGCAAGTCCTGATAGAAACCAGGTGCCTCAATCCACCCGGATGTGTGTTTAGGTTGCCACCTTAGATAAACCATTAATTAACAATCTCACATCCTGTCATGGATATTCACTCACCCAATCCACGTCTACTAGCATAGCATGGCACAACAAGCAACGTAGAAGTAACTCCCAAGGTTTCATAAGTAAAACAGGTAATAGGTACTACCTCAATCTACTTCCCATCCCACAATTTAATTAGATCCTAAACATGCAAGTGTTTGAGGGCTTGATCTAATGCACTAAAAGTGGGTCGTAGAAAAGGTATGATCAAGTGTTACTTGCCTTGCTGATGATCCGCGAAACCTAGAGATTCGAAGTAACAAGCGGCGCACTCGTGATCTAACGCAGACAAACAACAAGCATACAATAAGTACTCATCTAATGCACAGGAAATCTCGAATAAAAGATCTAACCGGAAAGTTCAACTTAAGAACCCTGGTTGCAAAAGAATCGAATCAAATAAAGCATCGAAAGTCGAAACTCGAGAGAGAACGTCTCGGTTTAGCAATCTGAAACTAGGTCAAAATTTTACAATAGCAAAACTCTGTGTAAGTAGGTTAGTCGGAACGGCGGTTTCGTAACGAAACTCCAGGCGCTTGAATCACCTGATTCCGATAAACGAGCAAGAAATAAAACAGATTTGAAAATCGGATCGGAAATCGAATCAGAAAAAAATAACGGATTAAATCCGATTAAAAGAAAACGACGAACGGTTTAAATAGCGGACGTTCGTTAACAGAACTAATCCAACGAACACATTCATTGAAACGAACGGTTCGGTGATTGTTCGTTAATTAAGAAAGCCGAATAAAAAATAAAACCAACTAGGTTTTTTTTTAAAAAAAAACCGAACATCTTTTTTTTTTTAAAACCGGATCGGTTTTTAGGGAAAACCGGATCGGGGCGGCGGCTACCTCCGGTGATCTCGCCGTGAGGTCCGTGGGCTCCGGGCGGCGGGTCCCGGCGGGGTTCGGGAGGCGGCGAGGTCGGCGTGGCTCGGCGGCAGCGCGGAACGGCAGCGGCCCGCCCACGGGCGGGCGGGCGAGGCTCAGCTGAGCTCGGGTTGGGGCGGCTCCGTGGTGAGCGAGGGGGGCGGGCGCGTATTTATGGGAGGGGGTGGCGGCCCGGCAGGAGGCAACCGAGGCCGGGCATGAGGCGGACTCGGCGGCGGGCGGCGTGGCGGGCGGCGGGCTCCTCAAGGCGGGTGTCTTGTGAGGAGAGAGAGGAGGCGGGGCGGGCCGGGCCGGGCGCCACTGGCTGGGCCGGGCCTTGGCCTGTGCGCTGTTTTTTTTTAAACTAAACCAAACGAATTAAAAAAATACCAAAGCGAACTCCGAATTTAATAAAATAAATTTTCCCGACTCCTAAAATGAGTCGAACAAAATGAACTTTAAAAACGGCAAACATGCATATTTTTTTAAAATGCTCATTTTTTTGCCTAAGCAAAATAAATCTTCCAAAAGTCAAATTTGATTTATTTATAATACCTTCGTTTTTCTTAAATGTTGGGAAAGTCATATTATTCCCTCTCTTAATTTTTTATAGGAAAAACTTTATGAAGATAATTAAATAAACTAATGATCCTTTATTTTCAGAATTTGAGAAATCCCAAATATGAAAATAATGAAACTTCCAACTCTCTCCGAGGGTCCTTGAGTTGCGTGAAATTTTCTAGGATCGGAAAAATGCAAGAAAATATGATATGCACGATGACCTAATCGTATAACATTCCAAATTGAAAATTTGGGATGTTACAAACCTACCCCTTAAGATGAATCTAGCCCTCGAGATTCGGGTTGGCTAGAAAATAGGTGAGGGTGGTCCTTGAGCAAAACTTCTTCTCTTTCCTGTGTGGCTTCATCCTCGGTGTGGTGGCTCCAATCAACTTTGCAAAACTTGATAACCTTGTCATGGGTAACTCTCTTTGGCATAATCGAGAATCTTAACCGTTTTTCCTCATATGTCAAGTCATCCTTCAACTGAATTGCTTCCAAAGTGCACCGTGTGTCTCTTAACGGCACCTCTGCTATCTCTGGTGACATTTCTTCAATCGAGAAACATGGAATACATCATGAACTCCCGACAGTCCTTCCGCAATTCCAACTTATAAGCAACTTCTCCCATGCGTTGCAAAATCTTATACGGTCCAACGAAACGGGTGCTAACTTTCCTTTAACTCCAAAACGCTTAACTCCTCAAGCGGGATACTCGAGATATATTACATCTCCAACTTCATACTCAATCGCTTTGGCGCTTTGAATCGGCATAGCTCTTCGTCTCGACCGGGCTACCTTGAGCACATCTCGAATCAACTTAACTTTCTGCTCGTGACTCCTTAATCAAATCTGGTCCAAACAATCGACGATCTCCGGTTTCCCCATGACAACGGTGTCCTGCACCTTCTTCCATACAGAGCCTCGAAGGTGCCATCTTCAAGCTGGTTTGGTAATCGTTGTTGTAGGAAAATTCTGCATACGGCAAATTATCATCCCAGCTAGATCCATAGTCTAGTGCACAAGCTCTCGTATGTCCTCCAAAATCTGATTGACTCTCTCTCTGCATCCATCGGTGCATGGGTGGAAAGCTGTCTTGAATTCCAATCTAGTTCCCAATGTTTCGTGTAACCGGTTCCAAAATTTCGAGGTAAATCGGGTTCCTCTATACGATATGATGCTCCTCGAACTCCGTGCAAACACACAATTACGGTCATGTATATCTTTGCCAACTTAGCAATCGCTTATAGGTAGTCTTGACCGGAATGAAATGAGCTACCTTGGTCAAACGGTCGACTATGACCCAAATCGAGTCATATCTGAGCAGTCTTTGGCAATCCTGTGATGAAATCCATGCCTAATTTATCCCACTTCCATTCGGTATCGGCAATGGTTGTAACAACCCCGCCGTTTCGATGCTCGCCTTTACTTTCTCGACATACGTCACAAATCGCTACATACTCGCAATATCCTTCTTCATTCCGGTCCACCGTAAAGTATTCTTCAATTCCAAATACATCTTGGTATTCCACTGTGAATCGAATAAGGTGAATCATGGGCTTCTTGTAAAATCAACTTCCTGATCTCGGGGTCATTGGGCACATAAACACGGTCTTCAAACCATAGGGTATCGTGCTCATCCTCACGAAATCCTTTAGCTTTTCCTTTGCTCATTTTCTCCTTTATAGAGGCAACTTCCTTATCCGCCTTTTGGGCTTCTCTCGATTTTATCCATCGATGTCGATCGAATTTCCAATGCTGCTACATAGCCTCTCGGAACTATTTCCAAACATAGCTCTCGAAGGTCCTTGGCTAACTCATTGGGTATTCCTCCCATCATTAGAGTATTGACGTGGCTCTTACGGATCAATGCGTCTGCCATTTCGACATTAGCCTTACCGGGTGATAATGCAATCTCATATCATAATCCTTGATAAGTTCTAACCATCTCCTCTGTCTGAGATTTAATTCCTTCTGTGTGAAGATGTATTTCAAACTCTTGTGATCCGTATATACTTCACAATGATTTCCAATGAGAAAATGTCTCCACGTCTTCAAGGCATGCACAACGGCTGCTAATTCCAAGTCATGAGTGGCATAATTCAACTCATGGGGCTTAAGTTGTCGTGAAGCGTACGAAACAACTCTTCCTTCCTGCATCAGCACTGCTACAAGTCCTCGGCGTGAAGGCCGCAATACACCTCATAATCCTTAGTCCGATCTGGCAATATCAAACCGGTGAGGTAACCAGTCTTTTCTTCAACTCCTGAAAACTTGCCTCACAAATCCTCGATCCATATGAATTTGTTATCCTTCTTCAACAATTCAGTCATAGGCTTTGCAATCCTTGAGAAATTTTCAATGAATCTTGGTAGTATCCTGCGAGTCCAAGGAAACTCGAATCTCTCCAACTGTCGTTGGTGCTTCCCATTTGGTTCTGGTCTCAACCTTTGTGGGGTCAATTGCTATTCCTTCTCCGGATATAACATGTCAAGAAATCCAACTTCCTTTAGCCAAAACTCACATTTGCTGAATTTGGCATACAAGCTGGTGTTCTCTTAGCTTCTCCAAAACCAATCGCAAATGTTCCTTGTGTTCCTCTTCATTCTTCGAGAAAATCAAAATGTCATCAATGAACACCACGCATTTAACTTATCCAAAAACTCCATAAACACTTTGTTCATCGTGTTCATGAAATAGGCTGGTGCGTTAGTCACCCAAATGACATAACGGTATACTCGTCTGATCCATATCTCGTGGTAAATGCCGTCTTGGGTATGTCTTGCTCCCGAATCTTCAATCGATGGTACCACGATCGCAAGTCGATCTTGGAAAACACCTTAGCTCCTTGCAAGCGATCAAACAGATCATTTATCATAGGTAGTGGGTACTTGTTCTTGATGGTTACTGCATTCAATTCACGATAATCAACAACCATTCTCAAAGATCCATCCTTCTTCTCCACTAACAAAACGGGTGATCCCCAAGGTGAAGAGCTTGGGCGTATATAACCTTTATCCAATAGCTCCTTAATCTGCTTCTTGATTTCTGCCAAATCTTGTCTTTGGCATCCCGTATGGTCGTTTCGATATCGAACTGTTCACGGCAATAGTTCAATCAAAAACTCAATGTCTCTATCCGGTGGCATTCACAGCAACTCTTAGGAAATACATCAGGAAAATCCTTCACCCTTTGGTACTTCCTGCACCACTCCTGATAAGCAATTTATTTGTGCTCTCCTCGGCTCGTGCCGTGATACATACTTAATCCTTCTTCCTTCTGGTGTGGTGAGCAAAATTGATCTAGTGGAGCAATCAATGTTTCCTCCATATTTTGATAACCAATCCATACCTAATATCACATCCAATCCTTGGGATTCCGAACTATTAGGTGCGAGGGGAAAACATAGTGTCCAATCCTTAATGGCAATCGATCACACCATTTACTAGCCATGTACTCTGCTCGGGTGAGGTTACTAGCATG
This sequence comes from Aegilops bicornis, assembly GCA_021605145.1. Classification (NCBI taxonomy): domain Eukaryota; kingdom Viridiplantae; phylum Streptophyta; class Magnoliopsida; order Poales; family Poaceae; genus Aegilops; species Aegilops bicornis. Next base: position 154,277,384 of record CM038674.1, on the reverse strand, counting down.
GGTGACCTAAGGGCTTGGGTTGGTAACTTGTACTTGTCCACAAATCCCTTGATATGTATGAATGTGATGCACCAAAGATGTCGAAAAGAACAAGCTGCGATAAATGACTTAACCAAAAACTTACCGATTCTTGCATCGGGCTGATCTTCAACCTCCTCCCACATCAATGTGGTTCACACATCCCCTGTTGAAAGGGTTGGGCTTCTTTCGAGCTTCCATTGCCATTTCCCTTACGGCCTTCTACAGGGCGGTCATTTGCATAATGCCCGGTCTTGCGGCACTTAAAGCAAGTAATGTGACTCAAGTCTACTTTGGATGGTGTTGACGGGTTGGTGCGGTTCATCCATTGCTTCCTCCATTCCCGTTCCCATTCTTGGTGCCATTATGGTTATGCGAATTACCTCCTCCATGGGTATCTTTGGCCCGAATTCCTGATTTAGGGGTATAACGAGGCTTCCGATGAGCTCCGAGTTATACTTCCCTTGTCCATACTTCCGCTATGCAGTTCTCAATTCTTCTTTGCTTTCCTTCAATCATGAGGGCTCGGTCTACCAACTCACGATAGTTGTTGAAACTTGCTACCATCAACGGCATCTTTGAACTCATCATTCAGTCCTTCTAGAAACTTCTCTATTTGCATTTGCATCGGTAGCAACGTCATCCTGGGGCATAACGTGCTAATTTGCTAAAGTCATCCACGTCTTGTGCCAACAGTCCTTCCTCCTTGGCGTAAGTTGCGAAACTCACGCTTCTTCATGGCCATGGCTCCTCTTTGAAACATGGGCGGTCAAGGAAAGCTTGCTGAAATTGATCCCATGTGGCGGTGTCTCTAGGGTAAGTGGTCAGAAATTCTCCCACCATCTTTGCTGCGGGTCCTTCAAGCTGATGTCTTGCAAACTTCACTCTTTCACCATCATGCATCCTGCGTTGGTCAACTCCCTTCCTATCTTGCGGAGCTACGGTCATACTGCTACAATCGGCTCAGACTCTTTGGAATACACCGGCGGATTTAGTCTAAGGAAGCGAGTCAAATGATCCGCAGTGGTGGTGGTGGGTTGTTGTTGTTGTTGTTGCCCTGGTTACGCACCAATGTTTGAATCGAGTATTGATCTTCTTTGGATCGGTTGGGTGATCTCTGGCGGAAAAGCGAATCCGGATCGTGTCTGGAGGCATCGATGGGTTTAGAAAAGAAGAGAAATTAAGAATAGAATGAGGTCTAAGGGGAATCACTACCCAAATGCACATGAGCAAATGCACACAAAATCACTCCATTCAATCAAACAAGGGCTTACAACGATCTAACTATCGCAAGTGCGTGTACTATAATGTTTACATGGAGGGAATACTACTAATATGTGGGGGACTTCTACTAATTTGAACCGGTGGAAGATTCCATGATGTCTGCTCCAGCTTCATCTTCAAAATCGGGTTCACTTGGATCCGAATCGGGGTCGTCGATGTTGATGTAGTCGTTTGGACAACCGACATACTGGTCTTCATTCCTGAGTGCCAACTTCTTCTTGAGTTCTTCAATCTCGTACTTAAGATCGTTATTGTGTCTCGCTAGAGCTACGATCTCGTCCATGTAGTCCTTGCGTGTAGTCTTTAGTTCTTCTTCCAGTTCGATGATCCTTCCCTTTGCATTACGCAACTCCATCATATCATCGCGACATCCGGTTCTCCTGGCGTCCGAATGTCTTTGGTTTAACTCTGGATAAAAGCTGCAATGGATCTATCCTTCTTGGTCTTGACTATGTCCCATTTGTCATCTCGGCGTCCGCAATTACGGTAGATGGTGTCCTTGAGGTCTTCTTGATAAACTTCTCCAATGCGTCCCATGGTGATATGAGCTGCCATGCTCTTTCCGGACTCCAAGTTGGTGCATCGAAAACACTATCTATAGGCTTGGTGATTGGGGCGAATGTCCTTCTGGAACGTGAGCTTGAATTTTCCGGTAGCTCCTCTTGAGCAGAGTGGCGTTGAAAGTCCGGTGAAACTTGGTAGTCCAATGTTCGGTGCTTGGTAACTTCCTTCAAGTGAAATCCAAAAGGTGTGCCTTCATCCGGTTGGTTGTACTTGATCTTCGCGTCCTTCATCCTAAAGAGTAGAAAAGATGAGGAGTTAGAAAATGAGAGGAGAGTAGTGATCTATGGCTTTAACTTAGTGGTCGTGTCCTACGGTCGTGTGCTCACGATACCATTCTCTCATGGCGACCGGACCCGAATGGATCAAGTCTCGTGCTCGTGTGTCATCCACTGGATCGATAATCTTGACACCACCAGATGCCGAAGGATTTATAGCGAGTAGCAATCACACACTTATTACATCGATTGTCCGTAAGAGGACTTATTACAATAAGTATGGCTTAAGGCCATCTAATAACGATAACGTGAAGGCTTGGAAGATAAGTGAGTCCATCAACTCCATCGGCATCACCGAGTATAGAACCACGACCTAAACACCTTACTGTAAATGCAGAAAAGTCTGCAACATGAAAGTTGCAGCCCAAAACGGGTCAAAGACATGGAATATCTTTGGCAATGTAACACATAGAGAGTATTGAAGCAACAAGCCTATACTACATGCATATTTGGTGGTGGTAATGCTCTCTGATTACATTTTGCGAAAAGCCAATTTTTCCCTACATCAAAGGAATAATTTTGTTTAACTATCATGGTGGTTGTTAAACATTGAGAATGGTTGACAGCATCCTCAATCCCAATTAAAAGTACTCATTAAAAACCCAACAATATTAATTAGAGTAACATGTTGAGATTCACATGATATTCAAGTGCTAGATACTCAAAACGTCCATAACCGGGGACACGGCTAATCATGATTAGTTTATACACTCTGCAGAGGTTTGCGCACTTTTCCCCACAAGACTCGATCGCCTCGCTTGGTTCTCGCACTACATGGTGTTTGAGAGGCGGATGACCGAGACATAGTCTTTCGTAAGCGCTTAGCACCTTACATGTGGGTAGACCGTACCAACCTACATCCCCTACATCAGCTAGCCTACCCGTAAGAGTTCGCACAACTTAGTCAATTCACGCGAGCCCATAATTGGCTTGTGGCTGCTACGGAAGTTTCAGTTTGAATAATCTTATGATCCCTTAGAGCACAGGTGGCGGTCCAGAAGAAATACAGGCAAGTCCTGATAGAAACCGGTGCCTCAATCCACCCAGATGTGTGTTTAGGTTGCCACCTTAGATAAACCATTAATTAGCAATCTCACATCTGTCATGGATATTCACTCACCCAATCCACGTCTACTAGCATAGCATGGCACAACAAGCAACGTAGAAGTAACTCCCAAGGTTTCATAAGTAAAACAGGTAATAGGTACTACCTCAATCTACTTCCCATCCCACAATTTAATTAGATCCTAAACATGCAAGTGTTTGAGGCTTGATCTAATGCAATAAAAGCTGGGTAGTAGAAAAGGTATGATCAAGTGTTACTTGCCTTCTTGATGATCCATGAAACCTAGAGACTCGAAGTAACAAGCGGCGCTCAAAGCGATCTAACGCAGACAAACAACAAGCATACAATAAGTACTCATCTAATGCACAGGAAATCTCGAATAAAAGATCTAACCAGAAAGTTCAACTTAAGAACCACAGTTGCAAAAGAATCGAATCAAATAAAGCATCGAAAGTCGAAACTTCGAGAGAGAACGTCTCGGTTTAGCAATCTGAAACTAGGTCAAAATTTTACAATAGCAAAACTACGTGTAAGTAGGTTAGTCGGAGCGGCGGTTTTAGAATATGAAACTCCGGCGCTTGAATCACACGATTCCGATAAACGAGCAAGAAATAAAACAGATTTGAAAATCGGATCGGAAATCGAATCAGAAAAAAATAACGGATTAAATCCGATTAAAAGAAAACGACGAACGGTTTAAATAGCGGACATTCGTTAACAGAACTAATCCAACGAACACATTCATTGAAACGAACGGTTCGGTGAACGTTCGTTAATTAAGAAAGCCGAATAAAAAATAAAACCAACTAGGTTTTTTTTAAAAAAAAAAACCGAACATCTTTTTTTTTTTTAAAACCGGATCGGTTTTTAGGGAAAACCGGATCGGGGCGGCGGCTACCTCCGTGATCTCATGGCGAAGTCCCATGGGCTCCGAAGCGGTCGTGAGGTTCGGGAGGCGGCGACGAGGCGGGGCTCCCAGGACGGCAGTGAGCAAGGCGTCCTGGCCGGCATGGCGTGCTCGGGTTAAGCGGCTCCACGTGAGTGAGCGGAGAAGCGGCATATTTATGGGAGGGTGTGGCCTTGGGAGGGCAGCCGTAGGCTGGTGACGGACTCAGGCGTCTGTGAGGCTCCTTCGAGCTCACAAGCGTCTTGTGAGGAGAGAGGGAGGCGGTGAGGCCGGCAGCCCAGTGGGCCTTGGCCCAGTATTTTTTAAACTAAACCAAGCGAATTAAAAAATACCAAAGCGAACTCAATTTAATAAAATAAATTTTCCCGACTCCTAAAAATGAGTCGAACAAAATGAACTTTAAAAGCGGCAAACATGCATATATTTTTTAAAATGCTCATTTTTTGCCTAAGCAAAATAAATCTTCAAAAGTCAAATTTGATTTATTTATAATACCTTCGTTTTCTTAAATGTTGGGAAAGTCATATTATTCCCTCTCTTAATTTTTTATAGGAAAAACTTTATGAAGATAATTAAATAAATCCAATGATCCTTTATTTTCAGAATTTGAGAAATCCCAAATATGAAAATAATGAAACTTCCAACTCTCCGAGGGTCCTTGAGTTGCGTGAAATTTTCTAGGATCGGAAAAATGCGAGAAAATATGATATGCACGATGACCTAATGTATAACATTCCAAATTGAAAATTTGGGATGTTACAGCCTGCTGGACTGACCTCCTTGTCCCATCTGGACGGATCAGTTGCGGAACTTGGACGTTTTCTTGGAACTTGGACGTTTGCATCTTTTATTTTTCAAACTGATCATTGTTTTTAATTCGTACTGATATATATTTTTATTCAAACCATTTTTTTATTCTTGCATGCACATCAAGTTGTCATGTACTATACCTTCTTTGAAGAAGTAGCAATCATCTCATCATATATAGAAATTTTTTTCACACATATAATACATTTACACGAATAACATATACACAACACTGACTAAAAAATTTCATACATGAATGACATATACACCACATCGACTGCACATTTTCTTGCTATTAGAAGCCTCTTCAGATTTAATGGTTTGTACTGGGCATAACAAATTAACCAAAAATCGAATTACGAAGGTCAAAGTTCTTGAATTACAGACCAAAAAACAAGCAAAGAAAGGATAGATAGAGGATTGACAGGGTTTAAGAGAGATTAGTTGCAATACACTTTCACTCCATTTTTCACTCAGTAATAGCATGACTGAATAAGTAGTTCAATATTGGTGCAGTTTTTCCTTTTAGTATCGTTGGGCACAAGCTCCTTGAGGAAGCTTGCGTGGTCAATAGCACGTTGGTCCTGCAATTGTGTCGACATGGAAGAGCCGCCTCCAGGTCAGCCCGCAACAGGGTAACTTCTCTGCACTACAACAAATCAAAAGTAGTAAATGCACACATTTTGGACATACAAGCATAATGTAAATTTGCATAAATAACATGGTGTATCCTGATACAAAGTACTGATGCTTTGGGAATTTTCGAACAGAGAAAGAATTGCATGCGGCTCAAGTGTCAAGAGCAAAAGAGCATGGGCTCACCGGGGAAGGAGGTAGACAGACGACAGTGGTTGGCCCAGTGCCCGGCTCACTGACAGGCTTCATTTCGGGCTGGATTCATCAAATATGTCAAACTTATAAGCACTGCAAGAACAACCAAGATTGAGAGAATACAGTGAGCACCATGTCTAATTCTCAAGTTAGTGGTTGGTCCAATAAAATTACGAGGTCAGTGCTTCCATAGAAGTAACGAGATGCAAGCTTAGTTCTTAGGTTACAAATTTGTAAATACTAGTACTGCTACCAGCATTTACAAATACTGGTGAACTTGAACTACGCACACCTACTCAACTGATCCATGCCACCGTCCCGCTGCTCATCAATACACTTGCTGCCTGCTTGTTGTCGTTGGACGTACCCTGAACACACACGATAGCCACCAATTAGCATGCACAACTTCATGTACAGTAACGTTACAAATTCGCAACGAAACATAAAAATTTATGTACTTTGAAATAATTCATTTTACTTTCCATATACTTCATTTGTTTCGAAATATGAACTTCTATATTTATTTCCTTAGAACTTATTATGATTTTCCTCCAAACTACAAAAACATGATTGGTTTACTTACCCACAAAATACTTGAAGTATGTCAAATGAAAAAACATCCCCAGGCCTGGAAGTGAGAAAACACATTACACTCATCGAGGTAGATATCATTCTGTGCATACCTTGCCAAAGGCCACATAAGATTCCAAGATTCTGGATGGACTTTAGCAAAGTGAAATGAGACCTTTTTCTAACCTGAGAACTACAGAAAATTAGCTTGATTTTTTTAACCACAGCAAATAAACTCTTGACTACTTCTGGCAAGTATAATTGAACTGATGTATCCTTTTTCTAGTTACTGAATTGCTAACCACTCCAAATAAACTCTTAACTACTTACGGCAAATTTTTTTGAAATGACATTTCCCATGTTTTTTTGGTGCGTGTCTTTTCGCAAATCTTTTTCCGACCCTCTTCTCTGAACTTCTATATTTATTTTTCATGAACTTTTCAAGTTACCCTAGTTGAACTTCTAGCATTTTCTTTCTTTTACTAATTTTGCTTTGTCCAATATCATCTCTGTCTGGTAGTTTCCCATCCATCTCACTATCTTCAAACTTTTGGCAATCTGGAACCTAAACTCTCTGTGAAAACACATGCTCCAGTATAATCTGAGACGCCAACTCAATCAAAACAATCAGTACTACTCACATCTATTAACAACGGCTTGATATGCTCATGTATAGGCTAGTGCAAGCTACTAGTACTAGGCATCCAGCATGGTTGGAACAAACAAGATGAACAAGTGATTTAACGGAGCAAAAATACATGCATGAATAGGAACATCACTATGTACCTGGAGACCGGCCACAAAATCAAGCGACAAATGCGACTACGCCAAACTTAACCATGGTGAGGCGGCCACCAGAAGCGGATCGTCACCGAATCCCTCGTTGAACAGACACATGCGACGAACACCTGCATTTTGTTTTCATTTTTCCGTTGCCAAAGTGCTCGCTCCACATGTCCCTACAGTTCAAACCCACATAAACCAAATTGTTATGTCAGGACTGATACAAGACTATGAGTTAATGGAAATGCAGTTAGCAGTATGTACAGATAATACAAAATATCGCTTTAGTGTTGGCAGCATAAGACATAAAACTTTCGGTGACTAGAGGAGCCTTTTACAAGCAAGCCAACCAACTTACGTGTCATCCATCTTCAGGGCCTTTGTGCTAGACGCAACATCCCAGAGTTTAACAATGCAATCAGCCAATTCGGATGCAAGTAATGCTCCCTCATAGCTATAAAACAAAGGAAGAATTGTTTAACTAAGATGATTCGTTGGTATAGGAAATTACCATGCAATTAAGTAATTCTACTTCTCCAACAAGTAACATCATATGTAGCTAGACAGAACAGTACAACATGACTCATCACTGAAAGAAAAAAAATGTGCCTTTTGATACAGAAGAACTATCAGTGGTATTCAATAGCATATGTTGTAGTTTACATATACTAAAAACACTCTGTGTATATATCTCTGTCTCCTTGTCTGAGCTTCAGTTTGGAACATAGTTCCCGAACTTGCTACTTTAGTATAACATGTTCTGACACCGACGAACAATGTGTATGGAGTAGCTCTATTCGTTCTGTGTGAATGTTTAAGTGGAAAACCAACCTTGCATTGCAGGAGATAAGAGAAGTCTATGGGCGCGGGGAGACAACGGTGTCCGTGACCCTCCGGCGCCGACATCCAGCAGTGAGCCTCGCAAGATGTTCAGAATCAGTTTCCCCCTTGTATGTAGCAAGTAACAGAAGATGTTCAGAATCTAAAGTCAGAAGCTCAATAACCTTGAACATTAGTCTAGTTTTCTTCTTTTCTCTGCAAACAAATACAGGAAAAATCTAAAAAGAATGCATTCTTTTAGTCCTCACACACCAAAGAGAAATCTGAAAAAAATGTTGAACTTTCACAAGCATAACAACCTGCTACGTGAGCATGTTGTGGAACTGAACAATCACCACAATCCAAACCGCAGGGGCGCGAATCATGTACATTATTGCACATCAAATACTTTTTTGAACTGTTATGTGCTTACAACTTGTCCGTTGGCCGTGGATCTATTCCCCGCCGAAACAAGCATGATTCACAAATGGCCTATATTTCTAGCATCAGTACATACTTGTCATGAACTGACGGAATTACACAAGTAGACCAAATACGAACTAGATTATACAAAATTCTACAGAAAAAAGTGCATGGCTCCTCCCTGTGCTGCTCTTGCAGTAGAGAGTAGGCGAAGTGGAAGATGGGGTCCTGACCTGCGGTTCCTACCGGCGAACTGACGGACTGACGAACTCGGCATAGTCGGAGGGGCGGCCGCGCTCGGGGTCCAGCGGGGGCGGCTCATCGCCGGAGATGGGACGCTAAGGGCCCCCAGCGCGCTGGGCAGGAGGATAGCGATGGAGGCGTGTGGAAGATGGCGGTGGGGGAGGGCCTGGTGGCGCGCTGGGGAAGAGGGCCAGTGGGGGTGGAGGGCGAGCGCTGGAAGCATGGGGCGGCGGCGGATGGAAGCAGGGGCGCGGCGGTGGTTCGGTCGCGTCCGGCTGGGGGCGGCGACACCCGGTGGTGGGGATGAGGACGGCGGCGCATGGCGACCGGGCGAGCGGCGGCGCGTGGCGACCGGGCGAGGGCGGCGGCGCGCGGCGGTCGGGTGGGGGCGACTGCGCACGGCGGCGGGGTTAGGGCGACGGCGCACGATGACGGGGTTGGGGGTGGCGGCGCGCTGGAAGAAATAGGATCGGGGCTCGGGATGTGGTGGGTGGTGTGTGGGCTGAATTCTTCGCGCGTGCGTATATAGGGACGGATGGTAACAAAATAATATTACATTCACCAATGTAGCAGAATAGTCCGTCTATATATATATATCATCAAATTTCAACACTAAGCATATCAAATTTCTACACTAATTAATAAATAACATACCATGACATGGCTGTTAACATTTGTCCTTGTCAGGTGGGTCACGAATGGCATCCGACGTAGTCATCACGTGGAGGAAGTATGTACCAGAGGTTGCCCGATTCGTCCTCGCTTAGCCTGATTCCTTTGCCATAGAGGGCTTCATCAAGTGAGTCATCATCTTCGTTCTCCGAATTGATGTAGATAACAGCAAGCCTTGGAGGTTGTCTTCTGAAGGAGAAGCTGATAAGTTCACCCCCAGTGAGATGCATGTAGGAGATGAAACGATTTCATTCATCTCCTCCAATCTGGGATATTTTTCGTCCCTTGTGGACCTCCGTAGTGTAGGGCCCCCTTGGAGATCACAGTGTCTTCTGTAATTAGCTCATTGAACTCCAATCTCAAATTGCAAGGGACGATCTATGTAAAAAAACAAAAAAACAAACACATTGCATTATGGGAAATAGTAAGAAAAACAAAAGAACAAACTGTTAGAAGGTTCATGTAATGCTTTACCGCTGCAGGAACAAAGCATGGCTGGAAGTAGATGCGAAATAGCGTGCCACTTGCAAGGTCGGTTGCGCACCTTGACTTGCACACTGGACATGGTGACGGCTGCGCCATTCTACGTAAAATATAATTGAAACTAATTAAGTATATAAACACTTTGTACACTAGTAAATCAATTTATACCAAACATACCACTACATAAACTAAGTATCTAAATCTACGCTTGTAATTGGATACACAAATAGACGAAATCCACAGAGGGAGACACACAAGTAATCGGATTATAATCAACTACATGAATTTATACCAAACATACCACTACATAAAATAAGTATATAATTCTACACTAGTAATTGCATACACATATAAACAAAAACCACGGAGGGAGACACACAAGTAATCGGATTATAATCAAAATGCATTATAAATATCGGATTCTACACAATAGCAATCAGATTAAAGCAATCCCCTAATCAACTACATGAATCCCAATGGATCTCGGCCGTGTGGTGTGTCCGCGAACGGAGGACGTGGGAGAGTGGAGAGGAAGGAGATGTGATGGGAGGAGTAGTGGATCTAACCTTGGTGGTGGCGACGGGGCGTCGACGGGGTGGCGGCGGCTTTGGTCCAGGGGAGGGGTGTGAAATGACAGAAAGCGGTGACTTAGGTCTTTTACTAAGTTGACTCAGATAGATTATCACTGGCGTTAGAAAAAAGGGCAACGCCATAGCTAATAACATGCGAAATAAAAAAAGACTAAGATTAATGAAATACTTGACAAAATAAAAGACTCAAATTTTTTTATGATTTTGTGACTAGTATAATAATTAAATACTTAAAAAACTTGATCATGCAAAGCAGACGGACGTCAGCGCTAACAAATTAACTATGACGTGCGGAGAAATCCAACGCCACCAGTGCGTTCCAAATGGTGAGTGCATATGGTCCAACATATTTGTGGCGTATCAAAAAAAAGCAATGCCAGCACTAAGCATGTATAGTTGACGTGCTGATTTGGCCTACGCCAGCACTATTTGAAAAAAATAGTGCTGGCGTTGACAGGAAATGGCGCGCCACTAACGATAGTTGTGGCTAGCCGTTTTTTCACTAGTGATAGGAGGTCTCAGTTGTCTCAAAAAAGGGGGTCTTAGGCCCACCACACCCTCCCCCCCCCCACATTTCATTTTACTCATTAGCGATTAGCGGGCCAATAGGAAAAAGTGAGTATTTCGCAAATATCGCCCGCCTCACCACATGAAGCCCAACAAAATCACCAAGCCCATCTTTAGCATGCCCGCAACAGTAGCCCAGCAAAAGGGACAAGTGGCATCTTTTTACCCTACGGCGCCGCCTAGGGTTTTCTAGTCCTCTGGTGATCTCCATCGCCATGAGTTTTGTTCTTTCGGTGAAAGCCAATCCCCCTCCTTCCTTCCTTTCTTCTCGGGTTGATCAAGGGGGCAACTAGCCTGGTTAAATGTAGGAAAACAAGGGTTTCAATGGAGTTTGATTGGCAGAGATCGGAACGCATGGCGAGTAATGAGGAAAGGACGGTGAAAGGGCTGACTATGAAAGGGGCTAGTGATCTTCTGGACCATGTCACACTACAGGAGGATGAATTGGACGATCTGGTGTGGGAAGATGAGATCGATACCATGGAGATTGGGCCCAAGTGGCTAGCTCTGGGGCACCTCTTGACAACAAAACCTTTTAGTCAAAGTGCTCTCATCGAGAACATGTGGGCGGCCTGGAATCCGGCGTAGTCCGTAGTATGGAGGAGGATAAACCCTAACCTATTCTCCATCCAGTTTAATTGTTTGGGTGATTGGAACAAAGCAATGCACAAAGGACTGTGTGATTTTAAGGGGTATGCCCTTATTCTAGCAGAGTATGATGGTTTCTCCGAACTAGAAAAGGTCAAGCTCCATAGATTAGAGACATGGGCGCGTATCCATAAGCTTCCTGACAGTGTCCTAATGAACAAGACCTTCATGGGAAACCTAGCAAGCCGCATAGGTGAGGTTCAAGTAACACTGCCGAACGGCTTTGCTAGTGAGTTCATCAGAGTGAGGGTGAAACTTGACGTTGGTAAGAAGCTGACAAGAGTAGTCTGATTCACTAAAGCTGGAGAAACTGAAAACTACAGTGTGAAGTTTGAAAAGCTCCCTACATTTTGCTATGAATGTGGAATGATGGGACATTGGTATGAGGAGTGCGGAACAGGCGAGCATGACATATACAACATTTGAATGGGGACCCTTTCTCCTATCATCAAGGGGCAGCTGCAGATTCATAGCAAAATGGCGTTGATGAAACACATGGGGCAAATTTCTTAGGAGGACGAGGCCGTGGATGGGGGAAGAGGAAATTTATTTGGAGGCCGTGGGCCAAGGAATTCAGAGGTGTAGAGCGAGGCCATGAAACCCGACATGACAGTTGAGAGGGAGAGCTACATAAAAATATGGCACCTGGGAGAGGAGCCCTTATGGAATATGATCGCTCAAAAAGCTAGAGATTTAATGCTAAGAGTGAGATTGGTGGCAGCACTTCGGCAGTGATGGAAATAAAGGAAAACCAGAAGGATGATCCTCTTGTCTTAGGGAAGAGGATGGCGGAGGACTCAAGTTGAGTGAATGAAACAACGGCATAACCTGTTGATATGAACTCGGCAATTGTACGAGTGGGTAATACCCCGGCTATTGCACAATTGTTTGAAGGAGGAGATGGTGGGATCATGGTAGGAGGAGGTGATACGTCTCCAATGTATCTATACTTTATGAAGTATTCATGCCATGTTTACAATATTTTTATATGATTTTGGTATGATTTGATTAGAACTAACCCGGACTGACGCTGTTTCAGCAGAACTACCGTGGTGTTGTTTTTGTGCAGAAATAGAAGTTCTCGGAATGCGGTGAAAATCAACGGAGAATTTTTCTGGAAAATAAGAACAATACTGGAACAAAAATTTACCAGAGGGGATTCACGGGGGCCCCACAAGGGTGGGAGGCGCTCCCACCCCCCTAGGGCGCGCCCCCTGCCTCGTGGACTCCCCGAAGGCCCCCCTGACATGAAATCAACGCCAACTTCTCCTATAAATATATAAACCTTCAGGAATTAACCTAGATCGGGAGTTCCACCGCCACAAGCCTCTGTAGCCACGAGAAATCAATCTAGGCCCTCTCTGGCACCCTGCCGGAGAGGGCCATCATCATCGGAGGCAATGGAGGAAGATCCCGGAGGGGCCATCATCACCATGAAGGCCAAGGACCAGAGGGAGAACCTCTGCCCGTCTAGGGGGGGGGCATGGAGGAGGAAGCACAAGGGGGAGAACCTCACCTCCTCTTTCTCGGTGGCGCCGGAGTGCCATCGGGAGGGGAATCATCGCCGCGGTGATCGTCTTCATCAACATCACCACCATCATCACCATCCTCATCTCTTTTACACGGTCCTCTCTCCCGCACCCCGCTGTAATCCCTACATGAACATGGTGCTTTATGCCACATATTATGATCCAATGATGTGTTGCCATCCTATGATGTTTTGAGTAGATATCCTTTGTCTTTGGGTTGATTGATGATCTAGATTGGTATGAGTTGTATGTTTTATTTTGGTGCTGTCCTATGGTGCCTCCATCTCGGCATAGCGTGAGGGATTCCCTACCGTAGGGTGTTGCAATAAGTTCATGATTCCCTTATAGTGGGTTGGTGAGTGATCAAACACAACCCCGAGTAAGGGGTTGTTGCGTCTGGGAATAAAGAGGACTTGATGCTTTAATGCTATGGTTGGGTTTTACCTTAATGATGTTTAGTAGTTGCGGATGCTTGCTAGAGTTCCAATCATAAGTGTATATGACCCAAGAAGAGAAAGTATGTTAGCTTATGCCTCTCCCTCATATGAAATTGCAATGACGACTACCGGTCTTGTTAACAATTGCCTAGGACAATTCCGCAAGACACCACCCATCATTATTCCACACTCGCTATTTATAATATTTAGTAATATATTCTAAATTTATGATAACAGCACCTACTTTTATATTTTAGCTCTCCGCTACCATGCAAAGTTATCCTCTTCATACCCACAATGTAGTTTTATTTCTCGTTTCTAGTTGGAAGCAAACGTTCGGCGTACGTAGAGTCGTATTAGTGGCAGATAGGGCTTGAGAGAATATTGATCTTACCTTTATCTCCTTGTGGGTTTGACACTCCATACTTATCACTTCCACCTTTGGAAATTGCTACGATGATTCCCTTGATTGGGGATTATCAAGCTCTTTCTGGCGCCCGTTCTTGAGCAATAGCGTGGGGTTGATATTCTCGTGTGTGCTTGGTTTATTTCTTCATTAAGTAGATTTTGTTTTTCCTTTTTGTTTCTGTTTAGTTGTGGGTGAAACATACAAAAAAAAATTAGAAAATTAAAATACAAAAAAAATACTTGCCTTTCATGCCTAAAAAGTTTTCAAAAAAGAGAAGTGATTATAAAGTTATGCATTAAAGAAGTGAGGGTCGACCTTGAGCACTTGTGTTGATGCTCACGGAAACAATGTAGAATTTTTCATGGAAGTTTCTCTCTAAATAATTATCCCGTTGTATATATCCATTGTATTATAAAAATAATGTGCCAACCTTTGGTTTTAGTATGATTAGATTGCTTGTTTACTATGTGCAGAACAAAAATAGAAACTTTGGCTGTAGAGCGTGATTTTACATATTTTTCCTGGAATGTCAAATGGGTCTGAAACTTTTTGCACATTACTTCTGTACAAATTTTTCAAATTTTCAAATTTATTTCATAATTTTTGGAGTTACAGAAGTTTACTAAACTTCCAGATTACTACAGACTCATCCCGCTTTTTGACAGATTCTGTTTTTCGTGTTGTTTGCTTATTTTGATGAATCTATGGCTAGTATCGGGGGTATGAACCATAGAGAAGTTGGAATACAGTATGTTAACACCAATATAAATAATTAATGAGTTCATTACAGTACCTTAAAGTGGTAGTTTGCTTTATTATACTAACGGATCTCACAAAGTTTTTGTTAAAGTTTTGTGTGGATGAAGTGTTCGAAGATCGAGGAGCTATCAATATGAGAAGAATAAAGAGAGGCAAGAGTTCAAGCTTGGGGAGGCCCAAGGCACCCCCAAGTAAATATGTCAAAGGATACTCAAGCATCTAAGCTTGGGGATGCCCCGGTTGGCATCCCATCGTTCATCTTCAACAAATATCGGTAATACCTCGGTTTTTGTTTTGTTCACATGATTTCTGTACTTTCTGTTTTTGTTTTTCCTTTAAGGAACATGCTAGTATGAGATATCCCTTCATTGATTTGTAGAATACTACATGTGCTTCACTTATATCTTTTAAGTATGATCTTATAGAATTGCTCTTTGTGCTTCACTTAAATCTTTTGAGTATGGTTTTATAGAATGCTTCGTATGCTTCACTTATATATTTTGAGCTTGGATATTTGCTAGTCGATATTAATCCTAGAACACTCCATGAAATTCACTTATATCTTTTGGAGTATGAATAATACTATCATCTAAAGTGGGTTTGGAAGAGTGTCAACTTTAGGAATTAGAGATCCCACTATTCCGAATGAGAAGAATTTTTGGAGAGAAGAAAAATTTCTATGCTTATAGATCATGAAAAGAATGGTTTATGTGATGGTTAAATTGATGAATTCATTCATGATGCTACTAAAATATTATGAGGGAGGAATATATGCTTGTAGGAGTTGCAATAATATCAAGTTTCCTCTCTATGTGCTTAAAGTTTTGAAGTTATACTTGTTTTGCCTTCCTATGCTAGTTGATTCTTGTTCCTATAAATTATGTGCTCACAAAATCCCTAGGAATAGGAAGTGGGTTAGATTTAAATATCCTAGTCATATTCTTCATGATGCTCTCTTTATGTTTCAATTCTTATCTTTTATGGGAGCATCACTGAAACCATCATGCCTAGCTAAAAGGCACTAAAGAGAAGCGCTTGTTGGGAGACAACCCAATATTTAACCTTACTATTTTTGTGTGTTTAAATGATTAAGCTACTGCAGTAATCATGTTTTATAGCTATTGTTTCAATAAAGTGCCAAGTAAGACCTTTGGGAAGACTTGGGTGAAAGTTAATGTGATCTTGCTGTAAAAAACAGAAACTTTGCGCTCACGAGATTAGCTGTCATTTTTTACAGATGAGTGATTTTGAGTTTATTATTTTTGCATAAAATTAATAGACAAATTCCTCACGTCCACCAATTTATTTCATATTTTTTGGAGTAGCAGAAGTATGGTTTACGTTCAGATCATTACAGACTGTTCTGTTTCTGACAGATTTTGTTTTCAATGCATAGTTTGCTTGTTTTCTAGTTTCTATGACTTATATTTCTCAATATAAATTGTAGAAATGATATGTTACAGTAGGTATTGTGTGAGAACAATTATGAAGCTTGTCTTTGACAGTACCAAAGTGAATGGTTTACTCTTTATCATACTAACCTATCTCACGAAGTTCAAGTTAAGTTTTGTGTGATTGAAGTTTTCAAGCTTTGGGTGAGATATCGATATGAGGAGAATAAGAAGTGGAAAGACCCTAAGCTTGGGGATGCCCAAGGCACCCCAAGATAATATTCAAGTAAGACTCAAGCGCCTAAGCTTGGGGATGCCCCGGAAGGCATCTTCTCTTTCGTCTTCAAAACTATCGGTATACCTTACTAGGAGCTATATTTTTATTCATCACATGATATGAGTTTTGCTAGGAGAGTATTTTCAGTTTTACTTGCTATTTGAATAAAATCATTGGATCTGAAATCTTGAATGAAAAAGAATCCTCCCATGGCTAGTTAATTATTTGACTACTCAGTGTTCTTTTTGGAGTAGTTTGTCATTTACTCATGTGCTTCACGTTTATCATATGAGTAAATGGTTGAATGAATTGAATGTCATAAATCTGAATTTATACATGTTTCATATGCTTATACCATGGGGAGTAATGACTTCACACAGAATAAGTATAGGTAGTAAACCTATTGAAAGTTAGCAAACGCAGAATTGGTCACTTGAACAATTCATGAAAGAATATTGAAGGAAGAGAGATTTCACATATAAATATACTATCTTGGACATGTTTTGTAATTGTGAGCACTCATTAAAATATGACATGCTAAAAGGTTGATGTCGGACAAGGAAGACAACGTAATGGGTTATGTTTCCTTATATCTGAAATAAAGTATATTGTCTTGGATCATCCAACATGTTGAGCTTGCCTTTCCCTCTCATGCTAGCCAAATTCTTTGCACCAAGTAGAAATACTACCTGTGCTTCCAAACATCCCTTAAAACGAGTTTTGCCATGAGAGTCCACCATACCTACCTATTGATTGAGTAAGATCCTTCAAGTAAGTTGTCATCGGTGCATGCAATAAAAATTGCCCTCTAAATATGTATGATCTATTAATGTGGAGAAAATAAGCTTTGTATGATCTTGTGATGTGGAAGAAATAAAAGCGACGGACTGCATAATAAAGGTCCATATCACAAGTGGCAATATAAAGTGACATCCTTTTGCATAAAGATTTTGTGCATCCAACCATAAAAGCGCATGACAACCTCTGCTTCCCTCCGCGAAGGGCCTATCTTTTACTTTTATCTTCTACCCTATGCAAGATTCATGGTGATCTTCACCTTTTCTTTTTATATTTTATCCTTTGGCAAGCACATTGTGTTGGAAAGATCCCGATATATATATCCAATTGGATGTAAGTTATCATGAACTATTATTGTTGACATTACCCTTGAGGTAAAAGGTTGGGAGGCGAATCTATAAGCCCCTATCTTTCTCTGTGTCCGATTAAAACTTTGAACCCATAAATATCATGTGTTAGCAATTGTGAAGGATTAAATGATAGATGAGTATGTGGAGTTTGCTAAATCAAAGCTCTGACATAGACCCTCCCTGAAAATAAGATGAATTGTAATTGTTTGATGACTAAGAATAAAGTTTGTTAGTTTCAAGAAAGATTATGATCTATACTTTAACATGTGAATAGCTTGTTACTTGATCATGAAAAGTTTTATGAAGATGAGTTACTGATATGGCATATAATGATGCTAGAAAAAGTGATTGGAACTATCATAGATTGAACTTGTGCACTTCCTAGCATTCACACTTCATAAATTATTTCTTTTATCATTAACCTACTCGAGGACGAGCAGGAATTAAGCTTGGGGATGCTGATACGTCTCCAACGTATCTATAATTTATGAAGCAATATGTTTATATGATTTTGGTATGATTTGACTAGAACTGACTGACGCTGTTTTCAGCAGAACTATCGCGGTGTTGTTTTTGTGCAGAAATAAAAGTTCTCGGAATGCGATGAAAATCAACGGAGAATTTTTTACGGAAAATAAGAAAAATCTTGGAACAAAAAATCTACCGAGGGGAGTCACGGGGCCCCACGAGGGTTGGGCGCGCGCCCACACAGGCGCCCACCTCGTGGACTCCCAAGCCCCCCCTCCCCGCCAGTGAAATCAACGCCAACTTCTCCTATAAATATAGAAACCTTCAGGAATTAACCTAGACCGGAAGTTCCGCCGCCACAAGCCTCTGTAGCCACGAGAAATCAATCTAGTTCCGCCGAGAGGGCCATCATCACTGGAGGCCATGGAGGAGGATCCCGGAGGGGCCATCATGGCCATGAAGGCCAAGGACCAGAGGGAGAACCTCTCCCCGTCTAGGAGGGGCATGGAGGAGGAAGCACAAGGGGGAGTACCTCTCCTCCTCTCTCTCAGTGGCGCCGGAGTGCCATCGGGAGGGGAATCATCGCCGTGGTGATCGTCTTCATCAACATCACCACCATCATCACCATCCTCATCTCTTTTACGCGGTCCACTCTCCCGCACCCCGCTGTAATCCCTACTTGAAAATGGTGCTTTATGCCACATATTATGATCCAATGATGCGTTGCCATCCTATGATGTTTTGAGTACATATCCTTTGTCTTTGGGTTGATTGATGATCTAGATTGGTACGAGTTGTATGTTTTATTTTGGTGCTGTCCTATGGTGCCCTCCGTGTCGCATAGCGTGAGGGATTCCCAGTAGGGTGTTGCAATACGTTCATGATTAAGCTTATAGTGGGTTGGTGAGTGGTGAAACACAAACCCGAGTAAGGGGGTTGTTGCTTATGGGAATAAAGAGGACTTGATGCTTTAATGCTATGGTTGGGTTTTACCTTAATGATCTTTAGTAGTTGCGGATGCTTGCTAGAGTTCCAATCATAAGTGCGTATGACCCAAGAAGAGAAAGTATGTTAGCTTATGCCTCTCCCTCATATGAAATTGCAATGACGACTACCGGTCTTGTTAACAATTGCCGAGGACAATTCCGCACACCGATCCATCATTATTCCACACTCGCTATTTATAATATTTAGTAATATATTCTAACTTTATGATAACAACACCTACTTTTATATTTTAGCTCTCCGCTACCATGCAAAGTTATCCTCTTCATACCCACAACGTAGTTTTATTTCTTGTTTCTAGTTGGAAGCAAACGTTCGGCGTACGTAGAGTCGTATAAGTGGAAGATAGGGCTTGAGATAATATTGATCTTACCTTTAGCTCCTTGTGGGTTCGACACTCCATACTTATCACTTCCACCTTTGGAAATTGCTACGATGATTCCCTTCACTTGGGGATTATCAGGAGGTACCCCTTAGAAAAATGCCAATAAAAAGAAGCTGAAAGGTTGTGCTGGAGTTGCAGTGAACAGTGCAAGTATGAATAGATCAGTGGCCTCCCTCGAGGAGGACTGCCGGGAACAATGAGTCTCATGAGCTAGAATTGTTGTGTGGCGGGTAACCTTGCGATAATTTGAGAGCTTCATGAAATCATGAAGCGTTTTGTCCCGTTGATTTTTTTATTTTGGAAACTCAAATTGATAGTTCTAGAGTCAAAAAAATTTCAGCTTGTTTAGGTTTCAATAAAAGTTTTGTTGTAGTAGTTTCGGTAAGAGTGCAGGTTTGGGAGTTTTTTTGGCATGATTCAATAAAAGTTCAAATAATTGGGTAATCTAACTATCACATAGACACGGAGGTCGAAGGTTTGGGAAATCAACCATTCAGAGTGACTTTTGTTTATGGAGAAGCACAGGTACCAGAGAGGTAAAAACATGGGACACCTATTAGAGGAATTACCATCTTGAGCTCGTTGCCATGGTTGACGATGGGTGATTTCAACGAGATCTTGCATGCTCAGGAGCACGATGGTGTGGGAAACAGGAGTCAAGCACAGATGGACGGGTTTCAGGATGCGCTGGACACGTGTGGTCTTTTTGACATTTTCTACAAGGGCACTCCGTGGACATTTGAAAAAAAGCAGATGGTGGAACTTTTACCAGTGTTCGCCTAGACACAAGGGTGGCATCATGACTGCTTGTATCACTACAAAAAAAGACACATCTGTGACATTTTGGGCCAAACGAATTTTTTTCTGTCATACTTATGACACTTCTATGACGATAATTGTGACAAAACCCGGTATCATCATAGATGTGGTGGGCTCCTACTTCTATGAAAAAAATCATGACAGAAAATGGGTTTTTCGTCCTAGGTGGGCTGGAGACACAGCTGCATGACATTCTTTGGGCCGTCCATGACGGAAAAAATCATGGTAGAAGCGAGGGCGAGGAAAATAAAGGGGTGTTCCCGGTTACGGTGGGTGGTCGGGGCCGAGCGATGCGCGTTTCTCTCGTACATGCACGTGCATGGGTGTGAGGCGTTGGGCTCTAACTGAACCCAAGTGAGGCGTTGGGCTCTAATCGAACCCGGCGATCGTGACCGAAGGCTACGCGTTCATCGAACCGAGCGATCGATCGATGGCTTTTAATCGAACCCGATCGAGCGATTCTTCGCTCTTTGCTGCTAATCAAGCCGATCGATCACGCCTCTGGATGAACAGGTGAGCGTTCTTTGAGGGTGGTTTGGATGAACAGTTCCTGGTGGGGGTGGATGAACATGACCCCCGTGGTGTTGCCTCTGGATGAACAGTGAGCATTGCTGGGGGGTTTGGATGAACAGTTCCCGGTGGGGGTGGATGAACAGGACCTCGTGGTGTTGCCTCTGGATGAATAGGATCCCCATCGATCAAGACGGTTGGGGCTGGATGAACAGGACCCGTGGAGGGCTGGATGAACAGGACCACCCCATGGAGGACTGGATGAGCGATGAAGCGGTGGAGAAATTTGGATGAGCGATGGCCCGTGGAGGGGTGGTTGAGCAGAGCCCATTTAGAGGCTGGTGGAACAGATGCTGATGGAGTAGCGCGTGGAGGCTGGATGAACAGGAGCCCGTGGATGAACAATCGCGGTGGAGGCTGGAGGAGGTCGGCGGTGGATGAACAGTGGCAAGTGGAGGCTGGAGGGGTCGACGGTGGAGATGAACAAAGTGTCCCATGGAGTCTCGTTTTGCGATGCGCCACACCCCTCCCGATGAATAGGACCCCGTTTCGGTAGTAGCGCACCAACACAAGTCCGCTTCCTCCGTTTTCTTGCACGCCACACCTCCCGATCAACGGGACCCCGTTTCAGCGATGAGGAGGTCCATTTCCTCCGTTTTGCAGATGCGCCGGACCCTCTCGATGTGAGGATCCCGTTCACGAACATGGTCGGTCGAACACAAGGCTGTTTCCTCCGTTCTGCGGTACGCCAGGCCTTGTTTCCATCGGTTGTTCTGTCCAAGCCGGTTGGCTCCCACGCGTTCCTTTGCCTCCCGATGAACACGACACATTCCCTTGCCTCCCCATGAACACGCAGCGACGATGCGGTTTCTGCTCGACCCAGCCATGTACGAACCACGGCCGTGCGTGCAGCGCGGTAGGCATTCGACTCCCGCCCGTATGTGCGTGACGCGGCGTATTTACTTTCTTGCACCTGGCCGCTATACGTGCGTGTACATGCTACGTGCGGCGCCTCTACCACGACGTGCGGCGCCTCTACATGGACCAAGATGTACATACATGTTCGGGACCAGAATGACAATGCTACGTACGCTTCGACCAGGTGGGTCCCGACTGTCAGGCACTTCCTTGCCTGCCAAGATGTAGCTGGTGGGTCCCAACAGTCAGGGGAGCGAATCATTTTTTTTGCCCGAACGCAGTTCCTTGCATGCGAAGATGTCGCCGCGGTCCCAGCGATCGGGGAATTTTTTTTCGCGAAACACGGTTGCCGTCCGGTGGGTCCTGATGTCGGTGGAGGAATCATTATTTTCCACGTAATAAGGAGGCACTTCCTTGCTGCGGCCGTGGACCCGGTTTGTCGACCTCTCCACGTCTGATCCACGTCCGATGGAAGTCATTCCTTGGCCACGTTGACCACGCCGCGCCGAGAGCACCAAGGCGGTGGACGATGGCGAGGCCTAGGAAGGGATGACGTGGAGCCGGGGAAGACGCGGCAGTGGATGCCCACGCATAGAGGAGTACGAGGGTTCACTGGTTCGGCTGGGGTCTGAGATTGCCGTCGCCGTAGAATAACAGGGGGTGTGGGTGAGTAGAGGGATGACCTGGCCAGCAGTGGGAGTAGTAGGGGTGGTGAGGCCTCCATGACATCGCAGCCCACCACGGGAGGCAGGGAGCACGAGGCACGATCGCTGGCTGCTTCCAAGGTGGAGCAAGAAGACCAGAGGTTGAAGAAGCACTAAGGCCGTTGGATGGACATCGTACGGTCACTAGAGCTAGAATCATTCATATTGACTAAGTTGACAAAGCCCTCCGTCCCCGTCAACTTAGTTGGCCCACAAGTCAGCCTCCCACTATTGTGGGTCCCAGCTAGTAGGGGATATTCATTCTTTGTGCGTAATAAGGAGGCACTTCCTTGCGTGCGAAGATATAGATGGTGGGTCCGACCTATCAGCGGTGGGAATGTTTTTCGTGAAATACAGAGGCCCTTCCGGTGGTCCCAGTTGTCAGGTGGAGGAATCATTATTTTGCGCGTAATAAGGAGGTATTTCCTTGCGTGCGGCCGTGGACCCAGCTGTCAGCCTCTCCATGCACAGTCTACTTCCGATGGTGTCATTCGTTGACCATGTTGGCCACTCCGTGCTAAGCGCATCTAAGGTGGTGGACGACGGCGAGGCCCTAGACAGCAACCAGCCGGAGATGGAAAGACGCGGGAGTAGAGTCGCATGAGAGAGGTGTCTGAGGGTTAACTGTTACAGTGCGGTGTGGTTCAGCAATCGGTGGAAAGAACGAGAAGGTGTGGAGGGTGGAGGGATGGCACGGCCAGCGGTGGCGTGGCGCTTCACGATTGAAGCGTGCTAAGTAGAGCTGCTAGGCGGAGGCGGGAGGCAGTGGTCCCGGCGGTGATGGAGGAAGAAGGCGAGATTGAAGATGAATGCGATGCGTTGGGTGTAAATCCAGCGGCTAATGATCGAGAATCATTTGTTGACTAAGTTGACAACGACTTGCATTGGCTTCGACCTATTGGCCCACATTTCAGCCTCCAAAATGTGGCACGTATTCAACCCATTTTTCCGAAATTCTGATCCATTTGATCTCTTTTTTGAATTACAGTCCATTAGCTGGGTTGGGGAACAAATAATGTAGCGTCCATGCGGCCCATTTATGTTTTTCCTAAAAAATTACATGCCATTTGCACTTTCTCGAAATACACGATTTTTTGCTGGGCTTATTCTAATTATAATGTTAGTGGGTGCAGCAATGTTATCAAAAGATAAACATGGGCTGAGCATTTTGTTATATATATATATATATATATATATATATATATATATATATATATATATATATAAATAAGTGATTTATTATTACATTGGTCCTTAAATCTTATTAAGCTTTTGTACACAATCACCAGGATTTTCGTTGCCAAAAAAATCAAGGATTTTATTGTTAAGAAACTATTTTTATAAGTTAATAAGATGTGGGATATTGTTTTCTTACATATGTAAGTATCTGTTAAATATAAGATGACAATAACAATAATATATAATAACATATAAAAAAATTAAATATATATAATATAGTTAGAAGGGAAACATAAGTTGTACCAGGCGTTCCTATTCTTATATAGAAAAATAGAACAGACCTCTGCGTTTTCTTCAAAAAAAATATACATAAATTGGGCTGCCGATGTTTCAGGAAGAATAAAACCTCAGATGGGAGGTCCATAGGCCGGTCGATACATGACGGCCCTCATGAAAATACAAACAGGCCTATGGACCTCCCATCCGAGGTCGTGGGATGCGCATGTTAAAAAAGAAAGCCTAGACGGGGCAGCCCTGTAACTCCAAATATACTTGTCGCCTCAAAGGATAGTAAATGATACACCGGCTCCCGACTTTGTTGTGAATTTATCTCCTATAGTAACTACGTTGAAGCACCTAAAAAATGAAACTATGTTGACAAACCCGTGGGCCCCAACGTCAGTATAGCATTAGGAGGAAGTATTTTTTCGATGAGGCACTTGCTTGCATACGGCCATAGACCTGGTGGGTCCCAGTCCGCCTCTCCACGTCTGATCCTCTCCAGATTCCTCTCGTTTGTTCAGCATGTTCTACAACGGCAGACAATGGCGTTCTTGGCGAGCGCACAAAGGCGTAGGAGGAGATCCGACCACCGAGGAAGTGCCTTATTAGTAACGTAAACAATCAACTAGCCTAGTGGCCGAGTGACACTACCCGACAGCTGTTCCGCCCGGGTTCGATTCCACCTGTGTAGAGAAAATATCTACAAATTTTTTCCCTCTGCCTTTATTGACATGTGGGTCCTAATTATCATCTACGCACACCACGCCCAACACTTTCCAAAACTTCGTCCCTCGTTTTCTTTGTTTTTCGCACACTCGACATTTTGTGGGCATCTTGAAAATAGCATATCCTTTTGACTGTGCATCATATGAACATGTGCTATGCATGAATGTTGATCAGCATGATGTTAACTGGCTGGTAGTTCCAGTTTTGACCATGAATAAAACTTCCAACATGATGTTAACACTGTTTGAAAAGGCCGTGTTAATATAAATGCTCTCCGTCTGAAAGTTGCAGTTTCTTATCCAAAACTGAACTTGGAGTTTCTTATCTGAAACTGAAACTTGCAGTTTCTTCTCTGAGAATCACATTGTCTTCACTTTTATACTCCTATGGAACTACATTTTTAAGTGCTAAAAATAGATCTCTAGAATTGGAAAATACTTCATATGCTCAATATCGCAAATCTGAAATTCAAAAGACATTCATATCTGAAAGTACTCACAAAATACACAACACAAAACACAATTCACAACCTGCAAATACTAACAACCCTAAGCTCCTCCTGACAATTCACAACCTGCCCGACTATTGGTCTGGGGGGGCAATCCCTCCTATTCCTCAGCGGAAGACAACCGCCCCGTGAGACGATGTGAACGGCAAGGGAGAGGATGGCGGGGAAGCAACGTCGGGCCAACTATTTTTCTCCTCTTGCAGTTGGGTTCGGTCGACGAAGACTCCACCGGCTCGCTCTGGCACGACACCCTCACAAGCGGCACCTGTAGATGCTCGATCCTTCAATCTCTAGTGGATGCTCCATCTGGGATTGATACTCCCACCACCGCTCCCTCACGATCAGATTCGTGAATCTGTTTGCTCCATGGCCCAGAGGAGCAGCTCTATGTACTCCCACGCGACTCCCTCTGGGAGTATCGCCGCCTTTTCGCTCTGTTGCAGATATTTGGCCATGGATGTCACCGTCGCCACTAGTTGGTCCTAGTTGTCAAACCAAGACTGTATCTCCAACATCCTAGCTAGCTTCACAGAATTAGCCATTTGCGATCCTCACGTGTCAGTTGTACTTCTCCATCGATCTACTTCTCCACAAGACCTTCACTGCTTGGCGGTGGTTTTTGAATGCAAGAGGAGAGGAGTAACACTAGTTTTGGTTTAGAACGGGAGAGGAGCGACGCTGGTTTTGGATTGGAACAGGAGAGGAGGGGTGGTAGTTTTGAGATGGAAGAGGAGAGGAGCGGCGCTGGATTTAGATTGGAATAGGAGAGGAGCGGCGGTGGTTTAAGAGGAGAAGAGCGGAAGAGCGGTGCTGGTCTTGGAAGTATTTTTTTTGTTTTGCGTATTTTGGGTCAAAGTTTGACCACTTACTGTATTTGACAAGAAAAATGTGAATGCATGTCACCAAAAATTGTATTGTTTGGTTTGTATCTGAATGTACTTTCAAATTATATTATTTTTGCAACGTATAACATATATTTTATTTGTGAAATCATGGTCAATTATGACCCAGAATAAAAGGGAGACTAGTTAATGTGGGGCCGCTTTCTTAATTGAATGGTAAATTGATTTTGATTTTGATCCAGTCACAGCACGCCGGCCCTCTCGTCCAATCCTAAATCGCTGCCGCACGCTCCTCTCCCTCTTCTCCATTGCAAAACCACCTCCTCTCCTCTTCATCATCTCCATTCCAAAACCACCAGCTCGCCTCTGCCTCTACTCCATTGCAAAACCACCTCCTCTCTCCTCGGACGAGGATCCCTTGACGTAGCCCATCCTGCCATTGAGACAACGACACATGGGTCCCACAAAGCGCGGGGCCCACCTGCTAGTGACCGAAAGGCAGGGGAACCTCTCCTCTCCATCATGTCCATTACAAAACCACCATCTCACCTCTCCCTCTTCTCCATTTTAAAACCACCCCCTCTCCTCTCCATCATCTCCGTTCCAAAACCACCGTCTCGCCTCTCCCTCTTCTCTATTGCAAGACCACCGTCTCTCCTCCCATCTTCCAAAGCTAGCACCGGACCACTCAGAAGGACATCTATGGAGGGGATGCAGCAGCGAATCAGGCAGATCGCCCGTGGCGACCAGGCAAAGTTATCCAGGTTGAAGGAGATCCATACTTGGTTTGACAATGAGTGGGAGATTTCAAGGACGGTGAGGGCCATGTGGCAATGTATGCGAAAGAGCGAGACGACGGCGATGAGGGCGGCGATGTACTCCTCGGCGGCAGTCATGCCGCAGGCCTTCGAGTTCATCGAGTATCTCCTCTGGCGATGGAAGCGAGCAGATTCGCCCGAAAGTCGGCAGGTGGTGGGCGTGCGTGTCGAAGGTCGAGCACCCGGAGGATAACAAATCGATCGAGTATGGTGTGCCGTTCGTGAGGGTGCAGAGCCAGCCGGAGCCACAGGAGTATTCGTTCTCCCACCGCATGAGGAGGCCGGATGGCGCGACGTCGCTTCCCTACCGTTCTCCACGCTTCCCTCGACGCTCGCCCCGTCAGGCTGTCTAGCCTACAATCCTGTTGGGAATACTTTGCGGCTAATTCTACCTCGCCATATACCAGACTAACGGGGATCTCTTTCCCATCAGACCCTACAGGTCCGACCTCGGCCGTGCGGTTCGGGTTAGCCTTGGTATATCGCGTCTTCACCATGGCCCAGGTTTCCCTTGCACCTTGTCGGCAGGCCGATATCTTCCATAATCGGAAGCGCTTCCGCCAGCGCTCTTTGAGCATCTCTACGAAGCTCTCCCATGCCTCCTGGCGGCAGGAGGCGGATAGCCACTAGGCACAGGCAATGCCTCGCATCACCTGCCTAACTTGTTCGTGCAGTTGTGACAGCTCTTGCAGAAGATCGCCTGCAGATCCCGGCATCTCCTCTTTGGGACGACCCGTCAGCATACCTACAGATATAACTCTGTTAGCCGGTTTCTTCATCGAACTCTATAAAAACGTTCGTTCAAGCACTTACTAAATATGCCGCGTCGAATACTCTTATTCTCCTTTACGAATTGACCAAAGTCGGGCCCGAACATCTTTCGATTCAACGCCCGGTAAGGTATTGGCATCTTGGAGATCGTTTTTCTCCCGCCTAACCCGCGTAAGCACGCGCTCGCCAGCCTCTAGCTGTCGTTGAGCATGTTGCTCATCCCCTCGAACGATCTTCGGATTCACTCCGGGATTATCTGCAGAATCTATTGTTAGATTTGCATGCATGCCGAATACTAACTGGTACATGTCATTTCATTCTCGATCACGACAAGTATTACCAGATGGGGCCTTCTTGGACTCCTCCATTCCGGCAACTGCGGCCCGTAGTTGGGTTTTGCATTCCTCCAGCTCTTGAGACAACCGGGTACTCTTCTCCATAAGAACCTACGCATATAATGATCCTTAAATCAGTTGTGCCAACTGTTTCAAGTCTCGGGGAGACTCTTTGGTATACATAATTATCAGATTTTCTTACCCGTATATCTTTTACATACTGGTCCGTCGCTCTGGCCAGGCCATTTTGAGGAGCTCGGATGTACACGTCTCCTGAGTTGAAGGCATCGAATGGCTCTTGAGAGAAACAAGTGTCGCGGAGTACGGCCCGGCGACGCCTGTGATTCATGGCACTCTCCACTTCGAAATTCGTGGTGGACAACCTATCCGCATCCTCTGTAGGAGGGACATCCGGTGTTGGCCCCTCGTTAGCGTCTGCCTCTAAGTCCGGCTCTGGAGCTCGGCTGGTAGAGGCGTGGCCAGCAGGCTCTCCGGATATGGTCCGGCAAGCGTTTTTTCTGCTAGGAAACAGGGACGTTGTTACATTTTAAAAGACGACAACCACGGAGCGGGGTTCCTTTTCTTACCTCTGCGACGGCGTCTCAGTCCTGACCGCCTTCTTTTTAAGCCTACCCAGTTTTGGTGCCCCTTGTTGGTGAGTCGCTGCGGGTTCGGCATGGTGTCCCGAAGACCTTCCCTGTAAGACACCATATGTGTGCGCGATGGGTGAAGTGCGAAAAGGGATCCTTCTCGGAAGTTGGGACTCTGGTTTTACTTACATGCAACGCAGGGAGTAGTCCAGGATAATCGGCTATGATGGCCACCAAGGCACCGTCACATCTTAATTGATAGAACGTCCTGTTGATGAGCTCCACAAATGTGTCCGGATCTTCTTTGAGTCCAGGGTCGAGGGCCCGGTCAGGGTCCTCTGGTTGTGGAGGCGGGCTGTGGACCTCCCTCACGACTTTTCATGATTCTGCTATGAAATAGCAAGGTAAATACCTATGACGAAAAATATGGGAAGGTTAGGAGTAAAAGGTACCAGCTCACCCAGCTTGGGGGGTTGTACATGGAGAATCCATCCCGTGGCTTAATGCGGATGAACTCCTCTTCCTCTCCTTTATATAAATCGGACAATATTTTCGCTAAAGCAGCGACGGAGTCCGGTCCCTTACGACCGCAGCGGGTGGCATCGTCTTCTCCATTGAAGTGCCACATGGGTTGTCCCCGATACTGAAGTGGCTGCACCCCCCGCATTATACATATTGACATAACCTCGATTATTGTCAATCCTGATTTGGCCAGCGTTTTTATCCGGTCCATCAGGTAAAGGACTTCTCCGTTATCTTCCTTCTGGGGGCTCCGAGGGCGCCAGCTGCGGCGTTTCTTCAAAGGGGCGTTACTAAACTCAGGAAGGCCCATCCGAAAAGGGTCCGGAAGGGGCGTCCTCCATATAAAACCACTCAAGGCCGGTCTTGGACGTCTTCTTCGGAGTACCGGACAGGTATCCGGTCCCAGCGATGCGCCATATCTCGGCTCCGCCCATTTGATATATTGACCCCTCCTGAGTACGGGGTACGAGGCAGAATAGCCTCTTCCATAGCTCGAAATGAGTTTCGCAACCCAAAAAACAGCTCGCAAAGGGCGACGTAGCCAGCGATGTGTAAAATAGAGGCGGGAGTAAGGTTATGCAGCTAGAGGCTGTAGAACTCCAGGAGTCCGCAGAGGAACGGATGGATTGGAAATCTGAGTCCCCTCAATAAGTAAGGGACAAGGCATACCCGCTCCCCCATGGATGGGTTGGGAAAGCTCTGCTTGCTCCCGCCATTTTAAGTGGCTAATCCAGCTCGGGACGGGACCATATACGCAGGAGGGAGAAACCCCTAGGTGCAGCAACTCTACTAATTGGCTGTGGGGGCGGAACACTTCTTCCAATTGCCGGCTTAGGGCTACGGGAGCGAGAGGAGGAGCTGCGATGGCCGGCGATGATGGGATGGATTTTTCCGGGCGCTCTCCGATGGATGCTCGCCATGGGAGGATGGTGTGATCTGGACCTGAGGATCCCCGTCTCTTTAAATAGACGATTTACTCGCATGGCAGGGTGGCAAGTGTAAAAATGCCCCGACTTCTCGCATTCGCTCGACATGTGGAGGATAGCCATTATTAAGTATTTGAAGCGAGGAGTGCAACATTCATGGGAAGCCGGACACTAATCGGCAATGTACTCAGAATTTGGAGAAGAACCCGCCTTGCAATGCCAAGACAATCTGCGTCTTGGGACTCATCGTCATTGAAGCCTGGTTAGGGGCTCTGAGGAGTCTTGGATTAGGGGTCCTCGGACAGCCGGACTATATCCTTTGGCTGGACTGTTGGACTATGAAGATACAAGATTGAAGACTTCGTCCCGTGTCCGGATGGGACTCTCCTTGGCGTGGAAGGCAAGCTTGGCAATTCGAATATGTAGATCTCCTCCCTTGTAACCGACTCTGTGTAACCCTAGCCCCCTCCGGTGTCTATATAAACCGGAGGGTTTAGTCTCTAGGACGAGAACAATTAGAATCATAGGCTAGCTTCTAGGGTTTAGCCCCTATGATCTCGTGGTAGATCAACTCTTGTAATACTCATATCATCAAGATCAATCAAGCAGGAAGTAGGGTATTACCTCCATCGAGAGGGCCCGAACCTGGCTAAACATTGTGTCCCCCGCCTCCTGTTACCATCTGCCTTAGACGCACAGTTCGGGACCCCCTACCCGAGATCCGCCGGTTTTGACACCGACAATGATCAACATAGTAATGTTCACCATTGAAAACTACTCCATCTCACGTGATGATCGGACATGGTTTAGTTAATATGGATCACGTGATCATTTAGATGAATCGAGGGATGTCTATCTAAGTGGGAGTTCTTAAGTAATATGATTAATTGAACTTAAATTTATCATGAACTTAGTCCTAATAGTATTTGCATATCTATATTGTAGATCAATAGCTCACAAATAGCTTCCCCGTTTTATTTATGATATGTTCCTAGAGAAAACTAAGTTGAAAGATAGTAGTAGCAATGATGCAGACTTGGTCCGTGATCTAAGGGTTATCCTCATTGCTGCACAGAAGAATTATGTCCTTGATGCACCGCTAGGTGACAGACCTATTGCGAGGCGAGATCACGGACATTATGAACGTTTGACAAAGCTCGGTATGATGACTACTTGATAGTTTAGTGCACCATGCTTTAAGGCTTAGAACCGGGACTTCAAAAATGTTTTGAACACCACGGAGTATATAAGATGTTCCAAGAGTTGAAATTGGTATTTCATACTCATTCCCGTGTCAAGAGGTATGAAACCTTTGACAGTACTTTGCCTACAAGATGGAGGAAAATAGCTCAACCAGTGAGCATGTTCTCAGATTGTCTGGGTACAACAATTGCTTGAATCACGTGGGAGTTAATCTTCCAGATAAGATAGTAATTGACAAAGTTCTCTAGTCACTATCACCAAGTTACTAGAACTTCGTGATGAACTATAATATGCAAGGGATGACGAAAGTAATTCCCGAGCTCTTGTGATCTTTGAAATCAGCGAAGGTAGAAATTAAGAAAGAGCATCTAGTGTTGATGGTTAACAAGCCCACTAGTTTCGAGAAAAGGGCAAAGGGATAGAAAGGGAACTTCAAGAAGAATGAGAAGCACGTTGTCACTCCCGTGAAGAAACCCAAAGCTAGACTTAAGCCTGAAACTGAGTCCTTCTACTACAAGGGATGAATCACTGGAAGCGGAACTACCCCAAATAATTAGCGGATAAGAAGGATGGCAAAGCGAACAAAAGTATATTTGATATACATGCTATTGATGTGTACTTTACTAGTGTTTATAGCAACCCCTCAGTATTTGATACTGGTTTTGTTGCTAAGAGTAGTAACTTGAAACAGGAGTTGCAAAATGAACAGAGACTAGTTAAGGGTGAGGTGACGATGTGTGTTGGAAGTAATTGCAAGGTTGATAAGATCACCATCGCACACTTCCTTTACCTTCGGGATTAGTGTTAAACCTAAAATAAATTTTATTTGGTGTTTGCGTTGAGCATAAATATGATTGGATCATGTTTATTGCAATACGGTTATTCATTTAAGTCAAAGAATAATTGTTGTTCTATTTACATGAATAAAACCTTCTATGGTCATACACTCAATGGTTTATCGATTGTAGTGATACACATATTCATAAAATTGAAGCCAAAAGATGCAAAGTTAATAATGATAGTGCAACTTAATTGTGGCATTGTCGTTTAGGTCATATTGATGTAAAGCGCATGAAGAAACTCCATGCTGATGGGCTTTTGGAATCACTTGATTATGAATCACTTGATGCTTGTGAACCATGCCTCATGGGAAAGATGACTAAGACTCCGTTCTCCGGAACAATGGAGCGAGCAACTAACATATTGGAAATAGTACATACTGATGTATGCAGTCCGATGAGTGTTGAGGCTCGCAGCGTGTATCTTTCTTTGTGACCTTTACAGATGATTTGAGCAGATATGGGTATATCTACTTGATGAAACATAAGTCTGAAACATTTGAAAAGTTCAAAGAATTTCAGAGTGAAGTGGAAAATCATCATAACAAGAAAATAAAGTTTCTACGATCTGATCGCGGAGACGAATATTTGAGTTACGAGTTTGGTCTTCATTTGAAACAATGTGGAATAGTTTGACGACTCACGCCACCTGGAACACCACAACGTAATGGTGCGTCCGAACATCATAACCGTACTTTATTAGATATAGTGTGATTTATGATGTCTCTTACCGATTTACCACTATCGTTTTGGGGTTATGCATTAGAGACAAGTGCATTCATGTTAAATAGGGCACCATCTAAATCCGTTGAGATGACACCATATGAACTATGGTTTGGCAAGAAACCTAAGCTGTTGTTTCTTAAAGTTTGGGGCGGCGATGCTTATGTGATAAAGTTTCAACCTGATAAGCTCGAACCCAAATTGTAGAAGTGCATCTTCATATGATACCCAAACAAAATTGTTGTGTACACCTTCTATCACAGATCCGAAGGCAAAATATTCGTTGCTAAGAATGGATCCTTTCTGGAGAAGGAGTTTCTCTCGAAAGAAGTGAGTGGGAGGAAAGTAGAACTTGATGAGGTAATTGTACCTGCTCCCGAATTGGAAAGTAGTTCATCACAGAAATCAGTTCTAGTGATTCCTACACCAATTAGTGAGGAAGCTAATATTGATGATCATGAAACTTCAGATCAAGTTACTACTGAACCTTGTAGGTCAATCGGAGCATGTTTCGCAGCAGAGTGGTATGGTAATCCTGTTCTAGAAGTCATGTTACTAGACCATGACGAACCTACGAACTATGAGGAAGCGATGATGAGCCCAGATTCCACGAAATGGCTTGAGGCCATGAAATCTGAGATGGGATCCATGTATGAGAACAAAGTGTGGACTTTGATTGACTTTCCCGATGATCGGAAAGCCATGGAGAATAAATGGATCTTCAAGAGGAAGACGGACGCTGATAGTAGTGTTACTATCTACAAAGCTCGAATTGTCGCAAAAGGTTTTCGACAAGTTCAAGGTGTTGACTACAATGAGATTTTCTCACTCGTAGCGATGCTTAAGTCTGTCTGAATCATGTTAGCAACTGCCACATTTGATGAAATCTGGCAAATGGATGTCAAAACTGCATTCCTTAATGGATTTCTTAAAAGAAGAGTTGTATATGATGCAACAAAAAGGTTTTGTCAATCCTAAAGGTACTAACAAAATGTGCAAACTCCGGCGATCCATCGATGGACTAGTGCAAGCATCTCGGAGTTGGAATATACGCTTTGATGAGTTGATCAAAGCATATAGTTTTATAAAGACTTGCGGTGAAGCCTGTATTTACAAGAAAGTTAGTGGGAGCACTACAACTTTTCTGATAAGTATATGTGAATGACATATTGTTGATCGGAAACGATGTAGAATTTTTTCTCTGGAAAGCATAAGGGAGTTTTTGAAAAGAGTTTTTCGAAGAAAGACCTCGGTGAAGCTACTTACATATTGAGCATCAAGATCTATAGAGATAGATCAAGACGCTTGATAAGATTTTTACAATGAGTACATACCTTGACAAGATTTTGAAGTTGTTCAAAATGGAACAGTCAAAGAAGGAGTTCTTGCCTGTGTTGCAAGGTGTGAAGTTGAGTAAGACTCAAAAACCGACCACGGCAGAAAATAGAAAGAGAATGAAAGTCATTCCCTATGCCTCAGTCATAGTTTCTATAAAGTATGCTATCTTTCATGTACTGGACCTATTGTGTACCTCACCATGAGTTTGGCAAGAGGGTACAATAGTGATCCAGGAGTGGATCATCGGATAGCTGATCAAAATTATCCTTAGTGGTATAAGGATATGTTTCTCGGTTATGGAGGTGATAAAGAGTTCGTCGTAAAGAGTTACGTCGATGCAAGCTTTGACACCGATATGGACGACTCTAAGTCACAATCAGGATACATATTGAAAGTGGGAGCAATTAGCTAGAATAGCTCCGTGCAGAAATAGAAATTTGCAAAATACATACGGATCTAAATGTGGCCGACCCGTTGACTAAAGTTCTCTCACAAGAGAAACATGATCACACCTTAGTACTCTTTGGGTGTTAATCACATGGCGATGTGAACTAGATTACTCACTCTAGTAAACCCTGTGGGTGTTGGTCACATAGCGATGTGAACTATGGGTGTTAATCATATGGTGATGTGAACTATTGATGTTAAATCACATGGCGATGTGAACTAGATTATTGACTCTAGTGCAAGTGGGAGAATAAAGGAAATATGCCCTAGAGGCAATAATAAAGTTGTTATTTTATATTTCCTTATATCATGATAAATGTTTATTATTCATGCTAGAATTGTGTGAATACATAGATCGAACAGAGTGTCACTAGTATGCCTCTACTTGACTAGCTCGTTGAATCAAAGATGGTTAAGTTTCCTAGCCATAAACATGAGTTGTCATTTGATTAACGGGATCACATCATTAGAGAATGATGTGATTGACTTGACCCATTCCGTTAGCTTAGCACTTGATCCTTTAGTATGTTGCTATTGCTTTCTTCATGACTTATACATGTTCCTATGACTATGAGATTATGCAACTCCGAATCTGGGAGGAACACTTTGTGTGCTACCAAACGTCACAACGTAACTGGGTGATTATAAAGGTGCTCCACAGGTGTCTCCGATGGTGTTTATTGAGTTGGCATAGATCGATATTAGGATTTGTCACTCCGATTGTTGGAGAGGTATCTCTGGGCCCTCTCGGTAATGCACATCACTATAAGCCTTGCAAGCAATGTGACTAATGAGTTAGTTACGGGATGATGCATTATGGAGCGAGTAAAGAGACTTGCGATAACGAGATTGAACTAGGTATTGAGATACCGACGATCGAATCTCGGCCAAGTAACATACCGATGACAAAGGGAACAACGTATGTTGTTATGCGGCTTGACCGATAAAGATCTTTGTAGAATATGTAGGAGCCAATATGAGCATCCAGGTTCCGCTATTGGTTATTGACTGCAGATGTGTCTCGATCATGTCTACATAGTTCTCGAACCCGTAGGGTCCGCACGCTTGATGTTCGATGACGATTTGTATTATTAGTTATGTGATTTGATGTACCGAAGTTTGTTCGGAGTCCCAGATGAGACCGGGGACATGACGAGGAGTCTCAAAATGGTCAAGAGGTAAAGATCGATATATTAGAAGGCTATATTCGGACATCGGAAAGGTTCCGAGTGATTGGGGTATTTTTCGGAGTACCGAGAGTTACGCGAATTCGTCGGGAGAAGTATTGGGCCTTACTGGGCCATACAGGAATAGAGGAGGCAGGCCAAAGGGAAGGAGGCGCGCGCCCCCCCATGGGTCCGAATTGGACTAGGGGAAAGGGGGAGGTGCCCCCCTTGCTCTTTTCTACTCCCTCTCTCTTTCCCTCTTTCTTCTCTCCTACTCCAGAAAGGAAAGGGGAATCCTAGTTGGGCTCCCCACACTTGGCGCGCCCCCTATAGGGCCGGCCTCCTCCTCCTCCCTCCTTTATATACGTGGGCAGGGGGCACCCCAAAGGCACTCCAAGATTTGTCTCAGCCGTGTGCGGTGGCCCTCTCCACAGTTACACACCTCGGTCATATCGTCGTAGTGCTTAGGCGAAGCCCTGCACCGATAACTTCATCATCACCGTCACCACGCCATCGTGCTGGCGGAACTCTCCCTCGACCTCAACTGGATCAACAGTTCGAGGGACGTCACCGAGCTGAATGTGTGCAAATCGCGGAGGTGCCGTGCGTTCGGTACTTGGATTGGTTGCATCGCGAAGACGTTCGACTACATCAACCGCGTTGTCATAACGCTTCCGCTTACGGTCTACGAGGGTACGTAGACAACACTCTCCCCTCTCATTGATATGCATCACCATGATCTTGCGTGTGCGTAGATTTTTTTTGAAATTACTACATTCCCCAACATATTGTACCAAGCTTTAGCATCTCCCTATAATGAGAAAGGAAATAATTTGAGAATAAAGTAATAGCGAGTCTTCTCATCATGAGTAAAACGGTTGGCTATGTCATTCAACTTAGTAAGATTTGCCACAACAGTTTCAGTTTCATAAACATGTAAACGATTAGATTCAACCAAAGTAATTAACTCTGGGTCGACAGAGAATTCATAATCCATATCATCAATAAAGATAGGTGAAGTAGCAAACTTAGGATCACATTTCATTCTAGCATTCAATGATTTTTCTTTATACTTGCATAATAATTTCTCTAGATCATCTCTATCCTTACAAGCAAGAATATCTCTAGTTGTCTCCTCATTCATAACATAACCTTCCGGTACCTTAGGGAATTCATATCTAGGAAGGCTAGTTCTAGCAGGTGTTTCAGGAGTTTCAGTTGCAAGCTCATCATCAGATTCAACAACATCATCTTGTATTACTCTAGCAATTTGTTTATCAAGAAAATCACCAAGTGGCACATCATCATTAT
Source organism: Aegilops bicornis (assembly GCA_021605145.1). NCBI lineage: Eukaryota > Viridiplantae > Streptophyta > Magnoliopsida > Poales > Poaceae > Aegilops > Aegilops bicornis. The sequence goes on along the minus strand of CM038674.1, from coordinate 154,240,549 downwards.
CAAGCAAGGTACTAGCATCATCATTTGAATCATTCATAGTAGAAGTAGCATCATCAATAAGTTGCGACATATTAGAATTGATAGCATGTGGTGGTGTTGCAAGTTTACTCAAAACAGAAGGTGAATCTAAAGCGTAATGGATGGCGGTTCCTTACCTCCCTCGTCTTTGAGGGAAATATCTTAGTCTTTGGATCCTTGATTCATCGGTGATAAATTGATAATAGTCCCAAGTGGCTCAACAAATATAGCTATGCTCCCCAACGGGCGCTTTAAAAGGTCTTGATAACCCACAAGTATAGGGGATCGCAACAGTTTTCGAGGGTAGAGTATTCAACCCAAATTTATAGATTCGACGCAAGGGGATACAAAGAACATTTGAAGGTATTAGCAGCTGAGTTGTTAATTGAACCACTCCTGGAGATTAATTATCTGGAGCAAGTAATCAGTAGCAAAGTAGTTTGATAGTTTTCATAATAGTAACAGTAGCAACGGTAACTGTCGGGGATATACCCCGCGGTATGACCCGGCCGGAGTCATAATCCACTTGGGACTTGGTAAACCGGCGAGTGTTAAACCGGCAGAGTTAAGACAGATGGCTAAGACAGACGGTAAACCAGCGAGTGTTAAACCGGCAGAGTCAAGACAGATGGTAGCACCGGCTGGTGTTAAGTCAATCATAACCCGGCAGACCATGTTAAACCGGCAGACAATGTTAAACTGGTAGACCATGTTAAACCGGCAGACAATGTTAAACCGGCAGACCATGTTAAACCGACAGACAATGTTAAACCGGCAGACAATGTTAAACCGGCAGACGTTAAGAAGCCCAGGAAGGGAAGTCAAAATAATTTAAGTCTTAGTCCGAGATGGACTCTACATGTAACCCGCCTTCAACTTATATAAGGAGGCAGGGCTCTAAAGGGGGACAAGCAAGAAACAATCTCTAGGGTTAGACACAACTAGAGGAGAGCCGGGTTTACTGACAAGTCCCTCGTTATGATAATGAGATCTAGCCTCAAACAAAGCATGTAGGGTTTTTACCGATGATGTTTCCGGGGCCAGTCAGTCTAAAACCCTTGTCTTGTGTTGCGCTTCTCGATTCCGCTCAACCCCTCTCAAGCTATCACATAGATGCGTTGGCCTAACGACTAAGTCCTCACACTAAGGACATCTGACGTGTTAATTCCACGACAGTAACGGTGACAGAGATAGCAATATTTTTGTAGCAAGTATAAAAGTGATGATAGCAGTAGTAACTTAGCAGAAACAATATAAGATAAATCCGGAGGCATTGGATCGGTGACTTGTTGGATGATAGTCATCATGTGACAGTTATATAACGTAGGGTGATACGGCACTAGCTCCAGTTCATCGATATAATGTAGGCATGTATTCCGTAAATAATCATATGTGCTTTATTAAAAGAACTTGCATGACATCTTTTGTCCTACCCTCCCGTGGCAGCGGGGCCCATATTGGTAACTAAGGGATATCAAGGCCTCCTTTTAATAGAGAATCGGAACAAAGCATTAACACACATAGTGAATACATGAACTCCTCAAACTACGGTCATCACCGAGAGTGGGCCCAGTTGTTGTCACTCCGGGGTTGTCGGATCATAACCATAGTAGGTGACTATAAATTGCAAGATTGGATCTAAAACATGGATATAATGATGAATTCATAAACGGTTCAGATCTGAGTTCATGGCACCCAGGGCCTAAAGTGACAAGAACTAAGCATAGCAAAGTCATAGGAACATCAATCTAAGAACATAGTGGATACTAGGGACCAGGCCCTAACAAATTTAACTCGATTACATGATGAATCTCATCCAACTCCTCACCGACCAGCGAGCCTATGAAGGAATTACTCACTCCCGGTGGGGAGCATCATGGAATTGGCGATGGAGATGGGTTGGTGATGACAAAGAATGAAGATCCCCCTCTCCGGAGCCCCAAAGGGGCTCCAGATCTGCCCTCCCGAAGAAGAACAGGGCTTGGCAGTGGCTCCGTCTCATGGATCACGATAGTTCTTTCTCCCTAATTTTTTTCTCCGAAAATAGGAATTTATAGTGTCAGGGTTGAGGTCTGCGGGGCCACCAGGCGGGTCGAACCCACCTGGGCGCGCCAGGAGAGGGGGGCGCGCCCTGGTGGGTTGTGCCCACCTAGGGGCCCCTCTCTAGTGGGTCTTGGCTCCAGTAATTCTCTTTTATTCCATAAAAAATCCTCGCGAAGTTTCGTTCCATTCCGAGAACTTTTATTTCTGCACAAAAACAACACCATGGTAGTTCTGCTGAAAACAACGTCAGTCCGGGGTTAGTTTCATTGAAATCATGCAAATTAGAGTCCAAAACAAGAGGAAAAGCATTAGAAAAAGTAGATATGTTGGAGATGTATCAGTGACATGTATAAAAATTTTGAACGGTGGCTTTGCCACAAATACTATGTCAACTACATGATCATGCAAAGCAATATGACAATGATGGAGTGTGTCATAATAAAACAGAACGGTGGAAAGTTGCATGGCAATATATCTCGGAATGGATATGGAAATGCCATAATAGGTAGGTATATATGGTGGATGTTTTGAGGAAGGTATATGGTGGGTGCATGGTACCGGCAAAAGTTGCGCGGTACTAGAGAGGCTAGCAATGGTGGAAGGGTGAGAGTGCGTATAATCCATGGAATCAAACATTTGGCATAAAGAACTCACATACTTATTGTGAAAATCTATTAGTCATCGAAACAAAGTACTACGTGCATGCTCCTAGGGGGATAGATTGGTAGGAAAAGACCATCGCTCGTCCCCGACCGCCACTCATAAGGAAGACAATCAATAAATAAATCATGCTGCAACTTCGTTACATAATGGTTCACCATACGTGCATGCTATGGGAATCACAAACTTTAACACAAGTATTTCTACAATCCACAATTACTCACTAGCAGGACTCTAATATCACCATCCTCATATCTCAAAACAATCATAAGGAATCAAACTTCTCATAGTATTCAATGCACTTTATATGAAACTTTTTATTATATCCCTCTTGGATGTCTATCATATTAGGACTAAATTCATAACCAAAGCAAATTACCATGCTGTTTATAAAGAATCTAAAAATAATATAAGTGAAGCATGAGAGTTCAACAATTTCTATAAAATAAAACCACCGCCCTGCTCTAAAAAGATATAAGTGAAGCACTAGAGCAAAATTGCCTAGCTCAAAAGATATAAGTGAAGCACATAGAGTATTCTAATAAATCATGATTCATGCGTGCCCCTCTCAAAAGTTCTGTACAGCAGGGATGCTTGTGGAAAACTAAAAAGTAAAGAATCATATCATACAAGACGCTCCAAGCAAAACACATATCATGTGGTGAATAAAAATATAGCCTCAAGTAAAGTTACCGATAGACGAAGATTTAAAGAGGGATGCCTTCCGGCATCCCCAAGCTTAGGCTCTTGGTTGTCCTTGAATATTACCTTGGGGTGCCTTGGGCATCCCCAAGCTTAGGCTCTTGCCACTCCTTAATCCATAGTCCATCAAATCCTTACCAAAACTTGAAAACTACACAACACAAAACTCAACAGAAAATCTCATGAGATCCGTTAGTATAAGAAAATAAAATCACCACTCTTGGTACTATTGCAAACTAATTCTTTATTTATATTGGTGTAATATCTATTTTCATATTCTCCATGGTTCATACCCCCCGATACTACCCATAGATTCATCAAAATAAGCAAACAACACATAGAAAACAGAATCTGTCAAAAACAGAACAGTCTGTAGTAATCTGAATACTTTGAATACTTCTGTAACTCTAAAAATTATGAAAAATTAGGACAACAGAAGCAATTTTTATCTTAATATTCTTCAAAAATAATTGAGGGGCCCAAGATGACGAAAAAGTCCCCAAGATGGGTTCTCACAGGAACAGAAGGTTGCGGCGGCGGAAAAGTGTTTTCGTGGATGCTTCTGGTGGTTTGGAAATATATGTGAATATATAGGAGGAAGATCTAGGTCAGAGGGTCACCGAGGGGCCCACAAGGTAGGGGGCACGCCCTACCACCTGGGCGCACCCTCCATCCTTGTCGTCGCCTCGTGGCTCTTCTGATTTGAAGTCCAAGTCTCCTGGGTGTCTTTTGTTCCAAGAAAATCATCATGAAGTTTTATTCCAATTGGACTCCGTTTGGTATTCCTTTTCAACGAAGCTCAAAAACAAGGAAAAAACAGAAACTGGCACTGGGCTCTAGGTTAATAGGTTAGTCCGAAAAATTATATAAAATAGCATATTAATGCATATACAACATCCAAAACAGATAATATAATAGCACGGAACAAGCAAAAATTCTAGATACATTGGAGACGTATCAGAGAACCAAGCAACACTATGTAAACAACACCTACACACAAACAACAAAAACTTGCAACCACGCGTAAGAGGGGTTGTCAATCCCTCCTCGGTATTGAGATAGATTAAATTGTATGAGATTTGATAAATAGATCTAGCAAAACATACAATAAAGTAAATAAAGAAAAGTGTTGGGGAACGTAGTAATTCAAAAAAATTCCTACGATCACGCAAGATCTACCTAGGAGATGATAGCAACGAGAGGGGAGTGTGTGTCCACGCACCCTCGTAGACTGAAAGTGGAAGCGTTTAGTAACGCGGTTGATGCAGTCGAACGTCTTCACCATCCAACCGATCCAAGTAACGAACGTATGGCACCTCCGTGTTCAGCACATGTTCAACACGATGGCGTCCCTCGAGCTCTTGTTCCAGTAGAGGGTCGAGGGAGAGTTCCTTCAGCACGACGGCGTGGCGACGGTGTTGGTGATGTGATCTGTGATACGTCTCCAATGTATCTACTTTTTCTCACGCTTTTCCTCTTGTTTTGGACTCTAATTTGCATGATTTGAGTGAAACTAACCCGGATTGACGCTGTTTTCAGCGAGAACTACCATGGTGTTGTTTTTGTGCGAAATAAAAGTTCTCGGAATGGAGCGAAACTTCATGAGAATTTTTATACAATAAAGATAATTTCTAGAGCCAAGACCTGCGAGAGAGGGCACCTAGGTGGGCACAACCCACCGGGCGCCCCTCTCTCGGGCGCCGCCCACGTAAGGTTGTCCCCACCTGGTGGCCCCACTGACCCTGAAACCGACGCTATAAAATCCTATTTTTCAAGAAAAAAATCCAGGGAGAAAGATTATCGCAATCCATGAGACCGAGCCACCGCCAAGCCCTGTTCTTCCTCGGGAGGGCAGATCTGGAGTCCGTTTGGGGCTGCGGAGAGGGGGATCTTCGTTCTTCGTCATCACCAACCCTTCTCCATCGCCAATTCCATGATGCTCCCCACCGGGAGTGAGTAATTCCTTCGTAGGATTGCTAGACGGTGAGGAGATGGATGAGATTCATCATGTAATCGAATTAGTTTTGTTAACGCTTGATCCCTAGTATCCACTATGTTCTTAGATTGATGTTGCTATGACTTTTCTATGCTTAATGCTTGTCACTTTGGGCCCGGGTGCCATGAACTCAGATCTGAACCGTTTATGTTATCATCATTATATCCATGTTCTAGATCCGATCTTGCAAGTTATATTCACCTACTACATGTTATGATCCAGCAACCCCGGAGTGAGAACAACCGGGCCCACTCCCGGTGAAGACCTTAGTTTGAGGAGTTCATGTATTCACTATGTGCTAATGCTTTGTTCCGATTCTTTATTAAAAGGAGGCCTTATATCCCTTAGTTTCCAATATGGACCCCGCTGCCACGAGTGTAGGACAAATGATGTCATGCAAGTTCTTTTAATAAAGCACGTATGACTATTTACGTAATACATGCCTACATTATATCGATGAAGCTGGAGCTAGTGCCGTATCGCCCTAGGTTATAACTATCACATGATGAATATCATCCAACAAGTCACCGATCCAATGCCTACGAATTTATTTTAAATTTTTTCTACTAAGTTACAACCGCTATCATCACTGTTACACTTGCTACAAAATTACTGCTATCACTGTTACTCTTATTGCTGTCACTACTATCAAAACTATCATATTACTTTGCTACTGATTACTTGCTGCAGATAATTAATCTCCAGGTGTGGTTGAATTGACCACTCAGTTGTTAATACATTCAAATATTCTTTGGCTCCCCTTATGTCGAATCTATAGATTTGGGTTGAATACTCTACCCTCGAAAACTGTTGCGATCCCCTATACTTGTGGGTTATCAAGACCTTTTTCTAGCGTCGTTGCCAGGGAGCATAACTAATTTGTTGAGTCACTTGGGATTATTATCATATTATCACTATGAAGAATCTGAAGGATCCAAAGACTAAGATATTTCCCTCAAGGACGAGGAGAGGTAAGGAACTGCCATCCAGTTCTGCTTTAGATTCACCTTCTGTTATGAGTAAAGTTGCAACACCACCACATGCTATCAATTTTAATATGTTGCAAGTTATTGATGATGCTACTTCTACTTTGAATAATGCTTATGATGATGCTAGTACCTTGCTTGATAATGATGATGTGCCAATTGGTGAATTTCTTGATGAACAAATTGCTAGAGAAATACAACATGACGTTGTTGAACTCGATGTGAGCTTGAAACTGAAATTCCTGAAACACCTGCTAGAACTAGCCTTCCTAGATATGAATTGCCTAAGGTACAGGAAGGTTATGTTATGAATGAGGAGACAACTAGAGATATTCTTGCTTGTATGGATAGAGATGATCTAGAGAAATTATTATGCAAGTATAAAGAAAAATCTCCGAATGCTAGAATGAAATGTGATCCAAAGTTTGCTACTTCACCTATCTTTATTCATGATAAGGATTATGAATTCTCTGTCGACTCAGAGTTAATTACTTTGGTTGAATCTGGTCCTTTCCATGGTTATGAAACTGAAACTGTTGTGGCACATCTTACTAAGTTGAATGATATAGCCACCCTTTTTACTCATGATGAGAAGACTCGCTATTACTTTATTCTCAAATTATTTCCGTTCTCATTAAAGGGTGATGCTAAAGCTTGGTACAATATTCTTGCTCCTGGTTGTGTGCGTAGTCCCCAGGATATGATTTATTACCTCTCTGAAAAATATTTTCCTGCTCATAAGAAACAAGCTGCCTTACAGGAAATATTTAACTTTGTGCAAATTAAATAAGAGAGTCTCCCACAAGCTTGGGGGAGGCTTTGCCAGTTACTTAATGCTTTGCCTGATAACCCTCTTAAGAAAATGAAATACTTGATATCTTCTATAATGGACTAATTGATGCTTCTAGGGACTTCCTAGATAGTTGTGCTGGTTGTGTTTTCAGGGAACGAACTGTTGGACAAGCTGAAGAATTATTGAATAATATATTCAAAATTTTTTATGATTGGACTCTTCCTGAACCGTCGGCTAAACCCACTCCGAAGAAGAGGGGTATATTATATCTCAGTTCTGAAGATATACAAGAGGCAAAGAAATTTATGAAGGAAAAAGGTATTAAAGCCGAGGATGTTAAAAATTTACCTCCTATTGAAGAAATACATATGCTTAATACTACCTAAGGTGGTAGAGGTAAATTCTCTAATGAAGTTCAATGATAATGAAAATCCTCACAATATGCATCCTAGCTAATGCCTTTATGAGTTTGAAAACTATATTAGAAAACAAGATCACTTCAATGCAAATGTTATGAAACAATTGAAATATAATTCTGATATGATTGCTCGCTTGAGTGACTTGTTATTTAGAATCTCAAATGATGTTGGAGGTGTTGGAAAAAATGCTTCTATGGTTCAATGTAGCGACCCGACCTCAGATGGTCAAGTCTCTATGCTTCAGTGTCATCCCTGGATCAGTAATGCTGACACACACAGTACTCGAAGGATTTATAACGGAGTAGCAATCACACACTTATTACATCGAATGTCTCAAAGGAGAACTTATTAGAATAATATGGCTTAAGGCCATCTAATGCGATAACAGCGGAAGGCTTGGAAGATAAAGTGAGTCCATCAACTCCAACGGCATAGCTGAGCTGCACGGCAACGACCTAACGAACCTTACTCCTCGTCTGAAAAGTCTGCAACATAATACGTTGCGGCCGAAAGCAATTCAAGACATGGAATATGCTGGCAATATAACACGGTAGAGCAAGAACAGGATAATGCTATCACTACATTCATATTTGGCTGGTGGTAAGCTCTATGGTTATAGTTTTGCGAAAAGCCAATTTTTCCCTACAACAAAGGAATAGATTTTAATTTAACTATCATGTGGTTGAAACAACATTGAGAAGGTATATCCCCAACTCAATCCCAATTAAAGTAATTAACAACCCAACAAATTTAATTAAGAGTGATGAGATACATGTGATAACCCAAGTACTAGATACTCAAGATTGTCCATAACCGGGGACACGGCTAACCATGATTAGATTGTACACTCTGCGAGAGGTTTAGCACTTTTCCCCACAAGACTCGATCTCCTCCGTTGGATTTCTCACACTATATGGTGTTTGAGAAACGGATGACCGAGACACAGTCTTTCAGAAACCTTAACTCTCTACTCCGGGTAGACCATACCAAACCTACAAAACCCACTACCTGCTGATCTACCTTTTCAAGAGCTTCACGTAACTTACTCAACTATGCTAGAGCCCATAATAGCTTGTGGCTGCACACGGAAGTTTCTAGCATGAATCATCTCAGTTCCCTTTAAGTCTGGGTGGCGGTCCATTGGAAGATCACACGGGTACCCAGGATTTCCAAAAAATACAGACAACACTGGGTTCCCAGGTGCCTCAATCCACCCAGATGTTAATTTAAGTTGCCACCTTAAGTTGAACCATTAATTAACAATCTCACATCTGTCATGGATTCGCTCAAACCCAAACCACGTCTACGAGCATAGCATAGCAATATAAGCAACGCCTAGAAGTAACTCCAAAGGGTTTGATAGTAACAGGGCAATAGGTTCTACCTCAACAACTACTTCCCACCCACAAGTTAAAGACATCCTAATCATGCAATGTTTGAGGATTGAACTAATGCATAAAAACTAGGAATGAAAAGAGTATGATCAATGTGTTACTTGCCTTGTCGACGATCCATGAATCCTAGAGATTAGAGTAACACGCACTCCGGGAATTCTATCGCAAGCAAACAATAACATACATAAGCAACAAGCAAAGATGCACAGGCAAAACTCAAATAAAAGAGGTTGACCAGAAAGTTCAACTTAAGAACTCCGGTTACATAAAAAGAATCAAATCAAGCGAACAACGTAAACTCAAATGGCGAAAGAAACAAGATCCGTTTACTAATCTGAACTAAAGTCAAATTTTACAGTACCAACATCTTGTTTGAGTTGCTTAAACAGAAAGAGGGTCTTAAGACGAAACTCTAGGCGCTTGAATCGCCTGATTCCGACTAAAGAGCGAAAAGATAAACAGAAACTAAGATCGGATCAGAAATCGCGATCGAAAATAATTGCAGATAAAACCGATAAAAGAAAACTAACGATCAGACTAACGAACGAGCGTTCGTTATCTGTAACTAACGGAAGAAAACCGTTCGTTTAAATGAACGTACGGACGAACGTCCGCTAATTAGAAGAACCGAGAAAAACCGGCGAACCGATCTAAAAAAACCGAACTAGGGTTTCTAAAAAACCGAATGGTTGAAAAAAAAACGGCGGCTCGGATCCGGCGCGGTACCTCCGGCTAGGGGCTCGGGCGAGGCGGGGTTGGACGGCGGGGTGGCGGCTTCATGGTAGCGGGGCTCGGCCCGAGGCTGGCTTGGGCGGTTGTGGTGTGGTGGTGGGGTCGGGGAGGCGTATATAAAGTGAGGCGACTTGGAGGAGGGGCAGGCGGCGGAGTCGGCTCGGACTCGATCCGGCGCCGTGAGGCAGCCTTACTGTGAGCAATGGCGCAGGCGGTTGGGCCGTGACCACTGAGTTTTGGCCCGGTCAGTGGAACCTCTTTTTAAATAATTTAAATCGTGAAATAAAATCCTAGAAAATAAAATAAAAACCTAAAAATGCCAAAAGAAATTTTCACCGTCTAAATAAAATATTTAGAACGAGATGAACATTTTCTTGGCCCTAAAATGCAATTTTGAAAACGTGCAATTTTTCTAATGCAAATAAAATCAAATAAATGATTTTAACATTTTTCCTCCAATATTTCAATTGTTTTGGAGAAGTCATATTATCTCCTCTCATATATTTCTTTTTTATATGAAATATTTTTCGGAGAGATAAATAATTAAAATCAAAATCCTCGGTTCATTATTTGATAAAAAACAAATATGAAAAACTGGGAAATCCCCAGCTCTCTCTCCGAGGGTCCTTGAGTTGCTTAGGATTTCGAGGATTGCGGAACGAAAATGCAATAAAATATGATGTGCAAGAATGACCTATGTATAACATTCCAAATTGAAAATTTGGGATGTTACAAATCTACCCTTAAGATGAATCTCGTCCTCGAGATTCGGGTTGGCTAGAAAATAGGAGCGGATGGTCTTTGCGAAGATCATCCTCTCGTTCCCAGGTGGCTTCCTCCTCGGTATGGTGGCTCCACTGAACTTTGCAAAACTTAATAACCTTGTTGCAGGTGACTCGGCTGGCAAACTCAAGAATCTTTACTGGCTTCTCCTCATAAGTCAAATCACTGTCCAACTGAATTGCCTCCAAGGGTACTGTATCTCTTAACGGTATATCGGCCATCTCAGCATGACACTTCTTCAGCTGTGAAACGTGGAACACATCGTGAACTCCTGACAATCCCTCCGGTAATTCCACCTTGTAGGCAACTTCTCCCGTTCGTTCCAAAACATGATACGGTCCTACAAATCTCGGAGCTAACTTTCCCTAACTCCAAAATGTTTCACTCCTCGCAAGGGTGATACTCGCAGATATGCTCTGTCTCCAATTTCATAAGTTACCTCCTTGCGTTTTGAATCTGCATAACTCTTCTGCCTGGACTGAGCAATCTTCAGTCTATCACGAATCAGTTTAACCTTCTCCTCAGACTCCTTGATCAAGTCTGGTCCAAACAACTGACGTCTCCTACTTCATCCCACATCAACAGTGTTCTCGCACCTCTCTGTCCATACTGAGGGCTTGAGCGGTGCCATCTTCAAACCGGCTTGGTAGCTATTGTTGTATGAGAACTCTGCGTAAGGCAAATTGTCATCCTAGCTAGATCCATAATCTAAGCGCCACAGGCTCTCAACATGTCCTCCAAAAATCTGATTGACTCTCTCGATCTGTCCATCATGCTGCGGTGGAATCTTTGTCTTGAACTCCAATCTGGTACCCAAGGTCTGATGCAACTGATGCCAAAACTTTGAAGTAAACTGTGTTCCTCTATCTGATACGATGGTCCTCGGAACTCCATGCAGACATACGATCCTGGACATAAATATCTTGGCCAACTTCGCACTTGTATAGGTGGTTTTCACTGGGATAAAGTGAGCCACTTTGGTTAAGCGATCAACTACTACCCATATTGAATCATATCATGCTTTGGTCCTAGGCAATCTGGTGATAAAGACCATGCCAAGTTTATCCCACTTCCATTCGGGTATCGGCATAAGGTACATATGATCCTGGCCGCTTCGATGCTCTGCCTTTACTCTCGACATACATCACATACGGCTAAATACTCGGCAATATCCTTCTTCATACCACCCACCGAAACGTTCCTTCAAATCCAAATACATCTTGGTGTTTAGGGATGTATCGAGTATGGTGAGTCATGAGCCTCTGAAGTATTAACTTCCTGATCTACGGGTTATTGGGAACATAAACTCGGTCCTCAAACCATAAGGTATCATGCTCATCCTCACGAAAACCTTTGGCCTTTCCTTTGCTCATCTTCTCCTTTATCTCGGCAATCTCTTTGTCATCCTTCTGAGCTTCTCGAATCTTGCCCAACAATGTCGACTGAACCTCCATTGTTACAACAAAACCTCTTGGAACAATCTCCAACCGAAGTTCCATGATATCCACTGTGTGACACTCCAAAAGATTTATTTGGTTTTCAACAAAAACTTTGTTGGATTTGAAGAAGGTCTTTTAAATCCTTCCAAAAATCCTCTCTCTCAAAACTTTTACCCTTGGCAAGGATCTTATTTTTGGTATACTCTTCAACCACAGTGTTTGATTATTAAAAACTTTTCTTCTGATTATTCCCTTCTCAAATATTTATTTTTGGAATTTATTTTCTTTTAAAAAAAGAAACCCTATGGGTTTTGGGGCTTCTTTTATTTTGAAACCACTCATGGTTTTACCATGCCTCTTGTGGTAAATCCTCCCAAAACCCCTCCCTCCATTTTGGAGCAATCTAAACTTTCTGTTCCAACAAGTCCAACCCATTTTTTTTTTCATTAATTTTATTCCCCAAAACAATTGTGTAAAATAATTTAAGCCTAGATGGTTTAAAAATGAAGTACCAAATTTTCTATGAGTTTTGATCTCAAACCAACTCCTCTGGATAGTCTTTAGCACCCCCAACCTAGATCCATCAAGATCCACTATTCCTCTTTTCAAAATTTTCAAGTTTCAGCTTGTGCAAGTTCGGACCAGATTTGTCAAATTTGGTGAAATTCATATTTTCTCTTCTCCAAAAATTCTACCAAAATTCAGGCAGCCCCGGATGCAATGAGAGTCCACTCCCACCAAAAAATCAGCACAAGGAAAATTCCCCACATGCCAAAATCATTTCGTGAACACTTGGCCAGCCTTTGTCCTGTGCACTTTCGTGAGAAAGTTCGAGTTTGAGTTAGCGATGTCGTTTTTTCGTGAGAGTTGTCATCGATCACTGGCGCCACAGTGCGTTGCATGCCTCTCCTCCCTGGCGAGCACCACACGCCCTCTTGGGCCGGATGCAGGTGTCGGTGGCGGCCGAGCATCGCCGGCACTGGCAGCTTCTGTGATGGCGAGCCACCGTGGCGGCCAACGGAGCCAAGACTCGCTCACGCCGTTCTGCGCCGCCTAACGCTCCCTAGCCCTCCGCGTGGCCTCATGCATGCCGGCTCGCACTGCTGACACCGTCGCCGTGGCCCGGCAAGCCACAGGCGCGCCCTCTGCCGCCAGCAGGCCCCGCCGCCCGTTCCGTCGAAGCCACCTGTAAAGCCTAATCCAAGCTCGGTTAGCACCTAAATGGAACGGTGAACCTCCACGTTGACGCCCAACTCCCTAATCTCCCCGACCGAGCCTTTGCCTTGCCCGTAACCATCGCCGGAGATCCCCGTTCTCGGCCACCGCCTCGGATCGCCTATAAAAGGAAGCCCCGAGCTCGTTCTCGAGCACGCACCACCCCTACACCCCACCAGCACCCCGCCAGGCTACTAGGGGGACCTCGAGGAGGTCTCCTCCCCCAACTCCGGCCGCCTCGATCCGCCTCGGCCACCAGCTCGATCCACTCCGGTGAGGTCATCCCCGACGCCCAAACCTCGTCAGTAGCCTCCTCGAGCACCCAGTGAGCTAACCCAAGCTTCAATTTGTCCTTCGCAGCCCTCCCCGATGAGATCCAACTCCACCCGAAAGGCCGTCAGGCCGAGCAAGGGCCATGATCGACATGGTGCTCATGGCGACCACCACCACCACTCACCAACGTGGAAGGACACGCTGAGCACGTAGGAACCTCCCGATCCCCCTGCCTGCGCCGTGGGTGCATGGCCGACCCCACGGCTCTCAGCGCCAACGAGCTCTGTTCTCCCGTTTGAAATTTCAGACTGACGGGTGGGACCCGCCATCGACCTCTCTTTCCTTTTAAGCGAACCGTTTTCTGAAAGCGCATTCGGGCAAAATACGCTTTCGGTCTGGGCGTTTTTACGATCTTTTCTGTTTAGCCCCACGAAGTTTCGCTTCATTCTGAGAAAGGCCCTGGATTAAAACCTTTATAACTTTTAAACATAAAAGGATTTTTGATTGATTCTTTTTCTGTCCTCTTTAAAATTTTGTCTAGTTTTTTATCAGATTTATTTGAAAAATACTTGGAATACTTTTGTGCACCTCACGGTATTTACGATAGTGCGTGTATTTCTGTATACCGTAGAATCTTAGAAGGGAGTGACGGAACCGCGAACTTCACCGAGCTAGGCTCCGACTACTCCGAACCAGGCAAGCATGTTTGAACTTTTGATATGATGAGTGTCTTGGAATATTTGCATTAAGTAGGTGCATGGCATGTTTATGAACATCGCGATGAATGTTATATTACATGCAAAGTTGAGGCAAGTGAGTTTTGAAAATCCATAAGTTGTTGGATATGAGTTTGCATGGCCATGAGATGGCACGAGAAATGGGTAAGATGGCGGTGTTGTAGCATGCCGGTCTTATGCCGAGTTATTTGACTCGATGTCAATTTAAATCAGTCCGATTTCCGTCCGCTTTTCTTCCTGTACTACCACGTGTTTCCGCAAGGGAATCTGACTTAATAAGTTGCAAACCGCTTTCTGGTACACACCAAATCGAGAGGCCGTGATGAGGGTTCCATGGCCTGGATTAAAGCCACCATCTGGTCAAGCATGGGTGTTTCCGGTTGGGGATGAGAGGGGGCACCCCTTAGAGCACGCAGCGATATATAAATTTGATCCCATGCTATTCGAGATTGTGATCTCCCCGTCTCAAAGTTTTTCTTGAACGCTGGCTAGGGTGATTCCTGGCATCGTGAGGTGGGATGGGTGTGTACTGGTTAGATGTGTTTCATCCGAGTACCATAAACGGAACTAGTCCTTCGTGACTACGGAAATCCGTTGGCTGTGGGCATTTTAGTACAAACTCTGCAGAGTCAAAAATCCTTGAAATCATCTTATCTATGTCCAAGTACTGTGTTCAACTTATCTTATCAAGTGTCAGTCTCGGTGACAAAACTCCGGTAAATCACGGGAGTGTTAAGTCTGGTTAAATGTTTATTCATGTGGATGGACTAACCCGTTTATTATTATGTGTTGAATATTTTTTTCAATGAGTATTATACCTCCGTGAATTCATCAGATATGAATAATAAATTTAAGCCCTTTCTGCGATGTCGCTCAGACGTCCGACTGTGGCACCCTTGTTATTTACTTTTGATATAAGCCCTTTCTGCGATGTCGCTCAGACGTCCGACTGTGGCACCCTTGTTATTTACTTTTGATATAAGCCCTTATCGCGATGTCGCTCAGACGTCCGATCGCGTAGCACACTTGTTATTTTACTTTCGGTGTAAGCCCTTTCTGCGATGTCGCTCGGGCGTCCATTGTAGCACACCTATTATTTACTTTCAATATAAGCCCTTTACGTGATGTCGCTCCGACGTCCGATTATGTAACGCATGTCTTTTACTTTCAATATAAGCCCTTTACGTGATGTCGCTCCGACGTCCGACCGTGGCACGCATGTCTTTTACTTTCAATATAAGCTCTTTATGTGGTGTCGCTTAGGCGCCATTTATGACATGATTATTTCTTTGGTCACCCTTCGTGGTGTCGCTTCAGACACCCGATCGGTTTTCAGTTATTTTGTGGATTTCGGGAGGACTACCGCCCGACTTCTTTTTTACCTTTCATGTCATGCGAATATTTATTAATTGAGTGTGCATTATTATTTGCTCTTAATGCATTCATGCATGCATTTGTTATATCTTATGTCCGAACTGTCTTGCGAGTACTTTCAAAGTACTCACCTGGCTTGTTGATTTGGCGGATGTTGTGAAAGCGATCTCATGGACGAAGAATTCAATAGCGAGTCCGGCGCCTAGAGGAGTCCGGTCGATGTCGTGCGACCCTGGTTTTTGTCACCGTATTATATCCGCTTCCGCTACCCGAATAAATTCATCAAGCCTCACCTCGACGCTCGATGAGCCGTCAGTCTAGGAGTTATGTTATCCACTCCACTATAACATATTCACCACCACTTTCATCTCGAGTCAAGAGTATGTCACCCCACACCATTACATCATATCCGCCATTATGTATAATTATTGGCGTACTTGTAATAAATTGTTGAGCACGCCCAGCTCGACCACAGTAATATATTTAGAACTCTTGGCTTCTTTGTATCAAGATTTTGTCTACCGATCGGGAGGATTTTTCCTCATCTTTGGACTCAAAAGGTCGGTTTCTCAATAAGCATTTTATTGGAAAACCGGTCGTGACAAGCTTGGTACCCGAGCCGGCTGTTGTAGGAAGCCACTAGGTGCGATCGCTAATCGGTTATTAGCATAATAGAGCTAATTCATATTTTTTGCAAATGTAGTCATTTTCTGACAGTCAACATAAAATTTATGATCTGACCACCCAGAATTTTTGCCTACTTCTGTAGCTGGCCGGCAACGACTGCGAGTCACAGATGTTTGCCAACATGCCTGATGGGTTCGTCAAGCTTCTCTCCTTCATAGTCCAGGTCGTGATGGGGCCATCTATGCGCCCAGTCTTCACACTCTATCAGCACAAGGTCGACGACAGTCTGACCATGCACCGAGCATGCAGTGCAATTCAAGGAGGGCGTGTTGATTTATGCCGCTTACGGTTCTTGGGGAGAGCCATGCCTATGGAGAAGCATGCTATGCAGATGGCAGCCCGTGAGGCGATAGCTCGTCTTAGGGATGTTCTTCCTTCGATGAAGACTTGTCGTTACCGCTACCTTCCATGCCACGTGCCATACACCTGTCACTACGCTGCTCTCTTGCCCAGAGGAGAACGAGACAAAGCGTTCGAGATGCTTATCGAGTACCTCACAGGCTCTGGAGGCAGCCTTCGACAACCTGGTGGGCGACCGTGGCTGCTCGCATGGACTCAGTCCATGGCTGTGCCGCCAACAGAGGGAGCTCCTGCACACCGCACCGCCACTGACTTTCGTCTCGTCCTCGGCATCTTATGCACCTACCACTCTCGCCACTACTCGTTGCCTGCCTACCACCGAGGAGTTCAATCAAGTCATTGCGTCCACTCCTGTCCGCTCTGCACCACCCATTACGCCTGGCCTCCTGTTCAGATTGCTCACTTTATGGCGCCCGCTCCATCTACTCAGCGCACGCTTCACGTCTGGAGCCTATTAGCGAGGAGGAGATTGAGTCCCCAAATTTCACTGCACCTCACCCTCGGCGAGGCAAAGGAGATCCTTACTATCTCCGACTAAATGCGCTTAGCCGCCATGCGATGTACCTACTTGTACGATATGTTTATATGTACATAGGTTGTGAGAAGTAGCTTGTTTGCGCATCATGTAGGAACTAGGAGAAGTGCACTAGCCTAAATAACATGTCAGGATTATGTATGCATATCCTGAGTGATGTATTGTATAATTACTGCTTGCGTGTAATATATAATGAGCGGTCCTTCTCCGTGCGTAACCGATTATTATCTTGAAAAATCCTGGAGCATTTAAAATTTCCCGTATTTATGAATTTATTGATCTCTGCGACTCTTTTATTTTTCTTATGAGTTTTACAAAATTTACCCCCGAGTGAAAAATGTCTCGTCCTTGGACACGCTCCATGCCAAATCCGCCAGAGGAAAATTTTGGCACACAACCAAGCAACAATTTCACACAAGGCGATCAATTCAACAGACGGTGAAACAACATTTTCCCAAATGTGTCGCGTCTTTATGAGCAAAGTCTGCAACAACATCGAAATGATGAACCAATTCATCAATATGGGAAATCACCGTGGGCGATGTCGGCAGCAATCCAAGTTATCTCGAGCTATAGAAGACGCGTCCTCAAACATTTTCTCATCTTGACAAACCTCTTGAGGCCGAGGACTGGCTTGAGACATGGAACATAAATTAATTATTGCACAGTGTTCAGACCTTGAGAAAGTACTATATGCACCGCACTATCTCACTTTGGAGCAGCTGCATCGTGGTGGGAAAATTTCCTACACATGCACCCCAACGAAAATAATATAACACAGGAGGAGTTCAAAGAAGGTTTTCTGGGCACACATTCCTAAAAGTCTTATGAAGATCAAGAAGAGAGAATTTGATGACCTCAAACAAAGGACCATGACGGTGTCGAGAATACAACAGTCGCTTTACTCTTCATTGTCTCGCTTCACGCCAACGAAGAGTGTATGACTAAAAGCAAGAAGATGGAAAAATTCCTAGACGGTCCGGCACCCGCGCACTTAAATGCCAGCTAATTGTGCACACCTTTCCAGATTTCAAAAGCGCTAGTGGATAAGGCCATTACCTTGGAAAATGAGAGACGCATCTTGGAGGATTTCCATAGCGAAAAGGACGAGACTAATCTTGCTCGCAATGGCCGAAGCAAGACGGATTTTCAAAAAGGTGGGACACACAAACCCACGACAAACGCGTCTCCGCCCAATCAAGAATTTCCATGCAAGGGACAAGGAGTTCACATATACCCAGGCGTTACTTGCTACGCTTGTGGAGAAGAAGGGCACTATGCCAAGCAAAGGCCCCAAGCCAAGGAACTCAACCCCAAAGCCGAACAACGGTGGCAATAATTCAGCACCCAAAGCGCAACAATTTCAACCCCAATAACAACCACGGGAAGGGTCACACGAACCACGTGACTGAGAGGAAGCACAAAATGCCCCGGATATCATACTCGATGCGTTCCTGTCAACACAATACCTGCCACGGTTTTGTTTGATTACGAGCTTCTCACTCATTCATTTCAAGAGTTTTGCTTTGCAAAATAATTTTTCGATGCTTCCTTGGAAAAATCCATGATCATCAAGTCCCACAGGATTAAGCAAGTTACTCGAGTTACTTCCAAGGTGTGGTTATTGAGTTTGAAGGATTGAAATTTCACGCCAACCTTATTGTCTTTGGAAAATAAAGGGCTGGATGTCATCTTAGGGATGGATTGGTTAACCACCAACAAAGGATTTATTATTTGCTTCAACCGGACCGTAATTCTCACCCTTGATGGTGTCCTGGACTAGGGGTACTCACCACGTCGTCTCCCGTCCGCTTGGATTGGGACGAGGATCCCCATGGTCAGATACTCATGGGCGGTCCGAGACGGATTGCAGCGTACAAGGAAGATTCCACAAGACTTGGCGATCAAGACAAGGACTCCTCCCCACCGGGCGTATTCGGCTAGGACTCTTGTTATCCCTAGGCCTGGTGCATTATATAAACCGAGGCCAGGCTAGTCGATAGACAATCTCATAGACAACAACCCTTACAATCATACCATAGGCTAGCTTCTAGGGTTTAGCCTCCTTGGTCTCGTGGTAGATCCACTCTTGTAAACATCCACAATATCAATATCAATCAAGCAGGACGTAGGGTTTTACCTCCATCAAGAGGGCCGAACACAGGTAAACATCGTGTCCCTTGTCTCCTGTTACCATCCGCCTAGACGCCTTGATTGGGACCCCCTACCCGAGATCCGCGGTTTGACACCGACATTGGTGCTTTCATTGAGAGTTCCTCTGTGTCATCACCGATAGGCTTGATGGCCTTTACAATCAACAACGATGCAGTCTGGGTGAGACTTTTCTCCCGGACAGATCTTCAGATTCGACCGCGGCTGTGATCGCCAACTCCCTTGGCCATCTGGAGCAGATCGAAGGCTACGCCTGGCCGTCAGTCGGGTTTGGAAGCCTAAACTTCACGGCCGATATCCGCGGGGACTTGATCTTCGATGGATCTGAGCCACGGCCCGAAGCGTGCTGCCTGTCACGATGGGCATGACCTAACTTCTGCGCCGGGATAAAGACCTTGAAGGTCGCTGCAGATCCGCTCCGACTCATAGTCCGGGCCGATCGCTCGGATCGAGGGCGGATGGCTGGACACCGCCTCGGGAGCCGCAACTTCTATGGCGATAGAGGCGAACTCTTACCTTGTCCCGCATAAAGCTCATGACTCCGAGGTGCGGACTCTCTGCGGGACTCGAACCTCCTGCGCCCCGACGGTCGAATCCGATTGGGCGCCGATCATGGAATTAAATGCGCTTTGACAACTTTCAGCACTTCGCCCTTGGCGATATCATAGATTCATCAAGCATCTCTCGCTGCTCGAGAGCCACAGCGAGCTACGGCCGGGGCGGTTGGGACGCAGACGGCGAAGAAATTCAGAGCCCACCCACCACCCACTTCAGAGCCACCGTCGGCGATTTAACCGACGTATTCGACCACGACTCCGAAGACATCGACGGTATGGGCGGCGATGCGGGAGACTAACCACTGCAAAAATTTCGTCAAGTTCCGATGGAGGAATCTCGGCAAACTCCGGAAACTTCCGATTAGTGCATCACTTTTGGATCTGTTTTTCATGTAACGAATCCGACCGAGTTCGTCTTTTTATGAGCGGGATTTGGACATCCTTTTGAAGGAAGTTTTGTATGGCGTATTGTGTTTTGTTCCGAACACATCCCACTAACTTTAAGATCTTTTGAACATGATCTTCAACATCATGCCGGTGTCAAACCAGTCCGGCAATATTGCTCCACGCCACCGCACTGCGCTTAGACATCGTCGTCACTTTGTTGAGCCAAGCTCAACTTCTTGAATCATCATCTTGGCAAGCCGCGCACAAGAGTCCGGCATCGCGAAGGATAAATCATCACCAACATCGCCGCCCCCACGGATTACACGGGCGGGCATACCGGCATCGCCGCATCAGTCGCTTCATCAAGCGGCATCGACCACGCCACGACCTGCATCGGCAGGGCCGCACTATTGCTTCTTCAAGCTGGTGTCCATCACAAACCCACCTACTTCGACATCTCGGTTGGACCGGGGCTTCGCCATCTCTTCATCAACCTACTCCGGACACTTGGCGTGACTAGCCGACCCGGGCAATGGGTGCGGCGGATCGAGTCCCAATTTTGGGAATCACCTTCCTTCGGATTGCTACAACAAATAAACCAGGTGCTATTAATCCTAGTGTTTCTTTTTGCTTGTTTGGGTTAATTTTTCCCAAGGAACTATTACTCTGGTTAGTCCATCATATGTACA
This sequence comes from Aegilops bicornis, assembly GCA_021605145.1. Taxonomy (NCBI): domain Eukaryota; kingdom Viridiplantae; phylum Streptophyta; class Magnoliopsida; order Poales; family Poaceae; genus Aegilops; species Aegilops bicornis. Next base: position 154,219,598 of record CM038674.1, on the reverse strand, counting down.
CAGGTCTATCAAATAGTGGCCGCATTATCGACGGTCGCATCGATGGTTCGGTCGGTTTCAGACATAGTCCGTGACGCCGCATCTGGAACTCGGACCGACCTGGGAATCCAGGCTTTGCCACGCCTTCATTGCATTACGCCGACGCCCTGCATCGACATTGACTTCGGCGCCAGGCCATATTTCTTTTATTACTCACTTTGCATACATTATTTATTATGCAACGATTTTTTTTTATTTTATTACTATTATCTCTGGTTCGCACTATTTTTTGTGCACAGGAAAATGATCCAGCCGGACTATATCCTTTGACGTCACCTCGGCTGGACGGGGGGCTTTGTCAACACTTCATTACCCCATGCCAAGGACTTCGGCATCACTCTGCACTTCGGAGTGCCGAGCTCTTTGCTCCGCCGCCTCGGGACCGGCTTGGGGGATGGAACCTTGTCCCGCATCAAGCTCGGACCGCGTCGTCAACACCGAACACATTAACCAGCTAAGTTGCCTTCATGCTCAAAGTTTTAAATTTCTAACTTGTGTTCGGTTCGACCAAGCATTATACTTTTTGAAAAAAGTTGCTTGTAAAATTTTCCTTGTCCAAACTTTGTTTGCACATACTTGACGCGCTACCCGCTCATTATACTTGGGGCTTCATTAGAGAAGCTTATTAATCTGGGCTTTATGCCCAACACATGTGTCACACTTCCGCATGTACCTTTTATTCACCATTATATGCATCGATATGACTTAAGTTTTGGCCAAGCTGGGTTGCTGGCTCACTGTGCTTACCCCTACGTTCCCGATTGTTCGGCTAGGTGGTAAAGGGAGCACCTCTGCGATTATTCTTGCCGAATTCAGCCGGATGTGTACCTCAGACTGGGTGAAGCCGAAAGCTAGCGTTCTTAAGGGAATATTCGGTCGGTGAACTAAAAGATGATTTTTAATTATTTACCCATATGCCCCCAAATGATTTTCTGCTTTCATAGCAGCTTTGACATGCACTTTAGGGCATGCATCCCAGCAAAGGAACCCTTAACTTGGAACTATTCTCCTGGAAGATGTTTCTTACTACCCATGTAATATAACATAACTAGTTGGGCACTTATGCGATACAGCACTAATGACCCCTCGCCTTGTCTCCATGCATACCACGGTTCTTATATAACCACGAAGGTATTCGGACACACTCCGGACTGTTGGGTCCTCGAGGTCGAAGCGAAAAGGTCCGCTTATGACAAGCGATCTACAATCCGCTAGAAGGCATTCTACATGTCACCTTACATTATATAGACAACTTTTACCCAAGTCACTTGGGGGCTCTTCTGTTTATTTGAGCCTGTTGGTAGCTTTTGGCACTTTTAAACTATTTGTGTGTTTTCAGCACAAGTCTCGCAGTGCAACGCCGGACTCCTTTAGGGATTTGGCAAAAACATTCTCGGACATTGCTATATATGCATCGGTTTCAAAGCTGTGTCTTGATCAATAGTTGGGTTGCGGCTCAGCGCTTGCCTCCTATGTTCCGCTTTGTTCGGCTAGGTGTGCAAAGGAGAACCATCGCGATTGTGCTTCCATTTCGCATGGTCAAGCACCTCGATGGAGAAAGCCGAAACCGATCGTCACAATAGGTGTAAACTGGTCAGCGATCCGATGACTATATTAAATGACGGGCCATTCATAACATTGGCCGAAGTGTTTACGACTTGACCTCAACTGTCGCCGAACACTACCGGGGGCTATTAATTGGCCTCCCAAACTAAATCCTCGATCTTTTGCTCTTACATTGGAGCTGAGGTTTCATGATCATGCTTAGCATGACAACCCAAAAGAAAGGAACCGATGGCGGGACTATTTTCTTTGGAAGACATTTCTTACATTAAACAGCAATAGACCATATCTCTTTGCGTACCTTTGTTTAGAAAGCCGTATGACAAGATTGCCTTGTTTGTCGCAAATCTTTGCCCTTATAAAGGCTTTATAAAGTAGGACAAACACTCCTCGACTCTTAGGCCGAGGAGGTTAAAGCCCATAATTCGGTCAACAAAGTTTTGTACAATGCGGATCCGAGCATTAGTGACATAAAGTACTTGGATACATTGAGTCATTACACATAATTTGTGATTTTACTATGGATATTGAACCTTAATTCGGCCACCCGTGCCCACATTAAGGCTCGGGGGCTACTGGGCTTCGGGCTTATTATTTACAAATATTAAAAGGGCACATTGATCCCCTGATCTGGTATTGCCACCCGACCAGTGTCTCCGGCTTTGCATTGCTTGTTCTATGCGAAAATCTTAAGTCTGTCTGATTTCCGAGGAGATTTTGATCCTCGGGTTGGTCGGCCGCACCCAACCTTTGAGTCTCGAGGTCTGAGCACGCCGCTTTTGTGTCCAAGTATTCTGCGAAGCTAGGACTTGATCCTCGGACCGATTTTGCAAATCAACCTTTGAGTCTCGGCAGCTCTGAGGATCGGCGGTCTTATGTCATCCTTCGTGTGCATCTCGGGTTTTAGACCGATACCCACCTTGAGGGCTACTGGCTATATATCTCGTCAGAGAATAAATTGCATCAATAAAAAATATTGACAAAAATCGGCCCACATTCGGGGTGGTGCACCACCTCGGAAGGGGCCCCAAGATAAAGCTCGGGCGCTAGTGGGCTGGCTCCATAGAGGGCATTTCCGGCATTAAGCTCGGCTAAACTCCTTCAAACTTCTTTGAACCAAGGTGACTTACGACACCTCCGGATACTGATCCCGGCGTTGGAGCTCCGGATCTGATCCGGCGTTGGAGCTCGGACACATAGTCCGGCGATAGAGCTGGGAAGCAGTCCGGCGTTGGTGCTTTCGGCGCAAAGATACCTCGAATGTAGTCCGGCGTTAGAGCTCGGGGCCTTAAGAGGACACTGCCTCCCGGGGATAACTTCAAACCCGAGGTGTGGCATAAAAATAACAAGGCATTGATAAAGGCCGTAAACTTAAAGGGGCTCCTCGGATACCCGACGTGTAAACTCGCCAAATGCATTTCGGTGATCCTCAAGATCGAAGATGAGAAGATATGTTGAACCAGTTTTCAAGACCGACGATCAAGATGAAGAACAGTTCGGAAGAATCGAGGAGCGTCCAACGAAGACCGGTTCAGAAGCTCTGACGGTGTCCCGGACTAGAGGGTACTCACCACGTCGTCTCCCGATCGGTTGGATTGGGCCGAGGATCCCCATGGCCGTATACTCATGGGCCAGTCCGACAGCTTGCCGCATACAAGGAAGATTCCACAAGACTTGGCGATCAAGACAAGGACTCCTCCCCACCGGGCGATTCGGCTAGGACTCTTGTTATCCTAGGCCTCTGGTGCATTATATAAACCGAGGCCAGGCTAGTCGATAGACAATCTCATAGACAACAACCCTTACAATCATACCATAGGCTAGCTTCTAGGGTTTAGCCTCCTTGGTCTCGTGGTAGATCCACTCTTGTAAACATCCACAATATCAATATCAATCAAGCGGAGACGTAGGGTTTTACCTCCATCAAGAGGGCCTGAACCTGGGTAAACATCGTGTCCCTTGTCTCCTGTTACCATCCGCCTAGACGCACAGTTCGGGACCCCCTACCCGAGATCCGCCGGTTTTGACACCGACACCCACCACCACGGGAAGACAATAAAAGTTTCAGCCAAGGAGAGAAAAATATCTCGGCAACCGAGATTGAACAAGGTGGATGTTTCGGAGTTAAGCAAAGTTCGATGGTGTGTGAATTTCCTGACGTATTGCAGAAGAACTACTGGGCATGCCACCAGACCGAGAGATAGAATTCAGCATTGAGCTAGCACCGGAACCGCCCCCATGTACAAGAAACCATACAGAATGGCACCAACCAAGTAGGTAGAATTGAAGAAGCAAATAAAAGAAATACTGGACAAAGGATATATACGAGCCAGCTCCTCACCTTGGGGTTCACCAATTTTATTTGCCAAAAATAAGGATGGGACAATGAGATTGTGTATCGACTATCGAGCAATTAACATGGTCACAATCAAGAACAAATACCCGATGCCACGGATAAATGATTTATTTGATCAGCTCGCTCAGGCCAAGGTATTCTAAAAAATTGACTTAAGGTCGGGATACCATCAATTAAAAAATGCGAGCAGAAGATATCCCCAAGACAACCTTCACCTCCGTGATCACGGAATTTGTATGAGTTCACAGTGATGCCATTTGGACTAACAAACGCCCCCGCATATTTTGTTCACCTCATGAACAAAGTATTTATGAAGTTTATGGACAAGTTTGTTGTAGTATTCATCGATGATATTCTGATATACTCCAAGACACCCGGAAGAGCACCTGTTGAACATCTCGAGAATTGTACTAGGAGAACTCCGGAAACATCAATTGTACGCCAAGTTCAGCAAATGTGAATTTTGGCTAAGATGTGGGTTTCTGGGCCACGATCTTGACCCAAGAAGGTATCGCCAGAGACCCGGAAAAGGTCAAGGCTGTACTTATTGAAATCACCAGCCGGTAACAGAACGGACGCATTTAAGTTTCTTGGGAATGGCAGGATACTACCGAAGATTTATTGAAGGATTCTCCACCATAGCAAAGCCAATGACGCAGCTTACTCAAGAAAGACAAGAAGTTTGAATGGACGGAAGCTTGCGAAAAGTTTCCAAGAACTAAAAGGAAATTAACAACAGTGCCAGATTAATTGTGCCGGACATATACACAAAATTTTTGAGGTAGAGATTGTGACGCATCCGGAAGGGCCTCGGATGCGTCTTGATGCAAGAAGGCAAAGTAGTCGCCAGATGCTTCCGCACAACTTTGCAAGCATGAAGAAAATTATCCTACTCATGACCTGGAATTGGCAGCGGTCATCCATGCACTCAAAGGATGGAGACACTTTTTATTTGGAAATCGTTGTGAAATATAGACAGACCATAAGAGCCTCAAGTACATTTTCACACAACCAGACCTAAATTTACGACAACGACGCTGGTTGGAATTAGTGAAGGATTATGATGTTGAAATCCACTACCATCCAGGAAAGGCAAACGTAGTGGCAGATGCTCTAAGTCGAAACCCCAGTCCGAACAATGATAGCCTACCAAAGTTGAGACCTGAATTTCGGCAGGAGTTCGCTAAACTCAACTTGATGGTAATCACCGCAGTGATTGTGTCAAATTTAGAGATACAGCCTACCACGATAGAAAAGGTTAAAGAGGCTCATCATGGGCACCCCAAAGATTGAAGGCATAAAGCGGAAGGTGAGTTTGGGCAAGGCCTCGTAATTGCGTTATCAATGAACAGGGAATATTGTGGTACGTAGATAGACTTTGCGTACCAAATATCGAGGACCTTAAACAGCAAATCTTAGTCAAGGCCACACCGCTCCGTATTCAATCCATCCCTGGAGGGACAAAATGTACAAAGATCTTCAGAAACATTTTGGTGGCACGGTATGAAAAGGGACCTAGCCACGTTCATTGCATGTTGTGACACATGTCAACGCATCAAGGCCGAGCACCAGAAACCGGCCGGACTATTACAACCAAATAAGATACCCGAGTGGAAATGGGACGAGATTGGGATGGATTTTATTGTTGGACTACCTCGGTCACGACACGGGAATGATGCCATATGGGTTATCACAGATAGACTGACTAAGGTGGCACACTTCATCCCCGTAAATACAACCCACACCACTCAGAAGCTTGCCAGGCTCTATCTTTCCCGTATAAATGCCTTACATGGAGTTCCAAAGACTATAATGTCGAGACGAGGCACTCAATTCGTCTCCCGATTTTGGGATCAATTACAACAAGCTCTGGGAACTCAACTGCATTTAGTACCGCATACCACCCCTGATCGATGGACAAACTAAACGCGTAAACCAAATTCTAGAAGACATGCCGAGAGCATGTGTCCTCACCCTATGGAACCAGTTGGGAAGAAAAGCTTGCCATACGCAGAAGTTCACAGACAACAATAATTACCAAGCCAGCCTGCAAATGGCACCATTTGAAGCCTTGTACGGGCGGAGATGTCGTACCCCGCTAAATTGGTCAGAGACCGGAGACAGCCGTATCTTCGGCCCAGACATGCTCAAAGAAGCCGAGGAAAAGGTCAAGCTAATCAAGAACCAACTAAAGACAACTCAAAGCCGACAGAAGAGTTATTACAATCGGAAACATCGAGGAGTCAGATTCGAACCCGGTGAGTTTGTGTACCTACGAGTATCTCCTATGAGGGTCCTGCAACGATACAAGGTTGAAGGGAAGCTAGCACCACGATACATCTGACCATTACGTATAGTGGCACGAAGAGGCACTGTAGCCTACCAGCTAGACTAACCCGAAGAATTATCCGATGTCCACGATGTGTTCCACGTCTCAGTAGTTGAGGAAGTGCCTAAGCAACCCGGAGAAGCAAGTGTCCCATGAAAACATTGACATGCAACTGCAGACCTCACCTATCGGGAACATCCAATAAAAATATTAGAGGAGTCTGAAAGGAGGACCCGATGAAAAAACCATCAAGTTTTTCGTAGTTCGGTGGAGCAATCACACCGAGAGTGAAGCAACTTGGGAAAGAGAAGATTTTCTTCAGACGAGCACCCACACTTATTTGAGGATCAGCTGAAATCTCGGGGACGAGATTTTTCCTAAGGGGTAGGTGTTGTGACACTCCAAAAAAATTTTATTTGGTTTTCAACAAAAACTTTGTTGGATTTGAAGAAGGTCTTTAAATCCTTCCAAAAATCCTCTCTCTCAAAACTTTTACCCTTGGCAAGGATCTTATTTTTTGGTATCTTCTTCAATCCTCGTGTTTGATTATTAAAAACTTTTCTTCCGATTATTCCCTTCTCAAATATTTATTTTGGAATTTATTTTCTTTTAAAAAGAAACCCTATGGGTTTTGGGGCTTCTTTTATTTTGAAACCACTCATGGTTTTACCATGCCTCTTGTGGTAAATCCTCCCAAAACCCCTCCCTCCATTTTGGAGCAATCTAAACTTTCTGTTCCAACAAGTCCAACCCTTTTTTTATTTTTTTTCATTTATTTTATTCCCCAAAACAATTCTGTCAATTATTTTAAGCCTAGGTGGTTTACAAAGGAAGTACCTAATTTTCTTTGAGTTTTGATCTCAAACCAACTCCTCTGGATAGTCTTTAGCACCCCAACCTAGATCCATCAAGATCCACTATTCCTCTTTTCAAAATTTCAAGTTTCAGCCTCGCAAGTTTGGACCAGATTTGTCAAATTTGGTGAAATTCATATTTTCTCTTCTCCAAAAATTCTACGAAAATTCAGGCAGCCCCCAGATGCAATGAGAGGCCACCCCACCAAAAATCAGCACAAGGAAAATTCCCCACATGCCAAAATCATTTCTTGAACACTTGGCCTAAGACTGTCCTCATGCACTTTCGGAAAGTTCAGAGTTTGAGTTAGCAGTGTCGTTTTCGTTAGAGAGTTGTCATCGACACTGGCGCTCTGGCGCGTTCACGCCTCTCCTCCTCCTGGCGAGCACCGCACGCCCTCTTGGATGGATGCGGTGTCGGTGGCGGCAGCATCGCCGGCACCGGCGATTCTTGATGGCAGAGCCACCCATGGCGTGCCAACGGAGCAAGACTGCCTCGCTCACGCCGTTCTGCGCCGCCTAACGCCTCCCTAGCCCTCCGTGGTGGCCTCATGCACGCCAGCTCGCACCGCAGCACTGCTTCTGCGTGGTCTCAAGCAAGCCTGTAGCGCCCCTGCGACGGGCTCAAGGCCGCCGCCTGCCCGTTCGTCGGGCCACCCAGAAAGCCTAATCCTAGCTCGGTTAGCACCTAAAATGAACCGGTGAACCTCCACGTTGACGCCCAACTCACTAATCTCCCCGACCAAGCACTGCGCCGCCGTAACCATCGCCGGAGATCTCCGTTCTCGGCCACCGCCGGATCGCCTATAAAGGAAGCCCTGAGCTCGTTCTCGAGCACGCACCACCCCTACACCCCTGACACCCTTCGGGCCAGTTACTAGGGGACCTCGAGGAGGTCTCCTGCCCCAACTCCGGCCTCGATCCGCCTCGGCCACCAGCTCGATCCACTCCGGCGAGGTCATCCTCGACGCCCAAACCTCGTCAAGAGCCTCCTCGAGCACCCAAAGGAGCTAACCCAAGCTTCAATTTGACCTTGGCAGCCCTCCCCGACGAGATCCAACTCCACCCGAGCCGCCGTCCGCCGGAGCAAGGGCCGCCGTCGACGTGGTGCTCGCCGGCGACCACCACCACCACTCACCAACGCGGAAGGACATGCTGAGCACGTAGGTACCACCCGATCCCCCTGTCTCGCCGTGGATCCCCGCCGGCGACCCCCGCAGCTCTCGGGCGCCAACGACCTCTGTTTCTCCCGCTTGAAATTTCAAACGGCCAGGTGGGACCCGCTGTCGACCTCTCTTTCCTTTTTAAACGAACCGTTTTACGAAAACGCATTCGGGCAAAATACGCTTTCGGTCAAGCGTTTTCTAATCTTTTCTGTTTAGCCCTCGAGAAGTTTCGTTTCATTACGTAAAGGCCCTCGGATTAAAACCTTTATAACTTTTAAGCGAGAAAAGGATTTTTGATTGATTATTTTCTGTCCTCTTTAAAATTTTGTCTAGTTATTTATCAAATTTATTTGAAAAATATTTGAATACTTTTGTGCACCTCACGGTATTTACGATAGTGCGTGTATTTACGTATACCGTAGATACCGAAGGGGTGACGGAACCATGAACTTCACCGAGCTAGGCTCCGACTACTCTGAACCAGGCAAGCATGTTTGAACTTTTGATATGATGAGTGTCTTGGCATATTTGCATTAAGTAGTTGCATGGCATGTTTATGAACATCGCGATGAATGTTATATTACATGTAAAGTTGAGGCAAGTGAGTTTCGAAAATCCATAAGTTGTTGGATATGAGTTTCCATGGCCATGAGATGGCACGAGAAATGGGTAAGATGGCAGTGTTGTAGCATGCCAGTCTTATGCCAGGTTATTTGACTCCAGTGTCAATTTAAATCAGTCCAGTTTCCGTCCGTTTTTCTTCCCTGTACTACCACGTGTTTCCCGCAAGGGATACGGCTTAGTAAGTTGCAAACCGCTTTCCTGGTACACACCAAATCGAGAGGCCGTGATGAGGGTTCCATGGCCCTGGATTAAAGCCAGTCATCTGGTCAGGGGGCATGGGTGTTTCCGGTTGGGACCGAGAGGAGGGCACCCCTTAGAGCTGCTGTGATATAAATTTGATCCCATGCTATTCGAGATTGTGATCTCCCGTCTCAAAAGTTTTTCTTGAACGCTGTCTAGGGTGATTCCTGGCATCGTGAGGTGGGATGGGTGTGTATTGGTTAGATGTTTTTCATCCGAAATACCATAAACGGAACTAGTCCTTCGTGACTACGGAAATCCGTTAGGTGTGGGCATTTTAGTACAAACTCTGCAGAGTCAAAAATCCTTGAAATCATCTTATCTATGTCCAAGTACTGTGTTCAACTTATCTTATCAAGTGTCAGTCTCGGTGACAAAACTCCGGTAAATCACAGGAGTGTTAAGTCTGGTTAAATGTTTATTCATGTGGATGGACTAACCCGTTTATTATTATGTGTTGAATATTTTTTCAATGAGTATTATACTTCCGTGAATTCATCAGATATGAATAATAAATTTAAGCCCTTTCTGCGATGTCGCTCGACGTCCGGATCGTGGCACCCTTGTTATTTACTTTTGATATAAGCCCTTTCGCGATGTCGCCAGACGTCCATCGCGGCACCCTTGTTATTTACTTTTGATATAAGCCCTTTCTGAGATGTCGCTCAGACGTCCGACTATGGCACACTTGTTATTTTACTTTCGGTGTAAGCCCTTTCTGCGATGTCGCTCAGACGTCTGACTGTGGCACACCTATTATTTACTTTCAATATAAGCCCTTTCTGTGATGTCGCTCCGACGTCCGACTGTGGCACGCATGTCTTTTACTTTCAATATAAGCCCTTTCTGTGATGTCGCTCCGACGTCCGACTGTGGCACGCATGTCTTTTACTTTCAATATAAGCCCTTTATGTGGCATCGCTTAGACGCCCGACTGCGGCGTGATTATTTATTTGTTCACCCTTCGAGGTGTCGCTTCAGACTCCCGATCGGTTTTCAGTTATTTTGTGGATTTCGGGAGGACTACCGCCCGAGTTCCTTTTTACCTTTCATGTCATGCGAATATTTATTAATTGAGTGTGCATTACTATTTGCTCTTAACGCATTCATGCATGCATTTGTTATATCTTATGTCCGAACTGTCTTGGAGTACTTTCAAAGTACTCACCTGGCTTGTTGATTTGGCCAGATGTTGACGAAGGCGATCTCATGGATGAAGAATTCAATAGTGAGTCCGACGCCTAGAGGAGTCCCAGTCAGTCTCGTGCGACCCTGGTTTTGGTCACCGTATTATATCCGCTTCCGCTACCCGAATAAATTCATCAAGCCTCACCTCGACACTCGATGAGCCGTCAGTCTAGGAGTTATGTTATCCACTCCACTGTAAAATATTCACCACCACTTTCATCTCGAGTCAGTAGTATGTCACCCCACACCATTCTGTCATATCCGCCATTATGTATAATTATTGGCGTGCATTTGTAATAAATTGTTGAGCACCCCCATTTCGACCTGTAATATATTTAGAGCTACTGGCTTACTGTATCAAGATTTTGTCTACCAGTCAGGAGGATTTTTCCTCATACTGGACTCAAAAGGGTCGGTTTCCAAATAAGCATTTTATTGGAAAACCGGTTGTGACACACTGCTAACTCCTTGGGCAATCCTGTGCTCTCTTGGATATTAGCATAACTTTTCCGGCTCAAGGGGTCTGCTACGACATTGGCCTTTCCGGGATGATAGTGTAGCTTCATATCGTAATCCTTTATAAGTTCCAACCATCTCCTCTGCCTAAGGTTCAACTCCTTTTGCGTGAAAATGTACTTCAAACTCTTATGATCCATGTACACATCACAACGGTTTCCAATAAGGTAGTGTCTCCAAGTCTTCAATGCATGCACTACGGCTGTTAGCTCCAAATCATGCGTGGCATAGTTCAACTCATGGGGTTTTAGTTGTCGTGAGGCATACGAAACAACTCTTCCATCCTGCATAAGCACACATCCAAGTCCTAAGCGTGAGGCGTCGCAATACACTTGAAACTCCTTATGTATATCCGCGTTGTTAGCACCGGGCTGTAGTCAAACATTTCTTCAACTCCTGAAAACTTGCCTCGCAATCTTACATCCATTTAAACTTAGTATCCTTCTTCAATAATTCAGTCATTGGCTTTGCAATCTTGGAAAAATTCTCAATGAATCTCCGATAGTATCCTGCGAGTCCAAGGAAATCATGGATCTCGCTAATCAAGTGGGTGCCAACCATTCAAAGGATCGATCGAACCTTGTTGGGGTCTATTGCTATACCTTCTCCTGATATAACATGCCCAAGGAATCCAACTTCCTTCAACCAAAACTCGCATTTGCTAAACTTAGCGTATAACTGGTGTTCCCTGAGTTTCTCGAGAACTAATCGCAAATGCTCCTTGTGCTCCTCTTCATTCTTCGAGTATACCATAATATCATCGATAAACACCACAACAAACTTGTCCAAATACTCCATGAACACCTTGTTCATCATGCTCATGAAATAGGCAGGGGCGTTAGTCAGTCCAAACAACATGACCGTATACTCGTATAATCCATACCGCGTGGTGAACGCTGTCTTTGGTATATCCTTCTCTCGAATCTTCAACTGATGCTATCCTGATCGTAGATCGATCTTCGAAAATACTTTAGCTCCTTGCAGCTGATCAAACAGATCCTTGATCATCGGTAGTGGGTACTTGTTCTTAATCGTTACCTCATTCTAGGCTCGATAATCAACAACAATCCTTAGGGATTTATCCTTCTTCTCAACCAAAAGCACTGGAGCTCCCCAAGGTGATGAACTCCTTTGAATGTAACCTTTCTCCAATAACTCCTTGATCTATTTCTTAATTTCCTCCACATCATTTGCGGGCATCCGATAGGGTCTCTTGGATATTGGCCCTATACCTGGCAATAGCTCTATCAAAAACTCGATGTCTCGATCCGGTGGCATGCCTGGTAACTCTTTTGGGAAAACATCCGGGAAATCCTTCATTACAGGTACTTCCTCCTGAACAACTCCTGTGAGGGTATTCACTTGGCTCCTCCTAGGCACATGCCTAGATACATACTTAATCCTTTTTCCCTCCGGGGTGGTGAGATAAATTGACTTACTCACACAGTCAATACTTCCTCCATACTTTGACATCCAGTCAATACCTAATATCACATCCAATCCTTGTGACTCCAAGATAATTAGGTCAGACGGAAAAACATGTGTGCCAATGGTTAGGGGTATCTGGTTGCACCATCGGCTAGCCATATACTCTGCTCCAGGCGAGCTCACTAAAGAGGGGTCCTAAGGGTTTGGGTTGGTAGTTTAAACTTATCCACGAATCCCCTTGATATGTATGAATGCGATGCACTAGTATCGAAAAGAACAAGAGCGGTAAATGACTTAACCAGAAACTTAACTATTACCGCGTCCGGCTACTCTTCAACCTCCTCCACGTTAACGTGGTTCACTTGTCCTTTGTTGAATGGATTAGGCTTCTTCCCTAGCTCCCATTTCATTTACATTCCTTCCTTGAGGCAATAATTGGCATAGTGCCCTGTCTTCCCGCACTTAAAGGAAGTAACTTGACTTAGGTCTCTTTTTGCGGGTGTGGATGGATTGGAGCAGTTCTGATTGTTATTAGCTTCGTTCCGATTTCCATTCTTAGCACCATTGTGGTTATGCGATCCTCCTCCAGTGTGGGTGTGACCTCCATGGTTATGAACAAGTCCTCTCGAATTCGGGGTTAGCGAGGCTTCATTGAGCTCCCTGAGTTATACTTCCCTTGTCCATACTTCCTCTTACGGCTCTCAATCTGCTGCTGCTTCACTTCAATCATAAGAGCCTTATCCACCAACTCCTGGTAGTTGTTGAAGGTTGCTACCATCAACTGCATGCTCATCTCATCATTCAGCCCTTCCATAAACTTCTCACCTTCATGCATATCTGTGGCCACATCATCAGGGGCATAGCGTGATAACTTGCTGAAATCATCCACGTACTGAGCCACAGTACGGTTCCCCTGGCGTAGGTTGCGGAACTCCCGCTTCTTCATCCGCATAGCTCCTGTTGAGACATGGGCTGTGCGGAAAGCTTGCTGAAACTGGTCCCGAGTGATATTGGCTACAGGAAAAGTAGCCGTGTAATTCTCCCACCATGAGGCTACCTTGGTCCATCCAATTGGTGTGCGACAAAGCGCACTTTCTCAAGATCTCAGGTAACTGCGGTGGTCAACTCCTTCCAATACCGCGAGCCAATCATCAAGAATCGCTGTTGGCTCGGTGCTCTTTGAAAACACCGCGGTCAGAACCTTAGAAAACGGGCTAGGTTGTCCAATGGCGGTGGGTTATTGTTGTTGTTGTTGTTGTTGTTGTTGTTGTTGCCACAGTTCGAACTCAGCAATTGCATCAAAGCATTCTCGCTGCTGGATCAACTGGGTGAGCTCCGTGGGAAAGCAAAACCCGGTGTCACGTCTCGGAGGCATCTGATGGGTTTAGATGGAAGAGATTAGAATAGAAAAAGGTCTAACGAGAAAGCACTACCCATATGCACATGAGACAAACACAATCATTTTACTCAATAAATCAAGCAAGGGCATACAAACGGTCTAGAACTATCGCAAAAGTGCTCAAATACTACTAAATACATGGGGGAATACTACTAATATATGGTGGTCATCTAGAAATTTTGGTCGGTGGAGGACTCCATGATGTCTCGCTTCCAGCTTCGCCTTCAAAGTCATCATCACTAGGATCGGAATCGGTGTCATCGATGATGATGTAGTTGTCCAGCAAGTGGGGTCATCGCCTTCTTCTCCCTTGCTGGTCCTCCCATGAATACTCCGATCTTCTTAACCAGGTCGTCATTCTTCTACAGTAGTGTCTTGATTTCCTCCTCATACAAGCTCGATGATCCTAGCCTTTGCCTTCTTCAACTCCATCATGTCTGCGCACATCTGGTTCTCCTGACGTCGAATGTGCTTGTTTAACTCTTGGATGAAAGCTGCAATGGATCTATCCTTCCTGGTGTTGATTACTTCCCATTGCTCGTCTTAGTGCCCACATATTTGTTAGATCGTGTCCTTAAGTTCCCTATTGTAGACTTCTCCAATGCGTCCCATGGTAATGTGGGCTGCCATGCTCTTGCCTAGACTCCGTGTGGGTGCTTCAAAGAAAATTCTATGGGTTTAGAAGTTGGCGAGAACATCCTTCCCGAACTTGTACTTGAATCATCCAAATAGCTCCTCTTACGGTAAGGTGGCATTGTATGTCCGGTGAAACTTGGTATTCCAATGTTCAAGTACCTAGTGACTTCCTTCAAGTGGCGTCCAAAAGGTGTGTCTTCATCCGTTGTGCAAACTTGTTCTTCATCTCCGTCATCCTAAAGAGTAGAAAATGGAGAGGAGTCGAAATGAGTAGAGAAGAGTGACCTATGGTTTATCTTAGTGGTCGTGGTCCTACACTCGGCGTGTGCTCGATACCATCTTGTAGCGACCCGACCTCGGATGGTCAAGTCTTTGTGCTTCAAAGGTCATTCTGGATCAAGAATGCCGACACACAAGATTTCTTGAAGGATTTATAATGAGTAGCAATCACACACTTATTACATCGAATGTCTCAAAGGAGAACTTATTAGAATAATATGGCTTAAGGCCATCTAATGCGATAACAATGGAAGGCTTGGAAGATAAAGTGAGTCCATCAACTCCAACGGCATAGCCGAGCTGCACGGGCAACGACTCTAACGAACCTTACTCCTCATCTGAAAAGTCTGCAACATAACACGTTGCAGCCCGAAAACGGGTCAGCACATGGAATATGCTGGCAATATAACACAGTAGAGCAAGAACAGGATAATGCTATCACTACATGCATATTTGGCTGGTGGTAAGCTCTATGGTTATAGTTTTGCAAAAAGCCAATTTTTCCCTACAACAAAGGAATATATTTTAATTTAACTATCATGGTGGTTGAAACAATGTAGGTATATCCCCAACTCAATCCCAATTAAAGTAATTAACAACCCAACAAATTTAATTAAGAGTGATGAGATACATGTGATAACCCAAGTACTAGATACTCAAGATTGTCTATAACCGGGGACACGGCTAACCATGATTAGATTGTACACTCTGCAGAGGTTTATGCGACTTTTCCCCACAAGACTCGATCTCCTCCGTTGGATTTCTTGCACTACATGGTGTTTGAGAAATGGATGACCGAGACACGCCTTTCGTAAACATTAACTCTCTACTCCTGTAGACCATACCAAACCTACAAAACCCACTACCTGCTGATCTACCTTTTCAAGAGCTTCACGTAACTTACTCAACTATGCTAGAGCCCATAATAGCTTGTGGCTGCACACGGAAGTTTGTAGCATGAATCATCTCAGTTCCCTTTAAGTGCCGGTGGCGGTCCATAGGAAGATCACACTGGTACCCGGATTTCCAAAAATACGTACAACATCGGGTTCCCCAGTGCCTCAATCCACCCGGATGTTAATTTGTTGCCACCTTAAGTTGAACCATTAATTAATCGTGACGCTTCCGATTCAATCGTACACTAATCATGCACGCATAAGCGTATGCGATCAAGATCGAGGACTCACGGGAAGATATAACAACACAACTCTAAAACATAAATAAGTCATACAAGCATCATAATACAAGCGAGGGCCTTGAGGGCTCGAATACAAGTGCTCGATCATAGACGAAGTCGTGAAGCAACAATATCTCGAGTACGTACATAAGTTAAACAAGTTGCCATAAGATGGCTAGCACAAACCGGGATACAGATCGAAAGAGGCGCATGCCTCCTGCTCGATCCTCCTAACTACTCCCCGTCGCCGCCGCCGCACGTAGTAGTAGGCACCTCCAGTAGTAGGAGTCATCGCCGAAGGTGGCGTCGCCTCCTGCTCCATCATCTCGCCGCAGCAATCGGGTAAAGAAAGGGGGAAAAGGGGAACAAGGCAACCGTGAGTACTCATCCAAAGTACTCGCAAGCAAGGAGCTACACTACATATGCATGGGTATATGTGTAAAGGGCCATATCGGTGGACCGAATCGCAGAATGCCGTAATAAGAGGGGATAGCTAATCCTGTCAAGACTACGCTTCCGCAGCCTCCGTCTTTGCAAAGATGTAGAAGAGAGTAGATCAAGTCCTCCAAGTAGCATCGCATAGCATAATCCTACCCGCGATCCTCTCCTCGTAGCCACAGTAGAGAGCCGACCACCGAGTTGTATCCGCACTTGGAAGGGTGTGTTTTATTAAGTATCCTGGTTCTAGTTGTCATAAGGTCAAGGTACAACTCAAGTCGTCCTATTACCAAGATCACAGCTATTCGAATAGATTAACTTCCTGCGGGTGCACCACATTACCCGACACGCTTGATCCCATTTGGCCGACACACTTTCTGGGTCATGCTCGCCGCTGAAGATCAACACGTCAGCAGCCCCACCTAGGCATAACAGAGAGGTCAAGACGCCGGGTCTAAACCTAAGCGCCGCAGTGCAGGCCCATCGCCTTAGCACACCGCACGTCAGCGAGGGCGGCCGTAAAAGCGCACCTAGCCTAGCAAAGCGTTCGATCCAATCAACAAGCGCTACCGCTCGTCACGTCACGAATGCTTCTACCGATACCACGACGCCGGTTGCCCATATCTTGTCCCACGTGGCGGTTAGTGCGTATAAGGTCAACGACCCAACTCGAGATCAAATACCAAGATCTCGTTAAAGCGTGTTAAGTATCCGCTGAACGCCGAGCAGGCTGTGCCCACCTCTCTCCTAGGCGGTCTCAACCTGCCCTGTCGCTCCACCACAAAGATCCACACAGAGGGCCGTCGGGACAAAGGTCATTTCAGCCCCCAATCCGTGAATCACTCGCGGGTGCTCCTCGAGCCGCCCCGACTTTAGTCACCACATGTATCATGTATAAAGTATATAGAATATACCCGTGATCACCTCCCGAGTGATCACGGCCCGATAGTCTAGCATGGCGCAGGCGGACAAGAGGGTAGGGCCACAGATGGAATACTAGCATCCTATACTAAGCGGTAGGATAGCAGGTGTAAGGGTAACAATCAGAGCAACAATGGCAAGCTATGCGTGAGAATAGGATTAACGGAAAGCGGTAACATGCTACACTACTCTAATGCAAGCGGTATAGAGAAGAATAGGCGATATCTGGTGATCAAAGGGGGCTTGCCTGATTGCTCGCAAGAAGAAGGAGGGTCGTCAACACCGTAGTCGTCTTGCAGCAATGGCGTCGGTCTCGGTGTCTAGCGGAAGAAGAGGGGAAGAAACAATGAATACAATGCAAACAGATGCATAACGATGCATGACAAAGCAATGTGTGATGCGGGGCGTGCCCTAACGCGGTATGAGGTGATACCGGGGAAGAAACATCCGGAAAGTATTCCCGGTGTTTCGCGCTTTTACATGAACCGGAGGGGGAAAATTGCGAGTTCGATAGGTTAGGGATGCGTGGCGGACGAACGGGCTGCGTATCCGGATTCGTCTCGTTGTTCTGAGCAACTTTCATGTAGAAAGTATTTTCATCTGAGCTACGGTTTATTTTATATTAATTTTAAAAGATTTAAATCATTTTTAGGATTTATTTAATTATTTTAAAACAACATTATCCAGAACAGTGTTTGCTGACGTCATCATGACGTTAGCAGTCAACAGAGGGGTTGACTAGTCAACTGGCGCAGGGTCCTGCGTCATAGACACATCACCCTAACTAACAGATTAGTTAGGTTAATTATATATTTTAGGTTATTCATGCTTAATTAGTTTAACTAAACGGGATTAATTAAGTTAAATACTTAGTTAATCAACTAATTAATTAATTATTTTTATTATTAATTATTTATTTATTATACATGTTTTTTTTAATTCTATTTTTTACGTTCTCGGGGCTAGGCCCCACATGTCATTGGCCCGAGGCCATAGTGGAGTTCAGATTACGCTACCGCCTCGAACAAGCAGGCCTTGGTGCGGGCGGGCATGCCCAGGGGCGTGAGGAAAGGACTGGCAGGTCGCCAGTTTCGGAGAGGGCGAGGCCAAGACGGGTGAGGCGTGGCCGAGACGAGGCCGGCCGAGCACCAGAGGTGAGCGTCCACGGCGAAGCCGCAGCGGGCGGGCTGGGGCGCAAGGAAGGCGTGGTAGCCTTGATCGGGAGGTCGAGCGTGGACGGCGGCGACAACGAGCAGAGAGAGGAAGGGGAGCGCTCACGGGTGGGGTAGGGTTCGGGACAGCGGGGCGTGAGGTGGAGGACGGAGACGGCGCGCGACGGGGAGGCAGTCCGGCGATGGCGAGGTCTTCGGGCGACGGTGGTGACGCACAGCGACGACGTCGGTGAAGGAGGCGCCGGGCTCGTTGCCTTCCCGATCCAGATTGAGTCGGGAAGAGGAGGCGAGAGGGGAGGCGAGCCGAGACGGTGGCGGGAGGAGGCTCGCAACGCCCGTGGCGATCCGGCGTGATGGCTGGGTTGATGGGGACGATCCCCTCCTCGATCCAGATGGGATCGAGAGGTGGGGGCTGGCGAGGGGGAGTGGGGAAAGTGGGACGACCGAGCTAGGTTACCGGGGGAGTGGGGTGTGTTGTAGGCGCGGTTGGGCCGGGAGAGGGAATTGGGTCGGCCTGGCTGGGCCATGGCCCAGTTGGGCCGAGCGGGAGTTCTTTCTATCTTTTTTTTTTTGTTATTTGTTTTTTTGTTATTGTTTTGTTTATATTTTGAGCATCTAACTATTTTATCAAAATGTGGTTTCTCCACCATAATTGCTCATGATTTATTTGACCTATCTTGAACATTTTAGTCTTAACTTTTGAAAACTTTATTCCTTTGACTTGATTTTGAATTTGACTTTGAACGAGATCTGAATCATCATGAGATTAGCTACAGTAATTGTGGTGACGTGGCCTCATTAGCAGGGAATTACTGTAGCTTAATTATCCGGGCGTCACATTAACAATCTCACATCTGTCATGGATTCGCTCAAACCCAAACCACGTCTACGAGCATAGCATAGCAATATAAGCAACGCGTAGAAGTAACTCCCAAGGGTTTCATAATAACAGGGCAATAGGTTCTACCTCAACAACTACTTCCCAATCCACAAGTTAAAGACATCCTAATCATGCAATGTTTGAGGATTGAACTAATGCATAAAAACTGAGTGTGAAAAGAGTATGATCAATGTGTTACTTGCCTTGCTGACGATCCGCGAATCCTAGAGACTCGTAGTAACACGCTTCGCACTCCGGGAATTCTATCGCAAGCAAACAATAACATACATAAGCAACAAGCAAAGATGCACAGGCAAAACTCAAATAAAAGAGGTTGACTAGAAAGTTCAACTTAAGAACTCCGGTTCACAAAAAGAATCAAATCAAACGGAGCAACGAAACTCAAATGGCGAAAGAAACAAGATCCATTTACTAATCTGAACTAAAGTCAAATTTTACAGTACCAAAATCTTGTTTAAGTTGATTAAACAGAAAGAGGGTCTCGAGACGAAACTCTAGGCGTTTGAATCGCTTGATTCCGACTAACGAGCGAAAAGATAAACAGAAACTAAGATCGGATCAGAAATCGCGATCGAAAATAATCGCTGATAAAACCGATAAAAGAAAACTGACGATCAGACTAACAAACGAGCGTTCATTATCTGTAACTAACGGAAGAAAACCGTTTGTTTAAATGAACGTACGGACGAACGTCCGCTAATAAGAAGAACCGAGCAAAACCGGTGAACCGATCTAAAAAAACCAAACTAGGGTTTCTAAAAATACCGAAAGGTTTTAAAAAAAACCGGCGGCCCGGATCCGGCGCGGTACCTCCGGCGAGGGGCTCCGGAGAGGCGGGTTGGGCGGCGGGCTCGGCCTGGCGGTCAAGGGCGGCAAGCGGCGGCGCGGCGAGGCGTGGCGGCGGTGGCTTGAGGCGGTGGTGGTGGTGTCTTTGGTGGGGCGCGAGAGTGGCGGGCGGCGACTTGGAGGAGGGGGCAAGGCGCCATGGCTGAGTCCGGCTCGGACTCCAGTCCGAAGCGGCGCACGCCTGTGAGGTCGGTGGCGCGGTCGGCCCCGCGACCCTACTGGTTTCAGCCCAACATGGAACCTCTTTTTAAAATAATTTCAACGACAGAAATAAAATCCTAGAAAATAAAATAAAAACCTAAAAATCCCAAAACAAATTTTAAATTGCCTAAATAAAATATTTAGAATGAGATGAACATTTTCTTGGCCCTAAATGCAATTTTGAAAAGCGTGCAGTTTTTCTAATGCAAATAAAATCCAAATAAAATCAAATAAATGATTTTAACATTTTTCCTCCAATATTTCAATTGTTTTGGAGAAGTCATATTATCTCCTCTTATAGTTTTTTATATGAAATATTTTTCGAAGAGAAAAATAATTAAAATCAAAATCCTCGGTTCATTATTTGATAAAAATCAAATATGAAAAACCGGGAAATCCCCAACTCTCTCTCCGAGTGTCCTTGAGTTGCTTAGGATTTCAAGGATTGCGGAACGAAAATGCAATAAAATATGATGTGCAAAAATGACCTATGTATAACATTCCAAATTGAAAATTTGGGATTTTACATTCAAACTCAGTTAGAACAAGTTGCTAAATCACAAAGAGAATTACTTGATGAAATGAATCATAATATGGATGACTTTGTTGTTAGAGTTGCAACTAGAGGAGGTAAAATGACTCAGGAACCACTTTATGCTGAGGGACACCCAAAAAGAATTGAACAAGATTTAGAAAGAAATAACACCAGTGCACCTAGTCCTTCTAGAAAGAAAAAGAAAAAGAAAAATGATAGGACTTTGCACCCTTCTAGTGAACTTGAAATAGAAAAACCTCCTGATAATGATAATGAAACTTCTATCTACGATCTTTGAAACTCGATGCAGTAATGAACACTCACCTAGTGATAATGAAAAATATAATGATGAGGTTCATGAAGACACTCAACCAAATAATGGAAAAGAATCAGACAATGATGTTGAGATAGAACCACATGTTCATCTTGATAACCCACAACCTAAGAATAAAAGGTATGATAAAAGATACTTTGTGGCTAGGAAACATGGTAAAGAAAGAGAACCATGGGTTAAAAAACCTATGCCCTTTCCACCCAAGTCAACTAAAAGGAAAGATGATGAAGAATTTGAACGCTTTGCTGAAATACTGAGGCCAGCCTTTTTGCGTACTCGCTTGACTGACATCCTGAAAATGCCTCCTTATGCAAAGTATATGAAAGACATCATCACAAATAAGAGAAAAATACAGGAAGCTGAAATCTCCACTATGCTTGCTAATTACACTTTCAAAGATGGAGTACCTAAAAACTTGGAGATCCGGGAATACCAACTATACCTTGCTCTATTATAAAGAATTATGTGAAAACTGCTTTGTGTGATTTATGAGCTGGTGTTAGTGTTATGCCTTTCTCTTTATATAAAAGGCTTGACTTGAATAAACTCACACCTACTAAAATATCTTTGCAAATGGCTGACAAATCAACTGCCATACCTATCGGTATATGTGAGGATGTGCCCGTTGTTGTTGCTAATGTTACTATTTTGACTGACTTTGTTATACTTGAGATGCCCGAGGACGACAACATGTCGACTATCCTTGGTAGACCCTTGTTAAACACTGTGGGTGCTGTTATTGATTGCAATAAAAGCAAGGTCACTTTTCATATTAATGGTAATGAACATATGGTGCACTTTCCGAAGAAACAATTTCAAGTGAATGGTATTAATGTTATTCAAAAATCTCCGACAATCACTATTAGAAGTTTTTTCAAATACTTCTACCTACTGTAAAAAAGAAATATAAAATGCTTATTGTTGGGGACATTCATATCCCCGTTGAGGTAACTTAATGATTTACGAAAGTTCTTCGGTTTCATACTAACACTACTAGGAAAACCCTTATAAACAATCATTTACTAGTAACGTGGGTTATACGCCCCGCGCTACTACTAAGTAGTAGTAGCGCGGGAAATAAGTGCGCTACTACTAAAGAATAGTAGTAGCGTGGGTTTACCTTTCCCACGCTACTAATAAGTGATCCTGACCGTGCCACCGGAGTATGCAATAGTAGTGGCGTGGGTACAAAAACCGCGCTACTACTAAATTTATAATAGTAGCGTAGGTATGACACCCCGCGCTATAGCTAATCGTCATGCGCTACCACACCGCACCGCACGGCAACTCCCTCTTTCCCATAAAAAAAACTCCCTTGTCTTTCCAACGTCACCGCTCCTCCCCATCCCGGCGCCGATGCCCCTCCGTGCTCTCTCGCTCTGCTTAATGGTGCTCGCGCCCTCGATCCCGGCGCCCTTTGCTGCGGCTCGACAGCGTTCCGCCCCAGGGCCCACCTCCTCCTCCCCGCCGGTCGCCTCCTCGCCTGCCGCGCCGCCCCTGCCCGCACCACCGCCCGCCTCGGCCGCTCTGGATGTTGGCCTCCAACCACTCGTGTGGCGCCAGCTCCCCCTCCGCCCCTCGCCGCCCCGGCCCTCGCGGTGAGTCTGATGCGATCGTCCTCCTCCTCGGGCGTCCATCTCAGATGATGTCTTACCGTGCGGCATCGATGGTGTCGGAGCTGAGATGTCTTTGAGGCATTACAATAGTTGCCGTGGATGGATGTAACACCTAGTGCGTTGACTTAGCAACTGGCCGATGGGAAGGGATGCCCGCCTTAGCAACTCCAAGCTACGAACCTGTCTCATGGGAGCACCTACCGGAAGCTCAAGGCCAGTGCTCGACGCTTTGTCCACCTTTATACTCCTTTCATGGGAGCATTTCATACTATCTATTTATAGTGCCATGAGACTGGGGCACATAATTGATTGGAGTTCCTTGAATCACACCTGATGCTGTTTTTTCTTTGGATAAAGTGTGGATTAGCGCACACTAGCGAAATGTATAAACAGTTGTATGGTGACCGGATCTCGGCCGGCCCTCCCTGCTCCCTCTTTTGTCTCTGCAATTGCAGATTGTGCCCGTATATTACTATGCATTAATGTGGGATGTATAGAGAGGCATGAGTTCAGTTCAGTTCAGTTTAGAACAAGAGATTCTGAGTAACGCCTGCAATCTGTTTGATGTTTTGTGCACTAGGAAATGGGCTTACACTCTGGAGATGCTTAAGTTTTAATTCCTTCTGGTCTCCCGTGCAGTTTTATTCTTTGGTGAAATTATATTGGTCAAGTGGAATAAAAACCAAGTATCAAGCCCTAGTCTTCCGCTTAGCTTTTCTAGAGAGTGTGAAAAGTTTTTCTTTTCGGAGCGTAGTGTATTTAGTGAAGAAGGGCGCATTCTTGTTACGACATTAGTTTAATTTTTACAACTGTTTAGATTTTTCTAGAGAGCGTGCATTTGTTTTTCTTTTCACCTTAGTTTTGAGATCCTGTTTCAGCCGCCATCGCCACACCACCGCCGCTGCCGCCGCAGCCCTCCACGTCAGTCCTTGTCCTTCCCGTCCTGCTAGCCGATGGTGAGGATGACGATGAGGACGTCGACTAGTTCAACGGCCTCGGCCTTGCTTGGCAATCTGACGCCGGCATGGTGCGTCTTTGTTGCCTTGCTTTGTCGATCTTCACGGTAAAATGGGACTGCGTTTTTGGCTATTCTTGACTCGAAATTGGTGATTTTGGTTGAAGCGGAGATCGACGAGGAGGACGAAAAGGCCCTCGCTGCATTCATGTCCAAGGAAACCTCCTCCAAACGATCGCTTGGTGATATCATCCTCCAGAAGATCAGAGAGAAGGACGCCAGTGTCTCAACATGTAAGCATCCATTCTTGACTCTGATGCTTCTTATTTATTGACCATTGCGCCGACGAGGAACCATTCTGAGTTCAGTTTAATCACAGTTTGGATGCGGAGTAGATTGAGGTAAGATATCCAATGCATATGTCTAATTGTGCAATACATCAGTATGTAGTACCATAGCAGTTTTATACTCTTATATGGTTACAGATATACTCTTATTTGTAAACTTAGGGATGGGTACATATAGGTTTATCCACACAGTACCATAAGCAAGCTAGATCAGCATTATGATGCTTGTTCTTCTGATATGGAGATGGGGTAATAACCATCCAGTCTTTTGGGATGTAATATTTCTGTTTTCGTTATCTTATCATGTGATGCATTAGTTACTACCATGATATAAGGTAGGTCACACCCATTCGTTAGATATTACTGAAGGAAGAATCCTATTTATCAAGTACTGTGCTATTAGTTTGAACATTAGTACTATGCTATGCATCACATGGAAATTAGTACTGTGCTATGCATACAACATAAGGATGCTGATTTTAGTTTTAAAGAAGTAGAGTAATTTTCCTAAACTTGCAACTCTTATGCATAATTACTGATATATGAAACCTGAAATTTTTCTATCAAGTGTTGGGTTCTGTTATGGTGATTCCTTACCTGCATATATAATTTCATTCTTATGAGTGTACTGAGGCTAGATTATTTTGTCGCTCAATTTGCATGCTTTCTCCGTGATTAATATAAATTATGCAAGGATCAGAGGGTATGTTGATGCTATTACTAATCATTGTTGGTGAAACAAATGTCATTTGAGAAATCTCGGCCCATTGTTCTTCTTAATGAAGATTGTTACCAACTTTATCCTTTCCTGTGTCTCAAAACTGTCAACCTAGCTCATAGAACGATCTTTTTAGGATTCATGGTTTTTCTCGTTATTATACATTACAACGAGTTCATTGTATTCAGATTCCTTACAACTTCATGCACCTGAGCTATTTGCGTATGAAGGAGGGCTGGCCTTCTTCACGCCCTCGGAGTGTCTTCCTTGGATTCAACAAGAAGGGGACCCGGCCTTGTTCATGTCTCATGCAACAAGTATGGTCCAGCCTTTGTTTGTCACTATTGATTCATGTGCATGTGCTAAAAAGAAAGAAAATACCCTACTGGATTTGAAAGAGGACGCGAACTAATAAGTTTTTACTTCTCCGACATGGGTGCATGGGTGATCGACGCGGACTACCACAGCTTGGTGGGTGTCGTGCTCTTCAACCACTAGGAGGCGGACTTCGCCGTGAAGCCCGGAGACTGCGTCATGCAGATGACCGTCCAGGTGATTGCAAATTGCGACACCGGAGGTCGCCGAGGTGGAGGACCTCGACGCCACCGTCCGGCGGGAGGGAGGGTTCGGGTCCACCGGTAGTTGAACTCCGAGTCTTGATAGATACATCTAGACAAGTGGTCTGGTTGTTTTCGTCCGTGTTAAATGGGATCTCATGAACTCTACGAGTTGAGATGTTCAATGTTGCGTCCATGAACGCTGCAAGTGCTAAGATTGGTTCTGTGATCTTAGTTTATTTTGCACTGGATGTCTTGATTTCCATCCACGAATACAACATCTGACTTTTATTTTTTTTAATTTCTAATTAGTTAGCTATAGCGTGGGGGGAATGGTGTGCTACTACTACTTAGGATAATAGTAGCGTGGGGGGGAATGGTGCGCTACTACTACTTAGGATAACAATAGCGTAGGTGTAGAATAGTGGTAGCGTGGGTGGCACCCGCTACTACTAAAATGTTAGTAGTAGCGCGTGGTAAAAAGCGCGCTACTGGTAATATTTAGTTGTAGCGTCGTAGTAGTAGCGCGGGAACCCGCGCTACTAGTATGCAAAAAACCAATGCTACTAGTAGCGTTTTTCGTAGTAGTGTAATCGAAAGTTGTTGTTAATAAGACCTGATCAACCTTATTAACGGATCATTTTTGAGCGGTATGAAGTTGATGAATTTAGTAAGCACTACCTTCTGTCCTTATTTTTTTTTCTATTTTTATTAGTTAAATAAAATAAAATGCCATCTTTTGTCTATTTTCTGAATTTCCCGTGCAATAAAAAATAAACCAAACATAAAAGTTCTCAGAATGCTCTGAAAACTGAATACGATTTTTTTCTGAATATTTCTGAATTTCTGGTGCAAATAACATCATAGCGAGGTGCACCAGGTGGGCACAATCAACCTGGGCGCGCCAGGACCCCCAGGCATGCCCTGGCAGGTTGTGGTCCCCACGTGGGCCCCCCTCACTTACCTCTTCATCCCACATCATCACTTACCTCTAGAAAAGAATCTCCATTGCTCTCTCTCCCGTGTTCTTGCTCTCAAACCTACGGATTTCGATCTCTTTGCTCGAAGCTCCATTTCCGAAACTGTTTCGGGGGATTGTTGCTTGGTATGTGACTCCATCGTTTGTCCAATTAGTTTTTGTTTTAGTGGTTTATACTTTGAATAATTAGCTGCTCTTGGTGCTGTTGTAGTTGTGGTTGCATGTTGAATTCTTAGTGTTCTAAGTAGTTTGAATGCTTGCTATGGCCTCTATGCATCCGTATGAGTAGTTGCTATCAATTTTATAAAGTTTTGTTGACAAATTTTTGTCACCCCAAAAAAATTTATTTTTAGAAAATTGTATGCGGACATGAATATATTTGGAAATTTGGCGCTAAGAAGAACTCCAAGGGTGTTATTGGGGAGTCTTTTGACAGTGATCTCCACCCTCGGAGGTTGGCGGAAGTACGGCCGTGTGAATGGCCGCACACCCCATTCCTGGAAGAGGCTGGAATTCTTCAGGACTTCACACAATATGTTGCTAATGTCGGCCTCACCGACTTCATTGCAGATGAGTGTGACCAGCACCAAATCCTCACAAACATCTTTATTCAGAGCTTTACTTTCCTGCCTAGAAATAATCCTCCTGAAGTGAGCTTTGATTTATATGCTGAAAACCATCACATACCACTTACTGAATTTTGTGACATATGCCTGATCCCTTCTGATGGGATTTTAGCTGAGCCGAGGCCGGCTGGGTTTGAGGCATTTTATCGCACTTTGGTAGTGGGAGATGAGAGAGCAGTGTCAGCCACCACGGCTACTAGCATACACTTTCCTGCTGTACATTATTTTGCTTTATTTGTTGCTAAGTGCTTGCTTGCTAGAAAGAAAGTAGGTGCGCTCAGCGCACCATACTTTGTTGTTTTACGCCGAGCACTAGAGGGTGACAACACTTATAGCTTGGGAGCTATTGTGGCTCGTCGCCTCCATCTTAATAAATCCTAGGGGGAAATACATGGTGGTATTTTTGCTACTCGTTTGGCGGCCCACTTTAATGTTGGGATATGCCCTCATGACTACCCTCTGACCAAGGTTTACCTAGACCGAGCAGCCATGGATCACCACCATTTCAATGATAATAAATCTCCTGCCATTCCCATTCCTTATAACCTGGTTTTTAGCGATAAAACTCGTGATATTATTCCCTTGCCTGCACCTGCTAGGTTTGATTCTGCTGCCAGGGGCGGATATAGGATGATGCCTGAGGACATCATCGCCTACCGGAACACTCATGCTGCTGTGAAGGCAGCACAGGAGGAGCCTCAGCAGTGGGATGAGTGGATGCCTGCTCCTCAGCACCCTTACTACCCTCTAGTCTACTGATCGACTACCAACTTAGGCCAAAATCCTAAGCTTGGGGGAGTACGTGTTTCACACCGACATTACATTTATATCTACATATCATTCTATTTTTCGGTATTCACACTTTTTCATTGTATCATCCTTGCTTAGATTTAGTTTCCTGCTTTCTTCTTGAGTGTTTGAAATACTTTAGAAAAACCAAAAAAAATAGTTGTAGTAATTTACTTTCTATGCATGCTTAGTAGTAGTATTAAAAAGAAAACCCAAAAAGTTTTCCTTGTTCTTCTTTTGCTTGTTGGGGGCTTTCTTGTGTAAATAGTTTTTCTCATTTTTGCTTTTATTTGCTTGTTCAAGAAAACCAAAAACTCGAAAAATATTTCAGTGTGTTTCTCTGAATTTCTTTTCTTTTTATTCGAGTTGTACCGAGGAGAAGACCACGATGAAAATGTTGAGTGGCTCTCATACGAATAATGGTTGAACTAATAAAGAGGACATTTTACCCTATTTTCTCCTGTTGAATAAAATGTTTTGCAGATTCCAGCTTAGTCCATGGTGAAGATGACATGTACCTAGGGTAGGGTAATAGAACTGATCTAGACACCCTTCCCAAGGACAATGCCCTACAGTCAAGGACATTCAAAGGGCAACAACTTCTACAGACTGATATCACCTTAGGAGGCAACCCACTCGACCGTGGGTTCCACTCGGATAACTCAATTCCACTCGACTAAGATATAACCATTCGACCATATCAGAAAACACTCGGAGCACAGAAGATCTAAGGTCACTCTGGATGGCAACGGTCAGGCGTTCACTCCGTAGTCTTGATGATCATTTATATGACTTTAATGCTGGCGTTACCAGTAACGTCCTATCTTTATGTACATTGAACCCTGTGTAACTGAGGGCCGGAGGGGTCTGGCGAACTCTATATAAGCCACCCCCTCCTCAGGCACAAGGGTTCGCACCCCCTGTAACTTCACACATAATCCAGTCGACCAGCCTCAGGGCACCGAGACGTAGGGCTGTTACTTCTTCTGAGAAGGGCCCGAACTCGTAAATCTTGCGTGCACAACTTCACCATAGCTAGGATCTTGCCTCCTCATACCTACCCCCATTATACTGTCAGACTTAGAACCACGATAGTTGGTGCCCACCTGGGGTAGGTGTCTTAGCGACTTTCCGGTGAGGTTGCAGTTTTTCTGATTCCCATCATCATGGTTTCGGGCTGTGGATTGGCTGAGGGCCGCGAGATCCGTCTCAGCGCGCTCATTTTTGTCGCCGACGACTCCGCCTGGCTCAAGGAGGCCCCTCTCGACGTCGAGACACTCCCCTCCGCTGGCCGACGCACTTTCGTGCGTCCGTTCGCGGTGTCCTTTTGCGGCAGTCGTCGACCCAGTATCGGTCGGCTCCCGCGGTATCTTCGCTCCCCACTGTTCGCCGCCGCAAGCGATCCGGTCGGTCGCGGCTTAAGCGGTGGGTGAAGCACGTGGTGGCACGCCACGATCAGCCACCCCAAGTCGCGGGCAATCGAGCCCGACGAATCTCTCTGACGATTCGATCACCGGCCGACCGCTCCATCGAGACCTTGTCCGGAGTGCGACGGTATGACGACCACGGCAGGAAGTCCTAATGGTCGACTCGCCGTGCAGCCCACGGCATGCGCGTCGCAATGAGTGGCGGCGATGGTGGCGGCGATCCGTCGTGCATTCACACGAAGAGTACCACCCGAAACCCTTTCTTCGCAGCGAGGGAGGAACTTCACCGCCCGCAACATGGAGGCTCCACCGCTTATCGTTGAGAGACCTCCGAGGCTCGGGCCTTGAGGAGGCGCTACCGCCACTTTGGCTGAGCGCAACCGATTGGAGAACCTTCAGCATGCACTCGATGAGCATGCTCGACAGCGGATCCCTAAGTCCAGTCGATGCCAGCGACAACTGTTCCCGCCTCAACCTCAGGTATACCACACTCTGATTCAGAATCTTACAGCTGCAGCCCGTATAGCAGAGTCTATTCGGCCGTCCCAGTCGGAGGCTAGAAGAGGTTTGATGCATATTCGAGCTCTGCTCCGAGCGGCGGGGAGCGTAACACGTGATGTCTCGGTCGCAGTAATGTAATCCATAGCAGATCTGTGGTACGGTGGCTGATACAGATCGACTCCACGGCCCAAGATCGCCTCTGCGGCATGAGGGTCATGGGCACCGCCAGGAGCAGTACCTGGGTCGGAACCACGAGCAGTATGACCATCGACTCGGTCGTGATGACAACCATCGAGTGCCTACGCCCCCTCCGAGGGGCGGATTATATGTGCCTCGGCATTATGATGACAGGCGCTCGTACAGTGATGAGCGAAGGTTGCCAGTCGACCCAATAGAGCCAGGGTTTGATGCGAGGTCAATTTTGATGCAAGGCCTGGTCGACAGAACCGAGCACACAGAGAAGGGCAAGACAGAGATCGCTCGAGTGGAAGCAGAGTACATGTTTGGTGTCCCGAGTGTTTTAGCGAGCCATCGAGTCATTGAGATCCCTCCCAACTTCAGGTTGGCAACTGGGGTTAGTAAATTTACCAGTGAGTCCAAGCCTGACACTTGGCTAGAGGATTAATGAGTGGCTGTACAGATCGGTGGTGGAAATGATGAGGTAGCTATGAAGCATCTTCCTCTGATGTTAGAAGGTTCAGCCAGAGCTTGGCCGAATCAGTTGGCCCCAGGCAGTATATTCAGCTGGGAAGAGCTAGCCCGAGTGTTTGTCAGAACTTTTGAGGGTACTTGCAAATGACCAGCAGGGTTGGCAGAATTGCAACATTGTGTACAAAAGCCGAATGAGACTTTGAGAGATTACATTCAGAGGTGGACCACTTTGCATCACACAATGGAAAATGTATCTCAGCATCAAGCAGTTTGCGCCTTCAAGGAGGGCGTCCGGTATCAAGAGCTTAACCTGAAATTCGGTCGGACGGGAGATATGACTCTGACCCGAATGATGGAAATAGCCACTCGGTATGCCAATGGAGAAGAAGAGGATCGACTCCGTAGTGGAAAGGGCAAACTAGTCGCCCAAGACAGCGGAGGAGGTCGAAAGCAGAAACGCAAAGCCGAGCCAGCAGGTCCTGGTGAAGCTTTGGTCGTGGGTCAAGGAAAATTCAAGGGGAAGCCCAAAGGGCCCTGGATCCCCAAGAAGGTAATGATGTGTTGGATTTGCCATGCCACATTCACACCAAGTAGGACTAAAAGGGTACTCTGATCTACCCCAAACATACCACTCGGCAATGTCATCTCCTAATCCAGAAGTTCCGAGAGAAACAACCCAGTGAGAAGGAGAAGGAGTCTGATAAAGACGAAGACAAGGAACAAGATGATGAGGGCTTCCCCAACATTAATTCCACTTTGGTGATTTTTGCTGACATTGAAAGCAAAAAGTCATTGAAACGTCGATTACAGGGAAGTAAACATGGTTGCTCCAGCAACACCGACATATTTGAAGTGGTCCAAGACTCCCATCACATTCGACCAGTTCAACTATCCCCCGCGTGTTACCACCCCCGGGAGGCAAGCGTTGGTGGTCGACCTAGTCGTTGGGGGCACCCGACTGACCAAGGTCTTGATGGATGGAGGCAGCGGCTTGAACATTATGTATGCTGAGACTCTCCGAGGGATGGGCATTCCGATTTCCAAGCTCAGCGAAAGCAACATGCCATTCCACGGAGTCATCCCTGGGAAGAAAGCCGATTCACTCGTCCAAATCACTCTTGACGTGGTTTTCGAAGATTCGAAAAATTACCGTAAGGAAAAGTTGACATTTGAAGTTGTGGATTTTCATAGTGCTTATCATGCTAATCTGGGCAGGACTGCATATGCTCGTTTCATGGCTCGACCATGTTATGTGTACGCAAGCTGAAAATGTCTGGCCCTAAGGGCGTGATCACAGTCACTGGCAATCGACACAGAGCAGAAGAGTGCTTCCAGAAGGGCTCAAAGATTGCCGATGAGCAAATGGCAGCAGTTGAAATGGAAGAATACAAGAAGACTGCAGATCCGAGTGATTTGTTGAGAGCTAAGAAGCCTGCTTCAGATTTTGCATTTAAGTCATCTGGTGGAACAAAGGTAGTTCATATTCACCTGACTGATCCCAATGCTGCTCCGACTCTTATCTCAACAACACTCGACAGCAAATAGGAAGAAGTGCTCATCCAGTTCCTCCGTGAGAACTGGGACATCTTCGCATGGAAACCTTATGACATGCCAGGTGTGCCAGGGGACTGGCTGAGCACCGTTTGCCAGTCGACCCAAAGGTAAAATTAGTCAAAGAGCATCTCCGACGGTCCGCCGTACAGAAGAGAAAAGCAATTGGCGAGGAAGTGGCTCGGCTTCTGGCAGCTGAGTTCATCCCAGAGATTTACCACTCCGAGTGGCTCACCAATGTCGTCATGGTCCCTAAGAAAGATGATTCACTCTGTATGTGTATCGACTTCAAGCATATCAATCGGGCCTGCCCGAAGGATCACTTCCCTCTTCCTCGCATTGATCAGATAGTCGACTCGACTGCGGGATGTGAGCGGTTGTCTTTTCTGGATGCATATTCTGGGAACCATCAGATCTGACTGTATGGACCCGATGAAATAAAAACAGCTTTCATCACCCCATTCGGGTGCTTGTGCTATGTCACCATGCCCTTTGGTCTCAAGAATGCTGGTGCAACATTCATGCGCATGATATAGAAGTGCCTGCTCACTCAAATCAGTCGGAATGTGGAAGCATACATGGATGACGTCGTGGTTAAGTCACGCAAAGGTTCTGACCTGCTGACTGACCTCGCTGAAACCTTTGCCAATCTGAGGAGATATGATATCAAGCTCAATCCGTCGAAGTGTACGTTTGGAGTTCCAAGTGGCAAGTTACTCGGTTTCCTCGTTTCCAAACATGGGATCGATGCAAACCCAGAGAAGGTTGGGCAATCCTCCGTATGAAACTCCCCGTGCGTGTACACGATGTTCAGAAGCTTACTGGTTGTTTTGCCGCTTTGAGTCGATTCATCTCTCGTCTCGGCGAAAATACATTGCCTCTTTACCGACTGATGAAGAAATCTGACAAGTTCGAGTGGACTCCTGAAGCTGGCGCAGTGTTTGCAGAGCTCAAAACCCTGCTTTCCACCCAGCCGGTGCTTGCTGCTCCAATCAGCAAAGAGCCTTTACTGCTTTATATTGCAGCCACTGGACAAGTTGTCAGTACAGTACTCACGGTCGAGCGGGAAGAAGAAGGCAAGGCCTACAAGGTTCAACGCCCAATGTACTATATTTCTGAAGTTTTAACCCCACCCATGCAGAGATATCCACATTATCAGAAGCTTGTTTACGGGATTTACTTGACCACAAAGAAAGTTGCGCATTACTTCTCAGATCATTCAATTGCAGTCGTCAGCGACGCTCCATTGTAAGAAATTTTGAACAACAGAGATGCAACTGGTCGAGTGGCTAAATGGGCGATTGAACTCCTTCCGCTGGATATCAAGTTCGAGGCAAAGAAAGCAATCAAATCCCAAGCAATAGTAGATTTACTCGTCGAGTGGATTGAACAGCAGCTGCCGACTCAGATTCGGTCGGAACATTGGACTATTATCTTTGACGGGTCCAAGATGTTGAATGGTTCAGGTGCTGGGGTAGTCCTGGTATCTCTGCGAGGCAACAAGCTCAATTATGTTCTCCAGATTCACTTTGACTCCTCCAACAATAAAGCTAAATATGAGGCACTTCTACTCTGGGTTAGTATGGCCATTTCACTTGGCGTCCGGTGCCTAATGATTTACGACGACTCAGATTTGGTGGTCAATCAAGTGATGAAGGAATGGGACGTGAGGAGTCCAGCTATTACTGGTTACTGCAATGAGTGAGGAAATCGGAAAAGAAGTTTGAGGGGTTAGAGCTTCACCATATACCCCGACTGAAGAACCACGCAGCCGATGACCTGGCAAAGATTGGTTCCAAGAGGGAGCCCATCCCCAGCAATGTGTTTTTCGAACATATTCACACATCATCCGTTCAAGAAGATCCCTTCACATAAGAGCCCCCACAGCCTAAGAGTTCCACTGATCTGACTGAAGTTGAAATCCCAGCAGTGGTCGACTTGATCATGAAGGTTTTGTTCATCATTCCTGATTGGACAGTGCCGTATATTGCATATATACTCGGGAAGGAACTCCTAGAGGATGAAGAAGAGGCTCGTCAGATCGTCCGTCGATCCAAAGCCTTTACAAGGCGGGTTCGGCGTGCAGTTTGTCTTCGGCATTGCAAGGCGGGTTCCTCCTCTGAATACTTCATAGAATATTTTGAACACAAGGATAGTGTCCGGCTCTGCAAAATAATTTCCACATACCACCGTAGAGAGAACAATATTTACACAAATCTAATTTCTTTGGCGTATTTACAAGATGTCATCACCTACGACCAAGCCTTTATTCGAATCGTTTTACTGTCCCACCTCGATTGCACTTAGCGAGGCGGTTTCCTTGGCACGTCTTGTTGAAGCGCGAGATCGTGTCCCCTTATTCCGAGATTCTCATCAATACGGACGTGGGTAACCCAACTGTGCCATTAATTTCTGGCGCTTGGGAGATAAGCGAGTTTACCAGCTGGTGGGGGCATAGTTTCGTCCGCCCATATAAGGGGATAAGGATCCACCTTTTCCATCTCGCCTTCTTCCTCCTTGCTTATCCATTTCCGCGCACTCGAGCTCTAGTGCCCAAGTCCGCACATCCCACCTCAACCTTCTCCAGCCATGTCCGGAGCGGGAGGCAAGTGGATGGCCTCCTCCGTCATGGAGGGACACATCAAGAAGCTGAGGAAAGCTGGACACTTGTCTAATGACATCGCAAGACCGGCTCCCGACAAGGGGCAGCTCATCCCCACCCCAGGCCCCATGAGAGGGTGGTGTTCCTCACCCACTTCCTCCATGGACTAGGTTTTCCACTTCACCCATTTGTCCGGGGCTCATGTTCTACTACGGCCTGGATTTCCACGATCGGCCCCGAACTTCATCCTCAACATCTCGGCGTTCATCGTCAGTGTGCGAAACCTTCCTGTGCAGATCCGCCCCACTTCGACTTATGGCTGAAGACCTTCAATGTCAAACCGAAGATAGTGGGCGGCCGCCAAGCGGAGGTCTTGAGGCGCCATGGCGGGCAAGATGCCCAATGTTACATGGCTCGAGGGCTCCTTCGTGGAGACCATAAAGGGGTGGCAATCGGGGTGGTTCTACATCACCGAGCCGCGTGACCTTGAATGGGCAGCGGCCCCCGAATTCCGATCTGGCTTCCCTACACGGCTCACCTCCTGGAAAGAGACGGGCCTGTCATGGGGCAATTCGGAGGAGCTGACCGGACTCCAAACCTGCGTCCAAGTCCTGGTGAACAAGAAGCTCAAACTTGTCAACGTGGTCCAGGGCATGCTCATCCGCCGGATCCTCCCGTGCGAACAACGGACTTTTGGTTTGTGGGAGTTTGATCCGGCACAGCACCGAACCCTGAGCAGGCTCTTCGACACTACGTGCGAAGATGCCTGGAAGGTCCTGTTCAAGGGCGCCGAGGCTCCCGCATCTGCTACCGAGGATCGCGGATTTAGCGCGCAGCATCAAGCCAACGCGGTAAGTTATTTTGCCCTTTACGGGACACTTGTTTTCATAGTTTGACTCTATGCGGGATCTAAACTCCCTTACCTTTGACAGGATTGGCAGAAGACGGCTGGAAAGATTGACTGTCCGGCTCCCTTGCCCGAAGACCCAATGAGCAGACGCTTTGATGGGGTTCTTGTTCGGCACCTTACGTGGTGCCGAGAAGAAGGCCAAGAAGAAGGCCACGGGAACTCGAAGAGCTCTCGGCGTCTGGCGGTGTCGGATTCATCATCCGATGACTCGGCGCCTCCTCCTCAAGACGAGGAGAAGGAAGAAGAGGCCTCTCCCCGGTGAAGAGAGAAGAAGAGAAAGGCCGCCCCAATCGAGGGGGGCCGGAGGGTCTAAGAAGGAAGGACCTCCTCCTGACTACTCCTCCAACGCCGACGACGGGTGAAGAAGAGTGGCCACCCTGTGGTCAAGCCCCACAGCAAAATCGTAAGTATCCTGGATACGAGAACAACTCACGGCGTTCTCTGTTGCCACGATATCTTCGGCGCCGAATATAATCATGCAGTCCGCCCAAGGCCAAGCTCGATGCTTAAATCGCCGAGCTCCTCGGGTTCGCTCGGATGTGAATAGCACTTCACTTCCGGCCGCCTCCTCCCCTAAATCCGGCGGATGATGCCGAGGTGGCATCCCAAAAGGCCAAGCCAGGAGAGATGGTCCCGGAGGCGCCGCAAAGCGACCTCCCGGACTCGAGCGGTAAGGGATAAAACCCCTAAGGGCTCTAAGTCCGCCCTAGGGCCGGACACCGCGACTGAACCTTCAACGGTTCCGGCGTCCAGCAGGAGGCCCTACTAAGAAAGGGCAAGCTTACGGCGCCGGTGACCTTCGTCCAACCGGAGGCACGGATAATCTCTGGAGGTGCCTAACTTGGCGCCTCCATCGGCGAAGCACCGTACTATTATGAGTGCGGTGATCCAGAAGGTTCAATCCGCCAAGAGCGGGCTGACCGAAGCCTGTGCCAGCCTCCTAATAGGCTTTGAGGTACGTATTTAAGATATGTAAAAATATTACCGCATAGACAGTAGCCCCTGATGCTCAGTTTGGTGTTCGGAAAGAAAAGCCGAACTGAGGATCAAAAAGATATACGCAGGAGTCTAACGTAAGTGTGTCAATATGGGAATGCAGGTTGTGCTGCTGACCTCTGCCGCACTGACTGCGGAGGTCAATGTGTTGAAGCAGAGCCTCGAGCGGTCCGAGGACGAGCTCGGCCTTGCCAAGAAGCAGCTCGAGGACAAGGAAGGTAAGTAATACCTTATGTAAGTATATAAAAAAATGTGGTTGCGAAAAAAAAATGACTAGATCAACGTGGGTATGCAGGGGCCACGAACGAGGTGGCGACCCTGAAAGAAGCGCTATCCAAGGCCGAAAACAATGCGGCCGTGGAGCGCACCGAGCGAGAGAAGCAGGAGGCGCGGGTGGCGGTGGTGCAGCAAGAGCTCAGGCTCTCGTGGAAAAACACGAGAGTTTGGGCGTGACTCAAGACCTCGAGAGTCCGAGCTCGCCTCGGCGGCTTGAGAGCGCCAAATCTGCCAAGGCGAAGCCCAAAAAGCCCTCCGGAAATTGAGGCGATGAAGAAGATAGCGGCGGGTAAGGCATTCTTTATGCAAAGCAAGCACGAAAGTGAAATACTTGTTACTTACTCCCGAGTCCGAGCTCTCCGGGGAGCATTCGCAGATCTTCCCAGTGTGTCCGGACGCAGCCGCATTCTACCGAGAGGAGGGAAGCTCGACGGAGAAGGTGTTCTGGTCTCAAGATGTCTTTGAGGCGGACACCTTGCCAGTTTTTGAGCGACCAGTCAGCAGCTGGTCGAGCTCCATAAGGTGGCGAACAGGGCCATGAAGGGTCTCGCAGTCCGGCCGTGTGGCGAAGCCATGCCTGGAAGCTACTTCGGGCTGGTAAGGCGGCTGGTGGATGCCTGTCGATGGCTTGAAGTCATCAAGCGCTCCGTATGCATCGAAGATGCCCGTAGGGCCCTTACCCGTGCTAAAGTGCACTAGGGCAAGATGGACGCTGAGAAGCTTGTGACGGACGGACCACCGCCGGGCAAGGAGCATCGCAAGCCCGAGATGTATTATGAGGGCGTCCTGAAGGGTGACCGCCGTATCGCGGATGAGTGCTCCAAAGATGTAATTTTTGAGAAAACTCGCATTTGTGATCATGTACGCTGAAAACTTGTTTCATATGCGCTAAGCAACGCTTTTGAATTTAAAATATTACCTTCTGTGCGGCCGTTTATTAAAATTGAGAGATGGCGAGTCGTGGGCTTACGCCCCATGCCGCGAAATCTTTGGGGTGTTCGGGATAAACTTGAGCGCTCTTTTCCCATTACCGGGTCCTTGAGGAGGCGCTTAACACAACGAACAAGGCAATCAGACTATAATGCTTGAACACTCTCACTTAGCCATAGAATTCTATAATTTTAAATTTAGTGAAGCCCCTAGTATTCGGAAGACCGACTTGAGGTGCTATCCACGCCTAGGCCGTAAAAGCCGACTCCTCGCTCTAAGCGGCATAAGTCTTTAGGGACCGAAAACCTCTCGAACAGCGACCAGCTCTCGCCCTATCATGACGGGTCAGTTTAGCTTTCTCCACTGAGGTGCTCATCCCGGCTCAACCGGGGAACAATCGCAGTGGTTCTCCCAGTGCTACCTTAGCCGATATAACAGAACGTAAGGTACCAAAACATGGGAGCCAGGCAAACCCAACTATTGATCCAAGACATGATTCGGAGCCGATGCATATAATGCTATAAGTTCGGGGTGCCACACTCATGAGAGTGTTCGGACTTCTCACACCATATTCTGGGGTGCGTAAGCCCCTGGTGTATTGGCCGTACCAAAGTGTACGGTTGCATAATGTCATAACTGAACATATTTTTATATATAAAAAAGATAATGCAATAATAGACAAAAGCTATGCATTGTTTATTCGAAAAGTCTGTGGTAAAAGAAGAACGATACAATTAGTGCGATAAGCAAGAGATGGGACTATTTAACATGTCTCCTCCAAGGCGAAGCTGCAGGATTATATGTGAAACAAGTATCTTGCCGTTATAGAGACCACTGGACACTCTACATAGCTTTACGCCTCCTGGTACATGTTGCATCGTGTGTTCGGGCGATTATCTTGCGGACGGGCCTTAGGAAAGTGGAGTCCTGAAAGTAAGAAAGAAAGAAAGAAAAAAAAGGAATGACAAAATCGGGAGAGCCTTGTGCGGTTGAGCCGCATTTTGGGCGTGCCGTGGTCGTGTCCCTCCGCCTATGCCCATGGTATTTCCAGGGCATAGTTATGTACGCCCAGTACTGGTTTCGCAATTTCGCAAGGGCTGGGGTTAGGGCCGCATTGCTACGCATGCTCGGAACTTGCCAGGTGGTCTTGTTGTAGGTTACTCCGGGCGCGCTTGACGGTGTCCGGACGTTTAATGGCCGGACTGTAGAGTTGCCTTGACAGGCTGCTTTGTACTTCCGCCGCGAGGGCTGCCGTATGCTCCTCCGTCCGGAGAGAGCGTTCAGTGTTTCCATTGACCGTAATGACTCCTCGAGGGCCCGGCATCTTGAGCTTGGGGTATGCGTAGTGCGGAACCGCATTGAACTTTACCGTGCGGTTCGTCCGAGCGATCGCGTGATAGCCACTTGAGCGGGACTATGTCGAAGATTAACTCCTCGCTTCGAAATTATCCGGGATCCGAAGACCACCTCAAGTGTAATCGAGCCTGTCTGATTGGCCTCTACACCTGGTATGACGCCTTTAAAGGTCGTCTTTGTGGGTTTAATCCTTGAGGATCTCGCCCATTTTTTTGCAATCGTATCTGATAAAGCGAGTTCGGTTTTCTTTGCCGCCGTCCATAAGGACTCTAGTGAGGTGAAATCCGTCAATGATTGGGTCTAAAACCGGTGCTGAATCCGCCATGGCGGATGCTAGTGGTGGTCCCTTCGATCCAAAGTGATCGGGCAGAGGACCATGGGTTGAACTTTGGGGCGACCGGCTCCAACGCATATCGTCCACGAGTGCACGCCCGCTCCCTTTTGGGTATGTGGGTTGCGTATATCATGTTCACCGTCTGCATTTGTGGGGAAACCCTTCTGTCCCCTATTGTTCGTGGCGGGGCTCCTCCTCGTCATCGCTATGCAGCACCTTGTCATTGTTTTCGGTGTTTAACTTGCACGCTGCTTGAACACCCAACAATCCCTGTTGGTGCGGTTGGCTGGTTTCGAAGTGCCGTGTATCCGCACGAGCGATCGAGTATTCGGTCCAAATTGGGCCGGGCCGGAGTATTTCTTTTGAATGGCTTTTTCCGTTGACCAGGGTTTAGAGCGTTTGAAGCGGCATTAACTGCCGTATCCTCGGCATTGTCGCCGTGTAATGCGGGCGCTTTTGCTTGTTATGACGCGACCTGCCCAAGCTGTCCTTGGTATCCGAATTACCAGGATCTTGGTCATGTTATTACTACGAAGCTAGCCAGCTGTCTTCTCCGCCGCAAAAGCGGGTCATGAGTGTCGTGAGGGCTGCCATTGATTTCGCTTTTCACGCCCTAGGTGCCGGGCAAGCCACTCGTCACGGATGTTATGCTTGAAGGCTGCAAGGGCCTCTGCGTCCGACAATCGACTATTTGATTTTTCTTCGTTAGAAACCGTGTCCGTAATTGTCCGGCGATTCCTCTCGCCTTACGGATTATGTGGCTTAGGTCATCGATTATGTTCCGGTGGCTGCGCATAGGTGCCCTGGAAGTTGTCGAGGAATGCGGCTTCCAGGTCCTCCCAACAACCAATTGATTCTGCTGGCAAGCTGTTAAGCCAATGCCGAGCTGGTCCTTTAAGCTTGAGTGGGAGGTATTTGATGGCGTGTAGATCATCCCCGCAGGCCATGTGGATATGAAGGAGATAGTCCTCAATCCATACCGCAGGGTCTGTTGTGCCATCGTATGATTCGATGTTTACGGTTTGAAACCCTCGAGGATTTGATGATCCATTACTTCATCTGTGAAGCATTGTGGGTGTCTTGGTAGCCTCTGTTGGGCTATATCACAACGTAGCTCAAATGAGCTTTGTCTGCTGTGTTCGGCCCGGCGGATTTACCGTATCTCTGGCATGATGGTTATAAATCACGTGTCGTGGAGCGCCCACGCGATCCATAGATCGATCTTGTTTGCCTTGCCCTGTCCTCCAATATATCTACTTGAGATGCAGGCGCATTTCCCGATGCCTTGGTATTCTTTGGTAGCGGCAAAGGTGCGGCTTGAGTGGAGGGCGAGAGGCCTCTCTGTCATGACCACGGTGGTCGGTCGGCCCGTATCATGCGCTGGTGATGTATGTCTAGGTGCTTCCTCCTCTAATCGAGGTAGCAACCTGCGTTTTAGGTAGCTCTTGGAGGGGCGTTCGAGTTCAGACTCTTGACCGCAAGGACATCACCCATCTCATCGGCTAGCAAGTCTTGGTCAGCTCTAAGGCTGTTGCTGTTTTTTCTTGAGGCTGCTACGCCGTGGCCATGAGCCTGCGTTTGAAAGCAGCTCTTGTTCGGCCGGGATCCTCGGGCACGACAAATTCGTCCTCGTCGAGGCTTGCCTCGTCTTGAGGAGGCATGTAATTATCGTCCTCTACCTCTCTGTCTGCCGCTCTCTCATGAGGGCTGGCTTCTCCATCCTCCCTGTGTTGAATCCTGCCGAGAGGGTTGTCTCGGCACTATCCGGTGTTATTGTCTCCGGTGCGGAATCGCCGTTTCTTTGTGGCGGGATTTAGAGCGGCGCCTTGTATTTGGCCGGCGCTTAGGCTGTTTCTTGGAGGGGTCATCCTCCATTGTTCCATCGCCGTTCCCTTCTTTTGGGGTGTCCACCATGTATATGTCATATGACGAGGTGGCCTTCCAGTGCCCTGTAAGCGCTGGTTCTTGTTCGTCTCCTGCATCGTCGTCCATATCGTCGATGTCTTTGGAGTCGAAGTCGAGCATGTCGGTTAGATCATCGGCCGATTAGGCTCACGAAGTGGGTGGTGGGTGGGCTTTGAATTTCTTCGTCGTCCGCGTCCCAACCTTGCCGACCATAGTGCGGCGTGGCTCCCTGATAAAGAGAGAGACTTTAGTGAATTCAGAATGTCGCCAAGAGGCGAGTCTTGAAAAATGTCCGCGGGCGGTGAACTCCATTATCGGCGCCCAATCAGATTCGATTAGCAGGGCGCGGAAGGTTCGGAGTCCGGAAAGGAGTCCGCACCTCGAGTCACGAGCCAAGCAGCGGCGGTGTATGGTGTTCGGTCGATCACCGTAGAGATTGCAGCCCCGAGGCGGTGTCCAGCCACCCGTCCTCGATAGGGCGCAATCGACTCGAGCTAAGGGTCGGAGCGGACATCACGGTGCGCCTCCGGGACACTGCTTTGCGGCGAGCTAGATCATGCCCATCGTAGCATGCGGCGCGCTTGGCTGTGGCTCGAACCCGTCGAAGATCAAGTCTCCAGCGGACGTCGGGCCGTAGTTCAAACTTCCAAATCTGACCCTAATGGCGGGCGTAGCTTTCAATCTGCTTCCGGATGGCTGCGAATTGGCCCGCAGTGCAAAGCCGCCGAATACGAAGATCTGTCCGGGGAGAAAAGTCTCACCCTAGACCGCGTTGTTGTTGATGATCGAAGGAGCCATCGGGCCTAAAGGTGACGACACAGAGGAACTCTCAATGGAAGCACCAATGTCGGTGTCAAAACCGGCGGATCTCGGGTAGGGGGTCCCAACTGCAAGCGTCTAGGCGGACGGTAATATGAGACAAGGGACACGATGTTTTTACCCAGGTTCGGGCCTCTCGATGGAGGTAAAACCCTACTCCTGCATGATTAATATTGATGATATGGGTAGTACAAGAGTAGATCTACCACGAGATCGAGAGAGGCTAAACCCTAGAAGCTAGCCTATGGTATGATTGTTGTTCGTCCCCACGGACTAAAACCCTCCGGTTTACATATAGACACGGAGAGGGTTAGGTTACACAAAAGTCGGTTACAACGGAAGGAGATCTACATATCCAGACGCCAAGCTTGCCTTCCACGCCAAGGAAAGTCCCATCCGGACACGGGCCAAAGTCTTCAATCTTGTATCTTCATAGTCCAGTAGTCCGGCCAAAGGTCGTAGTCCGGCTGTCCGGATACCCCCTAATCCAGGACTCCCTCAGTCACCATGCGTCCTCTCGGACCATCGTGGCCAAAGCATACCGAGCCGGATTTTACTGGCCACGTGCCAATGAGATGGCGAAAGAAATTGTGGACAAATGTGAAGGCTGTCAGTTTTACTCCAACATGTCCCTAGCGTGCATCAGCCTTGAAGACCATTCCACTCGTCTGGACATTTGATGTTTGGGGTTTGGATTTGGTTGGGCCTCTGAGGACTGGCAGGAGTGGCTTCACCCATCTGCTCGTAGCAGTCGACAAGTTCACCAAATGGATTGAAGCTAAACCTATCAAAAACCTTGAATCAAGTACTGCTGTCAGCTTCATCAGATATTTAACATTCAGATATGGAGTTCCACACAGCATCATCACAGATAATGGGTCAAATTTCGATTCAGCTGAGTTCAGAGCTTTCTGTGCTTCC
Source organism: Aegilops bicornis (assembly GCA_021605145.1). Lineage (NCBI taxonomy): Eukaryota > Viridiplantae > Streptophyta > Magnoliopsida > Poales > Poaceae > Aegilops > Aegilops bicornis. Next base: position 154,176,690 of record CM038674.1, on the reverse strand, counting down.
CAAGGCACTTTCGGGTCGACCTACGCCCGATTACGCCCACCCACAAATGAATGGGCAAGCGAGAGAGAGCAAGCGGTTTGATCCTCAAAGGGCTGAAACCTCGATCGATGCGTGACCTCAACCATGCAAAGCGAGCACTTGGGTCGACGAGCCAATCACAAGACTTTGGGGATTGAGAACAACTCCCAATCGGTCGACTGGTCGTACTCCCTTCTTCTTGGTGTATGGGGCTGAAGCTGTGCTTTTGAGCAACTTGCTTCACAATGAGCCCCGAGTGGAACTTCTCTCAAAAACTTAAGCAGAACAGGCTCGACAGGACGTCATTGATCTTCTGGAGGAAGAGAGAGGGATGGCCTTGATCCGGTCGACTATCTATCAGCAAGACCTTCGTCGATTATATTCTAGGAATGTGAGAGGTCGAGCATTTCAGGAAGGTGACCTGGTGCTCGGAATGAATCAGCAATGGCCGCACAAGCTTGCTCCCGCATGGGAAGGTCCCTTCATCATCACCAAGGTGCTCCACAACGGAGCATCTCACCTCTACAATGTGGAGCTCAATAAACACGAGCCACGCGCTTGGAATGCAGAGTTGCTCCGCCGTTTTTATACTTAAGCACTCAGACTGTTGAGATGTAATAAGAAGTACCTTTTAGTTTGTTTATCAAAGAAACAATTTTTTAGTCTCCTAAATGATTGTTGTTGCTTATACATGTGTTCAAAATCCCCCAGTGGGTGGCTTAGCTACGAATCCGTTTCGCCTAAGTTTCAAAAAACGAAAATCCTACCGAGTGAAGAGCAACCCTCTCACTCAGGGGCTTAGCCGCGAACACGATTCGCCTAAGTTTGAAAAAATCCTCCCGAGGGAAGAGCAAGCCTCTCACTCGGGGGCTTAGTCAGAGTTCCAGTGCTACGCCTAAGTTTGAAAAAAATCCCACCGAGTGAAGAGAAAGCCTCTCACTGGGGCTTAGCCGCAGTTCAGTACTACTTAAGTTTCAAAAAATCCCACCGAGTGAAGAGCAATCCTCTCACTCGGGGGCGTAGCTGGAGTTCCGTACTCGCCTAGTATTGAAAAAATTCCACCGAGTGAAGAGCAATCCTCTCATTCGGGGGCTTAGTTGCAGTTCCGTACTCACCTAAGATTGAAAAAATCCCACCGAGTGAAGAGCAATCCTCTCACCCAGGGGCTTAGCTACAGTTCCGTACTCGCCTAAGATTGGAAAAATCCCACCGAGTGAAGAGAAATCCTCTCACTCGGGGGCTTAGCCGCAGTCCTGTACTCACCTAAGTTTGAAAAAATCCCACCGAGTGAAGAGCAATCCTCTCACTCGGGGGCTTAGCCGCAGTCCTGTACTCGCCTAAGTTAAACACTCTCCTAGTGAAGAACGATTCTCTCACTCGGAGACTTGGCCACACACTCTATCCTGATCCGCAAGGACGACGAGGTGCAGGTCGATGACGACCTTCTCCTCAGAGCTGCACCACAAGTATAAAGTACGCTCCGTCCTGATCCGCAAGGACGATGAGGTGCAGGTCGACCGCGACCTTCTCCTCAGAGCTGCGCCACAAGTATAACATACGCTCCATCCTGATCAGCAAGGATGATGAGGTGCACGTCGACCGCGACCTTCTCCTCAGAACTACGCCATAAGTATAACGTATGGTCTGTCCTGATCCGCAAGGACGACGAGGTGTGGGTCGACCACGACCATCTCCTCAGAGCTACACCACAAGTATCACGTGCGCTCCATCCTGATCCGCAAGGACGATGAGGTGCAGTTCGACTGCGACCTTCTCCTTGGAGCTGCGCCACAAGTACAAACAAGAACAAAAGCCTGTTTCGAGTGAAGATACACGTTTCACTCGGAAATAAATACAAGCATATTCAAGTTCGGATAAATCCCACGAGGTTCCAGACTGCAGATTAAAGTTCTCGGGCTTCAGGTCCGAAGGAGTTTAACGGTTACAGAACCACTCGGCATACCGAGGCAAATTTAAACGGGTCCTAAAGAGTTTGTTCACTCCGCAGGAGGAGGGCTGGCAGGCTCGACGAACTCTTCAAAATCGATCCCATTAGCAATCCGAGTAGCAGCAGCAATGAAGGTCTGCATGCAAGACTGGAAGTCAAGTTTCTTAGTGTTGGCAACATTGATCGCTGCTAGCTTCTCTTCTTTGGCTTCCTTGCAGTGGACGCGAACCAGAGACAGAGCCACATTGGCACCACACCGGGCAGAAGACTTCTTCCATTCCTACACTCGACCGGGGATCTCATTAAGTCGAGTCATCAGAGACTCGAGGTCATTTTGGAATGTCGCCCTTGGCAGAGTGCTGTGTCGATCCGCGACACCGCAACTTTCAGTCGAGCGAGGTAGTCGACGACGCTAGCAAGACGAAATTCCAGTCGGAGCACATTCGTGGCAGCTTCATCCTTAACAGGGGAGTTGATGGGGTCCAAGCTCGTTTCAATTCGACCAGTCTCTGCCTCGAAGTTTTGATAGAATTCTGCACTCACAGAAAAACAATGAGTCAACGGTTTTATGACTAGTCGACGAAAGCGAATCAATTGGACGAAGAAAAGTACCTTCAAGCATGAGGAATAACTTCTTGGCGAGTCCTCCCAGATAATTCTCCAGCTCGTCTCTCTTGCGGGAGATGTCTTCCACTTTGTCGGTCAGGGTCCCTTTGTCCTTCTTTAGTCGGGTCACCTCTTTGTTGGCTTCGTCAAGAGCAGCCTTCAACTTGGCGTTCTCTTGCTCCATCTTTTCGACTGAGGCCAGCTTCTCGGCGGCGAGTGCCATTTTATCTTCTAATGTTTTCTATGCGGCTGCAAGATCAGAGTCCTTCTTATCCAAAGCATGTCTCATTGTTTCTACAAAGAATAAGATTTGAGTTAGAAAAAGGAAGGAAAAGATGGCAGGAAAATCAGTCGATGAGTTTTCCATACCAGCAGCATCGTCCTTAGCCTTCTGCAAATTCATCTTGGCCAACTCCCGATCAAGATTGAGCTGGATCTGCTTCTGCTCCAAGTCAGCAAACCGAGCCCGAAGTTCACAAGATTTCTATGGTCAGCGGATAGTCAGTCGACAGACACAAAGATTGGTTGCTTCTGAGCAATAAAGTAACATGTTCAAAGAGTTCTAAGACTACCGCTAAATAAAAAATTCAACAGTAGTCTCGGGGACTACACCCAGTAGGTGCACTCAGCGTGCCCCCACTGGTTACTGTTCCACTCGACATGATCTGCTCAGACCGAGTGGAAAAGTTCTGTTCAAAGATCCCCGCCGAATCAAACATTCAACGGCGATCTCGGGGACTACACCTAGTGGGTGCACTTAGCGTGCCCCCACTAGTTCAGGTTCCACTCGACATGATCTACTCAGACTGAGTGTAAAAGTTCTGTTCAAAGATCCCAGCAGAATCAAACATTCAACGGCGATCTCGGGGACTACACCCAGTGGGTGCACTCAGCGTGCCCCCACCGGTTCAAAGATTCAATCGACACAACCTGGTCGACTCAAGAGGAAAAACTATTCAGCAAAAATTGAAACACCCAGTGGGTGTGCAGATGCAAATGCAGACTGAGAAGTAGAAGCACAATAAAAGTTTTCAGGTAGCATATCCTAACAGAACAAGCGACAAGCTAGAAGATCAGTCAAAAATCAGCTAACCTGGACATTGGCCTGGAGTGCTGAGTTGGCTTCATAGGCCGCTTGACTAGCCTCATGAACCACTTTCATCTGCTCCATCATAATACCTGCCTGGCGTATGACTTCCTTGGCAGCACTCACTTGGTCCTCTGGGACGTGATGGGCGGTGAAAAGTGAAGACGGCGGATCAGCTGCAGTAGCTCGAGAATCTGAGACATGGGGTTGCACAGACGGAAGATGAGCCTTTGCCGTCGACGCTGAAGGCTATGCACTCGACAATGGAATGGCAAAAGTAACAGAAACCCGATTGATATCTCCGGACTGCTGAATCACTGGTTCCGTCACTGGCGTCAAGTGAGGCGTCTTGTTAGTTGATGCTTTCCTGCTCGATGTCCTGCTCCTCCTTCCCGTGGGCCTCAGTGGCACATCCTCGTTGTCGTCTGGAAGTTCAATAACATTGGGCGGAGTTGCAAAGGAATCAATCGCAAGAGTCTAGTCGACCGTCAAAATGGCTGATAAAGTAAAGAAAAGATGACAAGAGTTATACCCGTGTTGGAGGTGACTGCGTCTTCCTTCTCCTCTTCATCATCATCTTTATAAATAGAAGTCCCAGAGGTAGCAGCACTGCGAATATCAAAATTCACTCGGTCAGAACAGAAAAGTGAGTCGACCAAAGATCAAGTCGTGCCAAACTAAGAATTCGAATTCAAAGATTACCCAGAAGCAATGGGGACAACCACTTTGATCTTGGGCAAGGCCTTTCGAGGTTTTGACGGCGCGACTTTGGGCTGCTTCGGAGCCTTCTCAGTCGGCACAGGAGAAGATGTCCGAGTGCGCTTTGAAGTCTGTCCAGTCTGTGCAGTCCCTTTGCCAGAGATACTTGCTGGGTCGTGGGTATGCTTGGATCGCCTTTCGGTGTGAGGGGGGAGTCGACGTCCTCACCACCGCTTGAGTCGTCACTCTCCTCATCTTCTCCCCCATCAGATTGCCAGTCGGCGCTGTCACCTCCGCTCACCTCACCCTCCTGCTCCTGCACCTTCTCTCTGTTGGGCATTGAATACATCTCAGTGTAGATCTGCAAGACATCAAGTTGAGCATATGTTAGTCAGTTTTCAAGAACAATTACACGTCAGATCAAAAAGACACTCGGAAGTAAAGAGTCGGACCTTGTCTGGCTCATAGGTGTTGTCGAGTGGAGGAATCCTCCTAGACCCCCTGGGGTTGTCCTTGTTGCCAGTGATGCCCTGCAGCCACTGCGCCACCGTCTCCTCGTCAACTTCCTCCGGGTGAATCCGACTGGTGTCATCAATGCCCGAGTACAGCCACATCAGATGATCGCGAGCTTTAAGCGGCTCGACGTGTCGACTGAGAAAAACCGCTACCAGATCCATGCCAGTTACGCCATCGCGGACAAGTGGAACCACTCGTTCAACCAACATATTCACCTCCACTTTCTCAGCTGGAGTCACTTTCAAGGAAGAAGGCTTCTCAACTCGGTCCATGGAAAAAGGAGGAAGCCCAGTCGACTGGCCAGGAGTCGGCTAGTCTTTTCAATAGAACCAGGTCGACTGCCAACCTCTAACTGAGTCGGGAAGAATCATAGCAGGGAAAGTACTTTTACCCCTCATCTGGATCCCTACACCCCCACACATCTGGATCACATGCGTCCTCTCATCACTCGGATTAGCCTTTTTTACAGACTGAGAACGACAAGTGAAAATGTGTTTGAAGAGACCCCAGTGCGGTCAACAACCCAGAAAGTTCTCACACATGGACACGAATGCAGAAAGGTATCTGATGGTGTTGGGGGAGAAATGATGAAGTTGGGCTCCAAAACAGTTCAGAAAACCCCAGAAAAAAGGATGGGGAGGCAAAGAGAAACCACGGTCGACGTGGGTTGCAAGAAGGACACACTCACCCTCCTGCGGCCGCGGCTCGGTCTCATCTTCCTAAGCCGCCAGAACCTGGGGAATCAATCCCCCCTCAACCAGATCCTCTAGATCCTCCTGCTGGATCGTGGAGCGAATCCAGTCGCCCCGGATCCAGCCTCGCGGCAGACCGGATCTCGACGAAGATCCTCCTCGTCTCGTCTTCTTTCCCTTCCCTTCGCTTATCGCTTTCTTCACAAGCGCTCTAAGCGCCGCCGTTTTGTCGTTTCGCCATTGTTACCGGAAGCGCTTTAAGGGCAAGATCGTCGAGTGGAGGTGGATGCGGATAAGAAACAGAGGAAAAAGAGGAGAAGTGAGGCGTACTATGCAGAATACACCGACCGCGGAGCCTTATATGAGCTTTGTTCCGAGTGACTGACTACTGGGCCCAAGAAATCCTGTCAAATCCCGCAACTCTAGTGCGCTCGGTACGTGGCAAAAAAGGTGGCGCGGGGATCGATACATCCCTGCCTAATCCATTCCGTTTACTGCGGTCCTCTCCGTCCCGTGCGCTTCCCCAAAATTTGAAATCCCGTGAAATCCGGGAACGGCAGTGCAGACAATCATGCTAAAAATTTCATACCATATCAGCATTCAAAGCTTATCAAGCAAAGTTCACTCAACAGCCTCAGAATGGCTTAAGGAGACTAAAAATGAGGTCAATGTCTTTGCATGGTTTACCAATCCAAGTAAAATGCTTCCGAAGCATGAAAATTAGGTCGGAACCATCTTCAACTCCATCTCCACTCGGACCCTGAACCATTCGGGGGCTAATGACGATGACATGTACCTATGGTAGGGTAATAGACCTGATCTAGACAGCCTTCCCAAGGACACTGCCCTACAGTCAAGGACATTCAAAGGACGACAACTTCTACCGACTGATATCACCTCAGGAGGCAACCCACTCGACTGTGGGTTCCACTCGGATAACTCAATTCCACTCGACCAAGATATAACCATTCGACCATATCAGTAAATACTCGGAGCACAGAAGATCTAAGGTCACTCTGGATGGCAACGGTCAGGCGTTCACTCCGTACTCATGATGATCATTTATATGACTTTAATGTTGGCGTTACCAGTAATGATGATATGGTATCCTCCTCTGAATGTTCGAGTGGCTTGACTTGGCACATGTTCATGCATGTAGTTGAATCAAAACCAACATAGCCTCGATGATATTTATATTCATGGTGTTCATATCCTACTCATGCTAGAGTCCAATGTTACTTATGCATAATGCATAGTTATGATTGTTGTTGCTCTCTAGCTGGCCGTTTCTCAATCTAATTGCTAGCCTTCGCCTGTACTAAGTGGGAACTCTGCTTGTACATCAAAAACCTTGAACCAAAAGTTATTCCAGATGAGTCCACCATACCTACCTATATGCCGTATTACCCTGCCGTCCTAAGTAAATTTGCATGTGCCACCTCTAAAAACTTCTAAAAATTATCCGTTTTGTGGGCCTGGATCGTTGATGGAACGACAGGAGGTGGTCGATATCTTCCATGCTAAACGGGTTATTCTCAGGCCGAGTGTTTATTCACTCGCGATCGCACGAGAAAAGGGCGGTAATAGGGATGCCCAGTCCCAAACTGCAAACATGAAAAAGAGTTCATCCCTGAAATAATCAAACAAAAACTCCCAATGGAGTCAAAACCTTTACTTTTATTGCTTGGGAACCGCCACTAGCATGCTTAGCATGGAAGATGTTGATAACTGATGCTCGTGAAGTGAATAAGAAGGGTGCATGTCTCAAAATATCATTTACTTCTTTTTTAAAAATTGAGCTCTGGCACCTCTGCAAATCGCTGCTTCCCTCTACGAAGGGACTATCTATTTACTTTTATGTTGTGTCATCACCTTCTTAAACAAGCGCCAGAAACTGAGAAGAGCACAACTGTCATGATTTATGCATCGTGTGTAGCTAATATTGGGTGCATCATGACTGGATCTTTTCTACCATGAATTACAATGTTTAGTCGCTGCTTGAACTTTGGAGGTGCTCTGCATTTATGTTTCGCGGTCTCAGAAAGGGCTAGCGTGCTACCACTATTTTCATATTATATCATGGTTGTTTTGACAACGTGTTGCTGTTTGAGGTCTCTTATTATTGCTCGCTAGCTGATTATGTCATTTATATGAGTCATTATAATCTTTAAGAGTTATTTTCGGCATGGTCAGTTATAATGATTGGCTGAAAACCTAGGTGTTGTTTAAGATTATTTATGCAAACAAGAGCAGAAGAGTTCGTAAAAGTTTTTCTTTCTCACTTTCAGTTTATCAACTGAATTGCTTGAGGACAAGCAAAGGTTTAAGCTTGGGGGAGTAGATACGTCTCCAACGTATCTACTTTTTCTCATGCTTTTCCTCTTGTTTTGGACTCTAATTTGCATGATTTGAATGAAACTAACTCCGGACTGACGCTGTTTTTAGCACAACTACTATGGTGTTGTTTTTGTGCAGAAATAAAACTTGTCGGAATGGAACGAAACATCACGAGGAATTTTTATAAAATAAAAGAGAATTTCTGGAGCCAAGACCTGCCAGAGAGGGGCACCTGGGTGCGCACAACCCACCAGGGCGCCCCCCCCCTCTTCTGGCGCACCCAGGTGGGTTGTCCCCACCTAGTGGCCTCGCTGACCCTGAAACCGACGCTATAAATCCTATTTTTTTAGAAAAAAATCCAGGGAGAAAGAATTATCGTGATCCACGAGACAGAGCCGCCACCAAGCCCTGTTTTTCCTCGAGAGGGTAGATCTGGAGTCCATTTAGGGCTCCGGAGAGGGGGATCTTCGTTCTTCATCATCACCAACCCTTCTCCATCGCCAATTCCATGATGCTCCCCACTGAGAGTGAGTAATTCCTCCATAGGCTCGCTGGTCGGTGAGGAGTTGGATGAGATTCATCATGTAATCGAGTTAGTTTTGTTAGGGCTTGATACCTAGTATCCACTATGTTCTTAGATTGATGTTGCTATGACTTTGCTATGCTTAATGCTTGTCACGTTGGGCCCGGGTACCATGAACTCAGATCTGAACCGTTTATGTTATCATCATTATATCCATGTTTTAGATCCGATCTGGCAAGTTATAGTCACCTACTACATGTTATGATCCGGCAACTTCGGAGTGACAACAACCGGGCCCACTCCCGGTGATGAGCGTAGTTTGAGGAGTTCGTGTATTCACTATGTGTTAATGCTTTGTTCCTGTTCTCTATTAAAAGGAGGCCTTACTATCCCTTAGTTTCCAATATGGACCCAGCTGCCATGGGAGGGTAGGACAAAAGATGTCATGTAAGTTCTTTTAATAAAGCACGTATGACTATTTACGAAATACATGCCTACATTATATCGATGAACTGGAGCTAGTGCCGTATCGCCCTAGGTTATAACTGTCACATGATGAATATCATCCAAGAAGTCACCAATCCAATGCCTATGAATTTATTTTATATTGTTTCTACTAAGTTACTACCGACTGTTACACTTGCTACAAAATTACTGCTATCACTGTTACTATTACTATTGCTGCTGTCACTACTATCAAAACTATCATATTACTTTTGCTACCGATTACTTGTCAGAGATAATTAATCTCTAGGTGTGGTTGAATTGACAACTCAGCTGCTAATACATTCAAATATTCTTTGGCTCCCCTTGTGTCGAATCTATAAATTTGGGTTGAATACTCTACCCACGAAAACTGTTGCGATCCCCTATACTTGTGGGTTATCAATCCGCGCAGGGCTTCGCCTAAGCACTACGACAATATGACTGAGGTGGTAAACTGTGGAGGGGGGTACCGCACATAGCTAAGAAACAATTGTTGTGTCTATGGGGTGCCCCAATCCTAGTTGGACTCCCTTTCCTTTTCTAGAGAGGGGAAAGAGGGAAGGGGAGAGGGAGTAGGAAAGGGCAAGGGGGGGGCGCCGCACCCTCCGCTAGTCCAATTTGGACTCCATGTGTGGGGTGAGCTTCCTTGGCCTGCCTCCTCTTCTCCCCTATGGCCCAATAAGGCCCAATTACTTCCCCGGGGGTTCCGGTAACCCCACGGTACTTCGTTAAAATACCCGATTCACTTGGAACCATTTCGATATCTGAATACAACCTTCCATATATGAACCTTTACCTCTCGACAATTTCGAGACTCCTCGTAATGTCCGTGATCTCATGCGGGACTCCAAACAAACTTCGGTCACCAAAAAACATAACTCATAATATAAATCATCATCGAACATTAAACGTGCGGACCCTACGGGTTCGAGAACTATGTAGACATGACCGAGACACATCTCCGGTCAATAACCAATAGCGGAACCTGGATGCTCATATTGGTTCCTACATATTCTACGAAGATCTTTATCGGTTAAACCGCATAACAACATACGTCATTCCCTTTGTCATCAGTATGTTACTTGCCCGAGATTCGATCGTCGGTATCATCATACCTAGTTCAATCTCATTACCGGCAAGTCTCTTTACTCGTTCCGTAATGCATTATACCATAACTAACTCATTAGTCACATTCCTTGTAAGGATTATAGTGATGTGCACTACCGAGAGGGCCCAGAGATACCTCTCCGATACACGGAGTGACGAATCCTAATCTCGATCTATACCAACTCAACAAACATTTTCGGAGACACCTGTAGAGTATCTTTATAATCACCCAGTTACGTTGTGACGTTTGATAGCACACAAAGTGTTCCTCCGGTGTTCGGGAGTTGCATAATCTCATAGTCAGAGGAATATGTATAAGTCATGAAGAAAGCAATAACAATAAAACTAAAAGATCATTATGCTGAGCTAATGGATGGGTCTTGTCCATCACATCATTCTCTAATGATGTGATCCCGTTCATAAAATGACAACACATGTCTATGGTCAGGAAACTTAACCATCTTTGATTAACGAGCTAGTCAAGTAGAGGCATGCTAGGGACACTCTGTTTGTCTATCTATTCACACATGTACTAAGTTTCCGCTTAATACAATTCTAGCATGAATAATAAACATTTATCATGATATAAGGAAATATAAATAACAACTTTATTATTGCCTATAGGGCATATTTCCTTCAGTCTCCCACTTGCACTAGAGTCAATAATCTAGATTACATAGTAATGATTTTAACACCCATGGAGTCTTGGTGTTGATCATGTTTTGCTCGTGGAAGAGGCTTAGTCAACGGTCTGCAACATTCAGATCCGTATGTATTTTGCAAATCTCTATATCTCCCTCCTTGACTTGATCGCAGATGGAATTGAAGCGTCTCTTGATGTGTTTGGTTCTCTTGTGAAATCTAGATTCCTTCGCCAAGGCTATTACTCGAGTATTGTAACAAAAGATTTTCATTGGACCCGATGGACTAAGTATTACACCTAGATCGGATATGAACCCCTTCATCCAGACTCCTACATTTACCGCTTCCGAAGTAGCTATCACTACTAGGAAAATGCTTATAGATAGAAGTTTACCAGTAGCGTTTGTTTATGACCCCACGCTACTAGTAGTTAGTAGTAGCACTAGCTAGGAAGAGCGCTATAGGTATCTGTTAGTACCAGCGCTTGTTATCTAGCCTCACACTACTACTAAGTGTAAAACACCACACCCCCTGATCAATAAATATTAGCAGCGTTTGTCGCCCAACCAGCGCTACTGTTAGTTTAGGATCTATAGCGCCTGTTGAGATAAACACGCTACTGCTATTTTTTCTATGTATAATATTTTACCAATAGTGTGTTTTTCTAGCCCGCGCTATAGGTAGTGCAAAACTAGCCGTAGATATTTTTCAAGCTGCCATAGTAGTAGCACGCATAGGTGACCCGCGCTACTACTATGCCCGCCAGCCACCTACCACCTTTCCCCTTCTTCCTCCCCTCTCTTCTTCCTCTCCCCTTCCTTTCTCCCCCTTTCCTTGCACCTTGCTTGTTCCTTTCAATGCTCCCCCTCCACCACACCCCTCCATTAGAGCCCTCCCTCCTCCTCTTCTTTGCCCTCCACCACCCCCTCTTCCTTGCCCTCCACTACCACCCCCTTCATTAATGCCCTCTCCCCCTCTTCTTTGCCCTCCACCACCCCTTCCATTAATGCCTTCCCTCTTCTCCTCTCCCTCTCCTCCCACTCTCTCCCTAGCTCTCTCTCCCAAACTCCCTAACTAGCTAGCTAGCTAGTTAGAGAAATATATGTAGAGGTACTAGGTAATTAAGAAGAAAGGTGCTCGATATCCCTCTCGACACATAGGGGAGCAAAAAAAAAATGTTTGTGTGGATAGGACCGAAACTATATATATATATATATATATATATATATATATATATATATATATATATATATATATATATGTATATATGGGCGATATGAGATTATACCAAATTGTGTGTGGAATAATTTGAGTTGCCTACATTGTGTATTTGATGAAATAATGTGGATGACATGAGTTGCCTATGTTTTGCTGAAATGTCGATTCAATTCCGTTTCGGTGAATTTCGGGCAAACTCAATATGTCCTATGTTTAGAGATGGTCATGTCGAATTTTTGTATGAATTTGATCCATGCATGCATACATACGTGGTTATAATATTTGCTCCGCGCGCAGGTGATTATGAAGGTCAATGGAAGGATGGTGGAAGGACACTGGAAATCCGCTGTGGACGACATGTATGAAAAAAGACTGAAGGATGTTGTATGTCCGTGTCGAAAATGCAAAGGAATAGTCAGGCTTGACCCATTTGAGGGTTGTACATTCAAGGCGCACCTGCTCATGCATAGTGTCATGGACGGCCATACTCTGTGGATAAGTGAAGATGATGATGAGGAGGAGGACGTCGATGGGGCAGGATATAACGACATGGGGCCACCAGACGAAGAGATGACCGATTATGTGCCCAAAGAGGAAGACGGCCTCGGAAATGTCTATGGCGAAGAGACAGTTCAAGGCGGAGAAGACGCGGACACGCTACCCGCCTTCGCTTCGGTACTAAGTTCAGCCATCGCGGGACCGCATGTTAGAGACTCGCTTCAAGAGGACGACTAAGCGACAGAGCTGCTTCTAGAGAGGAGGCCAAATCAGGCGCGAATCGGAGGTAGACTCGATGACTCCTTTGTATGATGGTTGCAATCCTGAGGTGACCCGCTTGAGTTTCACACTAGAACTTCTAAAGACGAAGGCCAAAAACAAATGGATAGATGCAAGCCTGGATGAGCTTCTGAAGTATCTAAAGAAGGTTCTTCCCGCGGAAAGCCTGGCTCCTACTAGTGTCGAGGAGGCAAAGAAAATCGTGTGCCCTCTTGATCTGCCACACATTAGATATCACACATGCATCAATGATTGCATCATATATCGGAATGAGCACGCGGAAAAAACCATCTGTCCAAAGTGCAATGCTCCACGATATAAAAAGGCCGGAAAGAAAGCTCCATAGAAAGTTGTATGGTACTTTCCGATCACTCCGCGTCTACAGCGGTACTTCGTAGATCCTAAGGAAGCAAAGCTTATGTGCTGGAACGCGGAGAGGGTGAAGCTAGATGACGGAGATGACCCAAAGCTGAGAGACCTCGCAGATGCTAGCCAGTGGAGAGCATTAAATGCTGAATTTGATTTTTTTCGCAAATGATCCAAGGAACATCGTGCTTGGCGCTAGTAGTGATGGAATGAATCCGTTTGGCAACTAGAACACCAATCATAGCACATGGCCCATGTTTGTATGGATGTACAACCTCCCCCCTGGTTGTGCATGAAGAAAAAATACATACACATGGCTATGCTTATTCAAGGGCCGAGACAACATGGAAATGATATAAATCTGTATCTCGGTTACCGAAAGAGACTCTGAGACCTTCCGACAACGCCGCCAAGACATGGGATGCAAGCAAAGCAGAGTATTTCTACATGAGAGCCACTGAGGGAGTCCTGGATTAGGGGGTATCCGGACAGCCGGACAATATCCTTTGGCCGGACTGTTGGACTATGAAGATACAAGATTGAAGACTTCGTCTCGTGTCCGGATGGGACTCTCTTGGCGTGCAAGGCAAGCTTGGCGATATGGATATGTAGATCTCCTTCTGTTGTAACCGACTCTGTGTAATCCTAGCCCCCTCCGGTGTCTATATAAACCAGAGGGTTTAGTCCGTAGGACAACAACAATCATACCATAGGCTAGCTTCTAGGGTTTAGCCTCTACGATCTAGTGGTAGATCAACTCTTGTAATACTCATATTCATCAAGATCAATCAAGCAGGAAGTAGGGTATTACCTCCATAGAGAGGGCCCAAACACAGGTAAACATCGTGTCCCTTGCCTCCCTATTACCATCCTCCTTAGACGCATAGTTCGGGACCCCTACCCGATATCCGCTGGTTTTGACAATCGGACATTGGTGCTTTCATTGAGAGTTCCACTATGTCGCCATCGCAAGGTTCGATGGCCCCTTCGGTCATCATCGACAACGATCTTGGTCCAGGTGAGGTTTGCCTCGTGTTCGGCGGCTTCGCATCAAGGGCCAACTTCGTTTGGCCATCTCAGAGCAGATCGAGAGCTATGCCCCGCCATCGTGTCAGGTTTGAAACTTGAATTACACCGCCGATATCCGCGGAGACTTGATCTTTGATGGATTCGCCCATGCCGAGTGTGTGCCGCGATCACGACGAGCACGATATAGCTCTGCCGTGTCGGGCGGTGTTCGAGATCACGCCAAGAACTACTCCGGCCTCTAGTCCGGCAGATCGCGCCATCCGAGGATGGGAGGATAGACTCCGCCACGGAGGCCGCGCCCTCGATGGCGATAGAGCCGAATCTTGACCTTACCCTTCACGAGAGCCGTGTCGCCGAACCGCTGGACTTCGTCCCTCGGCCACGGACTCCATACCACCCGTGCCCATACCTATCGAATCCGATTGGGCGCCCGATCATGGAGTTCACCTCCGTGATATCTTTCACTAAGCCCGCCTTCGGCGACATACCGAACTCATTGAAATCTCTCTCCCTACCGAGATCCTTGGTCGAACTATGTCCGCTGCAGTGGGATGCGGACAACGAAAAAATTCAACCCCACCCACCACCCACTTAGTAGCCACTTACTTCGACGATTTAACCGACATGCTCGATTTCGACTCAAGACATCGATGGTATGGACACCGATGCCGAGACGACAGAACCATCGCCCACAGGGCACTGGACCGCCACCTCATCATATGATATATACATGGTGGATACACCCAAAGAAGGCAATGGCGACAAGACAATGGAGGACGACCCCTCCAAGAAGCAACCTCAAAGATCATTTGACAGCGGTGCCGCTTAAGTCTCGCCACACCAAAAGCGGTGATACCGGCCACGAGAGATAATAGTACTCGGACAAGGTCAAGATGATGACAATCCCCTCCAGAACAATCAAGAGCCGGAGGATGAACAAGCCAGCCCTCCTAAGAGAGCGGCAGATGGAGAAACGGAGGACGACAACTATATGCCTCCCCCAAAGACGAAGCGAGCCTCAATGATGAAGAATTTGGCGTGCCTGAGGATCCCGTTGAGCAAGAGCGCTTTAAGCGCCGGCTTATTGCCACAGCAAACAGCCTGAGGAAAAAGTAGCAACAGCTTCGAGCTGATCAGGATCTGCTAGCAGATAGATGGACCGGAAGTCCTTGCGGCCGAGGAGTACGAACTTCAACGCCCTTCCAGAGAAGGTCACCCAGCGTTCGATGCGGCTGATAGGGCCACCCCGTGGCCGAGATAGAGAGGCAAGACGGCCTGAAAATCAGCCCGCACCCGCCGCCATTCAAACAAACATACCAAGGCAACGGAAACACGCGAGACCTGCGAGGCGTGTTGCAAAGATGTGGCAAAACACGCCAGATCGATCTATGGATCACGGGGGCGTGCCCTACAAGGACGGATGAACGCCTCGCCGGATACATAAAAGCAATTCAGACGTGGGCGGGCGAATACAGCAGTGCAGGACTCATATGAGCTGCATCGCGACATAGCCCAAAGATGCAGGCGCGGAACACCCCCTATGCTTCACCAACGAAGTAATGGAGTATGAATTCCCAGAAGGTTTTAAACCTGTAAATATTGAATCATATGATGGTACAACAGATCCCGTGGTATGGATTGAGGACTTCCTCCTCCACATCCACATGGCCCGCGGTGATGATCTACATGCCATCAAGTACCTCCCGTTAAAACTCAAAGGACTAGCTCGGCATTGGCTGAATAGCACCTTGGCCAGACTCCGTCGGCTGTTGGGAGGATCTGGAAGACGATTTCTCGACAATTTCTAGGGCACTTATGTGCGACCACCGTGACCGATGACTTGAGCCACATAATTCAGCAGCCGTGGAATGGGCCGTGCAATTCTGGACACGGTTCCTAACAAAGAAAAACCAAATTGTCGATCGTCTGTCCATGCGTAAGCCTTAGCAGCATTCAAGCACAACATCCATGACGAGTGGCTCGCCCGGCACCTCGGCCATGAAAAGCCGAAATCAATGGCAGCCCTCACGACACTCATGACCCACTTTTGCATGGGAGAGGATAGCTGGCTGGCTCATAGCAATAACATACCAAGGAACCTTGGCACTTCGGATACCAAGGACAACAACGGTAGGTCACATCGCAGCAAACACAAGCGCCGCAGCAACGGTGATAACGCCAAAGACACGGTAGAATAATGCCGGATTCAGAGGCTCTAAATCCGGTCAGCGAAAAAGCCATTCAAAAGAAGTACTCTGGGCCCGGCCCAGCTTTGGACCGCATACTGGATCGCTCGTGTCAAATACACGGCACCCCCGATAAGCCATCCAATCACCCCACCAGAGAATGCTGGGTGTTCAAGCAGGCCGCAAGTTAAATGTCAAGACAAGGACAAGGGGCTGCACAACGATGACGCAGGAGGAGCCACGGCCACCAACACGGAGGATGTAAGAGGTTCCCCCCACAAGTGAGGACAGTAAACATGATATACGCAACCCACATCCCCAAAAGGGAACAGAAGCGTGCACTAAGAGACATATACGCGATGGAGCCCGTTGCCCCAAAGTTCAACCCATGGTCCTCTTGTCCGATCACATTTGATCATAGGGACCACCCCACGAGTATCCGTCATGGCGGATCTTCCGTATTGGTCCTAGACCCAATCATCGACGGATATCACCTCACTCGAATCCTTATGGACGGCGGCAAGAAATTTCGAACTCGCTTACTGTGATACAAGGTCGCAAAATGGGTATAGACCCTCGAGGATCAAAACCCACAAAACGAACTTTAAAGGTGTTATTCCGGTGTAGAGGCCCATTGTACGGGCTCGGTCACCACACCGAAGTGGTCTTCGGATCTCGGACAACTTCAAGCGAGGAGTTAATCTTCGATATCGCCCCGTTCGCAGCAGCTATCACGCATCGCTCGGGCGCACTACATTTGGTAAGATTCAATGCGGTACCGCATTACGCATACCTCAAGCTCAAAATTGCAGGACCTAGGGGTCATCACAGTCAATGGAAACACAGTAACGCTTCGCCCGTGCGGAGGAGCACACCGTGGCACTTCGCAGCAGGCGCCAGCAGCCTTTTGAGGCAATCCACCGATTCGGGGATCAAGCCCCGAACACCGCCAAGCGTGGTCCGAATAACCTGCAACAGGATCACCCGCATGCTCGTAGGCTTCGCCTAGCAATTCGCCCCCGCCTTAGTACAACGGCAAAGTCTGTCCGACGCGTGCATAACTACGCATTGAAAATACCATGGGTATAGGCGGGGGCACGATCACGGCGCGTCCCACAATGCGGTTTAACTGCACTAGGGGCTTACTACCTTCATCACTCTCTCTCTTTCAGGGCTCTATTCTCTGGAAGCCTTGTCCGGCAGTACGGTAGCCGGACACATGATACAACACCCAAGGAGGCAGGAAGCTACGTCGTACAACGGAATCCCCAGGTGGTCTCTGATAACGAGCTAAATACCTGTTTTAAGATACCAGTCCGCATCTTGCCCTTGGATGGGACATGTCAGATAGTCCTATTGTTTGCTTACCGCATCACTTGTATCAAGATGCTATAACGCATTTCTTTAATAAACAATGCATAGTACTAGTCTTTTATTGCTTAATGTATTCTTCTATATATATGCTTATTTATGACAATCAAGATCCGCACAATCGTGGTACGCCAATACGCACTACTAGGACAAGGGCTAGAGATGATATGGACACTAATGGCGCACCATACATGTGGTGCGCCACTACTATATACTAATGGCGCACCATGTGTTGGTGCGCCATTAGTGTCCAAATACTAATGGTGCACCACTCCCACGGTGCGCCATTAGTAACAATTTTTTTAATTTTTTTTTCAAAACTAGTAATGGCGCACCAGGGGATAGTGCGCCATTACTAGTTAAAGTAGTAATGGCGCACCACATCCACGGTGCGCCACTAGTAATTTTTGTTCATTTTTTTATTTTTTATTTTTTTTCAAAACTAGTAATGGCGCACCAGGGGATAGTGCGCCATTACTAGTTAAAACTAGTAATGGTGCACCGCATCCACGGTGCGCCACTAGTAATTTATTTACAATTTTTTTTATTTTTTTAAAACTAGTAATGGCGCACCGTGGGAGTGGTGCGCCAGTACTATTTGAACTAGTAATGGCGCACCACTCCCACGGTGCGCCATTACTAACTTGGCCCAAAAAATCCACCGAATGCACCCCCCTGACCGCCTTTTCAGTTTTAAAAAAATAAAAGAAAATGATGGAAATGTCAAAAAAATAAAAGAAAATAAGTTTCCCGTGTGATATGTTGTCTAGTTGTTGGGAAAATTTACAAATATGAATTTCGACTTTATTTGCAAAATCTCTCTGGAATTTGTAAAATGGGCATAACTTTTGCATACGAACTCGGATTAACTGCACTAGGGGCTTACTACCTTCATCACTCTCTCTCTTTCAGGACTCTACTCTCTGGAAGCCTTGTCCGGTAGTACGGTAGCCGGACACATGATACAACACCCAAGGAGGCACGATGCTACGTCAGCATAAATGTAATCCCTGTGTGTTCTCTCGATAACGAGCTAAATACATTGCTTTTAAGATACCAGTCCGCATCTTGCCCTTGGATGGGACATGTCAAATAGTCCTATTGTTTGCTTACCGCACCACTTGTATCAGTATGCTTTAACACATTTCTTAAATAAACAATGCATAGTACTAGTCTATTATTGCATCCTATATTCTTCTATATATATGCTTATCTATGACAATCAACATTCGTACACTGTGGTACGACCAATACGCACTACTAGGAAAAGGGCTATAAATGATATGGACACTAATGGCGCACCAGGGTGCGCCATTAGTGTCCAAATACTAATGGCGCACCACTCCCACGGTGCGCCATTAGTAACAATTTTTTTTAAAAAAACTAGTAATGGCGTACCACGGGATAGTGTGCCATTACTAGTTAAACTAGTAATGGCGCACCACATCCATGGTGCGCCACTAGTAATTTTTGTTCAATTTTTTTATTTTTTTTTTTTTCAAAACTAGTAATGGCGCACCAGGGGATAGTGCGCCATTACTAGTTAAAACTAGTAATGGCGCACCACATCCAATGGCGCGCCACTAGTAATTTTTTTTTCAAATTTTTTTATTTCTTTTCAAAACTAGTAATGGCGCACCACATCCACGGTGCGCCACTAGTAATTTTTTTTCAAATTTTTTTATTTCTTTTCAAAACTAGTAATGGCGCACCATGGGAGTGGTGCGCCATTACTATTTGAACTAGTAATGGCGCACCACTCACACTGTGCGCCTTTACTAACTTGGCCCAAAAAATCCACCGAATGCACCCCCTGGACCGCCTTTTCAGTTTTAAAAAAAAATAAAAGAAAATGATGGAAATGTCAAAAAAATAAAAGAAAATAAGTTTCCCATGTGATATGTTGTCTAGTTGTTGGGAAATTAACAAATATGAATTTCGACTTTATTTGCAAAATCTCTCTAGAATTTGTAAAATGGGCATAACTTTTGAATACGAACTCGGATTAAAAAGTTTTTTATATGAAAAATCATCTACTCGAAAAGTTACATCCGAATTTAACACGGGGAACCCCGTTAAACATTTTCGAAATCCTCAAAAACCTAACAGAAAAAAGTTACAGGGCTTTCAAGATCTAGAGGCAAAAAAATAAAAAAATTCAAACTTACTAGTGGCGCACCGTTTGCTAGGTGCGCCACTAGTAACAGAAAAAAATTGGTTTCGAATTTTTTTTTGGAATTTTTTTTTCAAAATATGATACACAATATGATCGGGAAGTTTGAAATATTTTTCAAAATTTCATTATACTCATGAACCCTGAACAAAGTCCTAGATATCAACAAGGTTTAATAGGATTGATATGATAGATATATCAACAAGTGCCTCATAAGTGAGGTGGTTACGGGGTTGGATAGAACTGAAGTTAAGCGTGCTCGGGCTGGAGTAGTGTGAGGATGGGTGACCTTCCAGGAAGTTTGACCACGAAGTGCGATTTGACCTGAGATTAAGCATATTGACCCGAGATTAAGCCATAGTGACCTGAGATTAAGAAAAAACAAAAAAATTTGAAAAAAAAATTAAAAAAAATTCTGAAAAAAATTGAAAAAAAATTGTTACTAATGGCGAACTTCTATGTGGTGCGCCATTAGTATCTCTAATACTAATGGCGCACTGTGGGCTATACTCGTCATTGCTCGAGAGGTCTCAAGTCCCTAAAGACTTTTTCCGCTGGGTGAGGAGCCGGCCTTGTCCGGCTTAGGGCGTGTATAGCGCCTCAAATTCGCTTTCCAAGACTAGGGCTTCACCAAAATTTAAAATTGTAGACTTCTATGGCTAAGTGAGAGCGATAAAGCATTATAGTCCGATTGACCTGTTCGTTCTTTGAACTCCTCCCTCAAGGACCCAAGAATGGGAAAAGAGTGCTCAGATTTATCCCAAACACCCAACACTAGTTGCATGGGGCGAGTTTACCACTAGCAACTCTCGTAATTTATAAACGGCCGCATGTAAGGTAATATTTTAAATCTGAAAGCGTTGCATAATGAACATGAACTAGTTTTCATAAATACAAGGATCACATGAGAAAATTCTTTGGTACATTCGTCCGCCACGAGACGGGCACCCTTCAGGACACTTTCATAATACATTTCGGGGTGGCGATGCTCCTTGCCCTGCGGCGGCCCCTCCTTCACCAGCTTTTCAAGGCGTCCATCTTCGCCAAAGGCACCTTTGCACGAGCAAGAGCCCGCCGTACACCTTCGATGCAGACGGACCACTTGATGACTTCTAGCCGTGGGTAGGCATCTACAAGCCGCCTCACCAGGACGAAGTAGCTGTTGGGAAGGGAATCGCCAGGCCACATCCGGACTATAAGGCCCCTCATGGCTTGTTCGGCCGCCTTGTGGAGCTCGACCAGCTGCTTCACCGGTCGCCACGGCATCGGGTGTTCGGTCCCAAAGATATCGAGACCGAAAAAACATCTTCGTCGAGCTTCCCTCCTAGTCCTGGTAGAACTCCGCGGCGTCAGACACACCACTGGGCAGATCTACGAACGCTCCTGGAGAGCTCCGAACTCGGGTAAGTAAAAGGAAATTTTGTTTCGCATTCCTATTGCATAATGAATGCCTTACCCGCCGCTATCTTTTTCACCGCCTCAACTTCCTGGAGGGCCTTATGGGCTTCGGCCTTGGCATTTATCGCACTTTCGAGGGCACAGGCAAGCTCGGACTCCTCGCCCTCGAGTCAAGCTCTGTGGACTCATGCTTCTTGACGAGCACCGGAGCTCTTGCTGCACCTTACCTACCCGGCTTCGTGTCTTTCGCCAAGACGCTTCCTTGGCCGCTTTGTTTTTGGCCTCGGACAGCGCCTTCTTGAGGGTCGCCACTTCGGTCGTAGCCCCGCAAAATTCATGATGATCCTATTATTCAAGCAACCAACTCTTTCTTTTTCCATATTGACAAGGTATTGCTTACCTTCGTTCTCCTCGAGCTGCCTCTTGGCAAGGCCGAGCTCTTCCTTGGATCGCGCAAGGTCCTCAGAAAAGCGGCGACCGCCAAGACGCCGCCCGGGAAGCCCGCAGATTCACATAGATGTATCTATAATTAGACTCCTGCGATTATTATTCGATCCTCTATTCGGCTTTTCTTCGCGAACGCCAAATGCAGCATCGTGGGCTACCGCTCTATGCGCGTGATATTTCCCTATAATTTAATTACTTACCGTAAAGCTCGTTAGGAGGTCGGCGCAAGCTTTCAGCTTAGTCCGCTTTTACGGACCGAACCTTTCCATCACCGCACTCATGATAGTGCGGTGCCCTTCGTTGATGGAAGCGCCCTCGAGCGCTTCCAGCAAGTTGTCCGGTGCCTCTGGATGGACAGAGGTCACCGGCACGGGTGGCTTGCCCCTCTTCACAGGTGGTCGCCTGACAGAGTCCGGAACCACCAAGGTTCCGCGCGGTGTTCGATCGAGGTCGAACTTCGGAGCCCATGGGAGTCTTGCTCCCTTTGCGCCTGTGGTCCGGAGTGTCGCTTGAGGCGCCCAGACTACTCTCTCGCCTCGGCCGTTCCCTTTGAGACAACACCTCGGCGTCGCCTGTAAGGCGAGGCGTGGAGGCGGTCGGAAGTGAATCACTGTTCATATCCGACGGGTCCAAAGAACCATCCGACGAAGATACGTCGATATGGGCTCGGGACGGACTGCATAATCATGTTCGGCGTGATGAGAAGCAGCGCGATAAAATATATCAAGAATTATTATGGTATCCGGATACTTACGACTTCGCCAGGGGCTTGTCCTTGGGCAACCATTCGTCGTTGCTGTGGGCGGCGGTCGTGGAGCAGTCCGGAAGGAGGGTCCTTCCTTTCTTGATTCTTCGCCTCCCCGGTTGGGGCGGCCTTCCTTTTCTTGTCTCCGGCCGGGGAGAACTTTCCTCTTCCTCCCGTCGTCGTGGGAGGAGTGCGCCGGAGTGTTCGGACGATGAATCCAACACAACCTTGCGCCGGAGATCCTGCCGGGTCCCCGTGGCCTTCTTCTTGGTTGCCTTCGCTGGCACCTCGTAAGGTGCCGGAGTCGCATCTCCGCCAAGAGAGCATCTGCCGGATCTTCGGCAGGGGGCTGGGCAATCAATCCGCCGCCGCCTCCAACCAGTCTGTCAAAGGCATGAGGGCTTAGATCCCGCATATGATTAAACTGAGGAAACTAAACATCTTGTGATGTGTAAAACTCACCGGATTGGCGCGCGGGTGCTTTTGCGCCGAGTCCGCGGTCCTCGGTAAGGGAGGAGGTACCTCGGCGCCTTTAAACAAAGACCTTCCAGACGCCCTTGTGCATCGTGGTCGAAAAGCTCCTGCAGCTGCGGGTGCTCGGCTGGGTCGAACTCCCGCAAATTGAATACCCGTTGTTGACACCGGAGGATCCGCGGAAGAGCATGACCTGACCACGTTGACAAGCTTGATTTTCCTGTTCATCATGTTCCTGATGCAGGTCCGAGTCCGCCGCCTCTACCGGTTACGCCAGACATGCCCTTCTCTTCCGTGGAGGTGAGCCGCGTGGGGATTCCTTGGATCGGAACTCGGGGCCACCACCTGCTTGGTGTCGCGCTGCTCGGTGATGTAGAACCACCCCGATTGTTACCACCTTTATGGTCTCCACATAGGAGCCCTCGAGCCATGTGACATTGGGCATTTTGCCCACCATGGCGCCGCAAAGATTCCGCTTTGTCGGGCCGCCTACAACCTTCGGCTTGACATTGAAGGTCTTCACCACAAGCCGGGCGGGCTGGATGCGGAGGAAGGCCTCGCACACGATGATAAACGCCGAGATGTTGAGGATGAAATTCGGGGCCAGGTCATGGAAGTCCAGCCCGTAGTAGAACATGAGACCGCGGACGAATGGGTGGAGAGGAAATCCTAGTCCACGGACGAAGTGGGTGAGGAAGACTACCCTCTCGTAAGGTTCCGGGGTAGGGAAGATCTGCCCCGCGTCGGGTAGCCGGTGCACGATGTCCGCGACCAAGTATCCGGCTCCCCGCAGCTTCTTGATGTCCTCCTCCGTGACGGAGGATTTCATCCACTTGCCTCCCGCTCTGCATATGATTGAAGCGGTTTGAGGAGAATAGGTGCAAGCTTGGGCGTTGGAGCTCGAGTGCGCAAGAATGGATATGCGAGAGGGAAGAAGGCGTGGGTGAAAAAGGTGAATGGATATGCTATAATACGTCGGTAGATTAGATTGGCGGAAATATTATTCTCGCTACGATGGTACGTGGAACTTGTTTTGCAGAGCCGAACACTATCCTTGTGTTCAAGATCTTCTATGGAGTATTCGGAGGAGGAACCCGCCTTTGCAATGCCGAAAACAATCTGCGGCGCCGGACTCATCATCATTGAAGCCTGGTTCAGGAGCTACTGAGGGAGTCCTGGATTAGGGGGTCTTCTGACAGCCGGACTATATCCTTTGGCCGGACTGTTGGACTATGAAGATACAAGAATTAAGACTTCGCGTTGTGTCCGGTTGGGACTCTCTTGGCGTGGAAGGCAAGCTTGGCGATACGGATATGTAGATCTCCTTCTGTTGTAACCGACTCTGTGTAACCCTAGCCCCCTATGGTGTCTATATAAATCGGAGGGTTTAGTCCGTAGGAAAACAACAATCATACCATAGGCTAGCTACTAGGGTTTAGCCTCTACGATCTCGTGGTAGATCAACTCTTGTAATACTCATATTCATCAAGATCAATCAAGCAGGAAGTAGGGTATTACCTCCATAGAGAGGGCCCAAACCTGGGTAAACATCGTGTCCCTTGCCTCCTGTTACCATCCGCCTTAGACGCATAGTTCGGGACCCCCTACCCGAGATCCGCCGGTTTTGACACCGACAGTCGCGCTGATCACGACGGTGCACGACTATCTCAGTTACGGCTATCTCTCCGGCCAGGCGTGCCACAGATATTGCGGATGCACGAGGTGCATGGATGATACAACTTCTCTGTAGCTATCGAAAGATGGTGGGTCTTCGGAAATCGTGTACATGGGGCATCAAAGATGGCTCAAGAAGGATGACCCGTGGAGAAAGCGTGGAGATCTATTCAATGCACTACAAGAAATATGTCAACTTGTGACCTTGACTATTGGTCACTGAAAGGTCATGGTTTTTCATTTGCGACCTTTTTGTGACCGAAAAGAGAAGGTCAAAAGCTGGCGGTCGTTAACTGACTATAGCGACCTTCTCTGTGAGAAGGTCGAGACGTTACGACCAAAACATGCCTCATCGTGGCGCTTTGGTCACTAGCAGCCTCCCCAGGCCACGTAGGCATCCAGCGTGGCAAGCTGATGTGGCACAAGATTCAGCCCGGTCCAATTCGATTTTCTACATGGGCCGAGCCCATTAATTCAACCCATTTGGTATATTTATTTCTGTTAATTTTATTCGCTACATGGGCCAAGCCCAACTGGTCAGCCCATCAATTTTATGCACGCTTGGCCTTTCAAGAATATATGTACAATTTTGTTCAGCCCATTTCTGGTTTACATTCGCCTTTTATACATTCAAATATTAATTCAATCCGAGTCGGTCCATTACTCTTTTCAGCCCATTCACATATTCATACATATGATCCACCTTTTGACAAATTTTGCAAATAATTCCATATTTCAGCACTAAATATGTTTACATCACAGCCATAAAGCCCTACAAAATAGTATCACTTGTTCCTATACAAAACTATCAAATGATACATACAACAAAATGTAATACGTAAAATTTAGTTCAACAATTTCTTCCTCTTCCATCTTCCGTAACACACAACACCGTGGAAAATAAAGATGCCACAACAAAATGGAAGGATCAGCCACTAGAAGCATATTGAATACAAGGGAAACAATCAAATTAAAGAAATGAAAGACACGCACCGTGAAAATTTTGACAAGACGAATATTTTTTATATTACCATAACAAACAGAAATGTAATCTGATTGCACAAGACAAATGGCATTATCACACACCCGGACGAGCGAAGCATTAACTTGTGAGGAAGCTATAGAAGCTACTCCATGCTTTAACGAGAATACAAAAATACAGAAACTATAGAAGCTACTCCATGCTTTAACAAAAATACGTAAACTATAGAAGCTACTCCATGCTTTAACAAAAATACGTAAACTACATAAGCTGCACATTCAGGTTGTGATACTCCCATCTTCAAGATATGCATGTTGTGATACTCCCATCTTATGCAATTTGACTCACGTAACAAGAAACCACAACAAAACTGAATTTTAACATTCCATGCAAAATACGGTAAATACGCCTTGTATCTACTCCTTGGCTACTATTATTTCAATCAGAATTTAGCCAAGAATCATCAAAAGCAAGTACAGAGTAAACTAGGACTTTGTTGTAGCTACGTAAACTGAAACAACACACACATCATGGAATTTCATATCATAGCAAACAAATATTTTACCGTAACACGTGGTGTTCTTCTCAGATTTTAGAAACATGCAAACAAAGGTTTCAAAGACAATCAAACAAGTGGAGTAGACAAATTTCAGAACTGAATGTGTTCGCACTGCTTGGTTTATTAGCTCGGTTTATTTAAACAAAAGTTTATGTACAAATAGACAAGTGGAGTAGCATGTGTTTACTTTGCATGCTCAAGGTACACTGGTCTGATGAAAACAATATGATGTGTTTACATTTCAAGACAAGCTAGTGGCGTCAAAACCAAGGAGTAGCAAGAAGAAGAGAAACTCTAGTAAATGATGATTATATGAAGAAACATGAACTACATTCAGTAGTGATGCTTCCATCATCCTACTATCACGGGTAGAGCAAACTACGGGTTACCATAGTTCCGGAACCATGTACTTCACTTACGTATGTATGTAGTAACACAAGACGCATGACACATAAAGAAAAATTATTCATTCAAGAGACTAGAAATTATACATACAAGTCCCGTGGCCTAAAAATCAATCTACAAATGATAGATAATAATAAACAATGCGACAACAAAGCCTATTTTTTCATTATATAAAGAGAAACTAATGACCGAGAAACTAACAGATTGTTATGTGCACGCAGATGCACCAAAAGAAACTAAAGACCGTTTATCTTAAGAATTCCACATAGCTGCGAAACATGCTTATCATCCAAGGAAAGAAGCATAGCTTTTTCAGGGGAAATCAATCTACAACCCTACGGATATTAGGTCTATCTCGGTACAGAATGAGCATGAGCAATACATTAGGCAGTACATGCGTCTGGAGAGAAAGAATTACGACCCACAAGGCTAACAAAGAGTTAACCGAGTCTATCACGGCGAGCGCCGTAACCAGTACATCAATCATGAATGAGTGGACGAACCAAGAAACGAGAGGAACTGCCCTACAAAAATAAGGAACAAGAGCGATTTTAGTTGTTCGTAATTTTAGTTGTAAGTCCGAAATAGAAATTCATGCTAGAAATAGCATCAAAGTGTATCTAATGAAAGGTGTTGTCCTGCAATACACATAATCGGATCTTGGTCGCCGATTTTCGCACTGCATTTATCAGTTTAGACACATATTTTACTCCCAGTTGCAACCTATTTGGATCCCTTCCGCAGCAAAAATACACGCATAAGAGATTAGTAAGTTAAACTAAGAAACATTAAGCAAAGCAAATGATATGGGCATGCATGATTGATAGTCTGGAAGTGCGTTCTCTGCATTTTACTCATAGTTTTTTTCTTTCTGAATGGTAATTGTACTCATAGTAACACCTCCAGATGTATGAACAGCTATTCAGTCAAGCATATGTTCATCTCGAGCTGTATGGTATAATTATATATAAAAAACAGTGCCAATTCAGATTTGATAATCCGTTTCAGATGCCCGGGGTGTGCTGCGCGCTGGCGAGAGCCGCCTCAACTCGCCGGAATCGAGTGGAGTAGAGGAGTCGCGCGAGGGAGAGAGAAAGGGCTCGCGGGGGAGAAGGGCGTGGGGGAGGCCATGGACGGCGGGGAGCTCGTCCGGAGGGAGGTGGAGGTGGCGATCTAGAAAGGAGGAGGTGGCGGCTGTGATCTGGAAGGGAGAGGAGTGGTGTCTTGAGGGGAGAGAGGGGCTAGGGGTTCACTGTGCAGGGGGAGAGGGAAGAGGGGAGGGAGAGAAAGAAAGAAAGAATGGAGGCGGGGGGTGGGTGGAAAATGTCCATGAGGACAGACCTAGGGTTTCGCTCGGGTGGTTTTGGGCCGTTGGATCCGAAGCATCCGACGGTGGTTGATGCGTGATCCGTGTGATATGCTCATGGTCCAACTGTAATGAAGCAAACCATTTGATGACCTTATGACCAATATAAATTGGTCGTGATCGATTCAAGATAAAAAATTCATTCCATTTTTCGCTGCTCAAAATGAGTATTTTTGTGAAAGTCCTATCAAATAATTGTTAAAATGATATCATATTTTGCACAAGTTTACATCATGGATTTGCAAACAATATTGACAAAGGGAGTTTTTATTTCCTTTGCACGGAAAATCAATATTCCATTTTTCGAGTGTCCAAACCGAAGTTTTTTGTGAAGGACCTATAATATATTTGTTGCAAAATTGGACCAAACCATTTTTCTAAAATACTAGGCCATATTTAATGCAGAATTGACCAAATTATTGGGTGTAAAAAGTTTTGATCCACCTCTGGTGAAAAAGACAAATTTTCGCCGATTCAGCTGGAAGCGGGTCAAATTTGAACTGCGGATGCCTCATAGTTTGCTATTTATTTTTTACAAAAATCATTTATAGGTACAAAAGTATCTATTTAATCAGAGAAACACCAAAAAAATTCCAAGATTCAAGCACTAGCTAGGAACGGTCATTCCCTACTGCTTTGACCGCATTTTGAAACGGGCATAAAAAATTCAAAAAATCAAAAATTGAAATCCTTCGCATTGTGTCATTATATGTGACCAAGTTTCCAGGAAAAATAATAAACTTGTAATATGGTAATTATTTTAAACAGTGTTCTCAGAAATGACCTATCATGCGTGAAGATTCATGGCTTTCAAGCCAAATGATCAATCTTATGGCCACATTCATGGCATAGTTTGTTCAAATGATCTCATATTGTGCACAAGGGTGCATATTGGAATGGCAAACAATGTTGCCTAAGGAAGTTTTCATTTTCTTTGGACGAAAAAACCATTTTCCATTTTTCGAGTGCCCAACAGGAGGTTTTTTTGTGAAGGACCTCCCAAATAATTGTTGCAAAATTGGACCAAATCATTTTTCTAAAATACTAGGCCATATTTAATGCACAATAGACCAAATGGTTGGGTGTAAAAAGTTTTGTTCCACCTTTGGTGAAAAAGACAAATTGCCGTCGATTCAGCTGGAAACGGGTCAAATTTGAACTGTAGCTGCCTCATAGTTTGCTCTTTATTTTTTCCAAAAATCATTTCTAGGTACATAAGTATCTCTTTAATCATAGAAACACCAAAAAAATTCCAAGATTCAACCACTAGCTAGGAACGGTCAAGCCCGCCGTTTTGACCGCATTTTGAAACGGGCATAAAATATTCAAAACAAATCAAAAAATTGTAAAACCTTCGCATTGTGTCATTATATGTGACCAAGTTTTCATGAAAAATAATAAACTTGTAATACGGTAATTATTTTTAAAAAGTGGTCTCAGAAATGAGCTATCATGCGTGAAGATTCATGGCTTTCAAGCCAAATGATCAATCTTATGGCCACATTCATGGCATAGTTTGTTCAAATGATCTCATATTGTGCACGAGGGTGCATCTTGGAATTCCAAACAATGTTGCTTAAGGAAGTTTTCATTTTCTTTGCACGGAAAATTCATTTTCATTTTCCGAGTGCCCAAAAGGAGGGTTTTTGTGAAGGAACTACCAAATAATTGTTGCAAAATTGGACCTAATCAATTTTATAAAATACTAGGCCATATATAATGCACAATAGACAAAATGGTTGGGTGAAAAACTTTTGATCCACCTCTGGTGAAAAAGACAAATTGTCGCTTATTCTTGGAAACGGGTCAAATTTGAACTGTAGCTGCCTCATAGTTTGCTCTTTATTTTTCCAAAATCATTTCTAGGTACATAAGTATCTATTTAGTCATAGAAACACCAAAAAAATTCCAAGATTCAACCACTAGCTAGGAACGGTCAAGCCCGCCGTTTTGACCGCATTTTGAAACGGGCATAAAAAATTCAAAGAAAATCAAGAAATTGGAAATCCTTCGCATTGTGTCATTATATGTGACCAAGTTTCCAGGAAAAATAATAAACTTGTAATATGGTAATTATTATAAAAAAGTGTTCTCAGAAATGAGCTATCATGCTTGAAGATTCATGGCTTTCAAGCCAAATGATCAATCTTATGGCCACATTCATGGCATAGTTTGTTCAAATGATCTCATATTGTGCACAAGGGTGCATATTGGAATGGCAAACAATGTTGCCTAAGGAAGTTTTCATTTTCTTTGGACGAAAAAACCATTTTCCATTTTTTGAGTGCCCAACAAGAGGTTTTTTTGTGAAGGACCTCCCAAATAATTGTTGCAAAATTGGACCAAATCATTTTTCTAAAATACTAGGCCATATTTAGTGCACAATTGACCAAATGGTTGGGTGTAAAAAGTTTTGTTCCACCTCTGGTGAAAAAGACAAATTGCCGTCGATTCAGCTGGAAACGGGTCAAATTTGAACTGTAGCTGCCTCATAGTTTGCTCTTTATTTTTTCCAAAAATCATTTCTAGGTACATAAGTATCTCTTTAATCATAGAAACACCAAAAAAATTCCAAGATTCAACCACTAGCTAGGAATGGTCAAGCCCGCCGTTTTGACCGCATTTTGAAACGGGCATAAAATATTCAAAAAAATCAAAAAATTGTAAAACCTTCGCATTGTGTCATTATATGTGACCAAGTATCCATGAAAAATAATAAACTTGTAATACGATAATTATTTTAAAAAAGTGGTCTCAGAAATGAGCTATCATGCGTGAAGATTCATGGCTTTCAACCCAAATGATCAATCTAATGGCCACATTCATGGCATAGTTTGTTCAAATGATCTCATATTGTGCATGAGGGTGCATCTTGGAATTCCAAACAATGTTGCCTAAGGAAATTTTCATTTTCTTTGCACGGAAAATTCATTTTTCATTTTCTGAGTACCCAATAGGTGGGTTTTTTGTGAAGGAACTACCAAATAATTGTTGCAAAATTGGACCTAATCAATTTTATAAAATACTAGGCCATATATAATGCACAATAGACAAAATGGTTGGGTGAAAAAAGTTTTGATCCAGCTCTGGTGAAAAGACAAATTGCCGTCGATTTAGTTGGAAACGGGTCAAATTTGAACTGTAGCTGCCTCATAGTTTGCTCTTTATTTTTTCCAAAAATCATTTCTAGGTACATAAGTATCTATTTAATCATAGAAACACCAAAAAAATTCCAAGATTCAATCACTAGCTAGGAACGGTCAAGCTCATTGCTTTTACCTGCGTTTTGAAACGGGCATAAACAATTCAAAAAATTCAAAAATTGGAAATCCTTCGCATTGTGTCATTATATGTGACCAAGTTTCGTGAAAAATAATAAACTTGTAATATGGTAATTATTTAAAAAGTGTTCTTAGAAATGAGCTATCATGCGTGAAGATTCATGGCTTTCAAGCCAAATGATCGATCTTATGGCCACATTCATGGCATAGTTTGTTCAAATGATCTCATATTGTGCACAAGGGTGCATATTGGAATGGCAGACAATGTTGCCTAAGGGAGTTTTCATTTTCTTTGGACGAAAAACCATTTTCCATTTCTCGAGTGCCCAACAGAGGTTTTTTGTGAAGGACCTCCCAAATAATTGTTGCAAAATTGGACCAAATCATTTTTCTAAAATACTAGGCCATATTTAATGCACAATTCACCAAATGGTTGGGTGTAAAAGTTTTGAACCACCTCCGTGAAAAAGACAAATTGCCGTTGATTCAATTTGGAAACGGGTCAAATTTGAACCGTAGCTGCCTCATAGTTTGCTCTTTATATTTTCCAAAAATCATTTCTAGGTACATAAGTATCTATTTAATCATAGAAACACCAAAAAATTCCAAGATTCAACCAATAGCTAGGAACGGTCAAGCCCGCCGTTTTGACCGCATTTTGAAACGGGCATAAAATATTCAAAAAAAATCAAAAAATTGTAAAACCTTCGCATTGTGTCATTATATGTGACCAAGTTTCCATGAAAAATAATAAACTTGTAATACGGTAATTATTTTAAAAAAGTGGTCTCAGAAATGAGCTATCATGCGTGAAGATTCATGGCTTTCAAGCCAAATGATCAATCTAATGGCCACATTCATGGCATAGTTTGTTCAAATGATATTATATTGTGCACGAGGGTGCATCTTGGAATTCCAAACAATGTTGCCTAAGGAAGTTTTCATTTTCTTTGCACGGAAAATTCATTTTTCATTTTCCGAGTGCCCAAAAGGAGGGTTTTTGTGAAGGAACTACCAAATAATTGTTGCAAAATTGGACCTAATCAATTTTATAAAATACTAGGACATATATAATGCACAATAGACAAAATGGTTGGGTGAAAAAGTTTTGATCCACCTCTGGTGAAAAAGACAAATTGCCGCCGATTTAGTTGGAAATGGTCAAATTTGAACTGTAGCTGCCTCATAGTTTGCTCTTTATTTTTTCCAAAAATCATTTCTAGGTACATAAGTATCTATTTAATCATAGAAACACCAAAAAATTCCAAGATTCAACCACTAGCTAGGAACGGTCAAGCCCGCCGTTTTTACCGCGTTTTGAAACGGGCATAAACAATTCAAAAAAATTCAAAAAATTGGAAATCCTTCGCATTGTGTCATTATATGTGACCAAGTTTCCAGGAAAAATAATAAACTTGTAATATGGTAATTATTTAAAAAAAGTGTTCTTAGAAATGAGCTATCATGCGTGAAGATTCATGGCTTTCAAGCCAAATGATCAATCTTATGGCCACATTCATGGCATAGTTTGTTCAAATGATCTCATATTGTGCACAAGGGTGCATATTGGAATGGCAAACAATGTTGCCTAAGGAAGTTTTCATTTTCTTTGGACGAAAAAACCATTTTCCATTTCTCGAGTGCCCAACAGGAGGTTTTTTTTGTGAAGGACCTCCCAAATAATTGTTGCAAAATTGGACCAAATCATTTTTCTAAAATACTAGGCCATATTTAATGCACAATTCACCAAATGGTTGGGTGTAAAAAGTTTTGAACCACCTCTGGTGAAAAAGACAAATTGCCGTTGATTCAGCTGGAAACGGGTCAAATTTGAACTGTAGCTGCCTCATAGTTTGCTCTTTATTTTTCCAAAAATCATTTCTAGGTACATAAGTATCTATTTAATCATAGAAACACCAAAAAAATTCCAAGATTCAACCACTAGCTAGGAACGGTCAAGCCCGCCGTTTTGACCGCATTTTGAAACGGGCATAAAATATTCAAAAAAAATCAAAAAATTGTAAAACCTTCGCATTGTGTCATTATATGTGACCAAGTTTCCATGAAAAATAATAAAATTGTAATACGGTAATTATTTTTAAAAAGTGGTCTCAGAAATGAGCTATCATGCGTGAAGATTCATGGCTTTCAAGCCAAATGATCAATCTAATGGCCACATTCATGGCATAGTTTGTTCAAATGATCTTATATTGTGCACGAGGGTGCATCTTGGAATTCCAAACAATGTTGCCTAAGGAAGTTTTCATTTTCTTTGCACGGAAAATTCATTTTTCATTTTCTGAGTGCCCAACAGGAGGGTTTTTGTGAAGGAACTACCAAATAATTGTTGCAAAATTGGACCTAATCAATTTTATAAAATACTAGGCCATATATAATGCACAATAGACAAAATGGTTGGGTGAAAAAGTTTTGATCCACCTCTGGTGAAAAGACAAATTGCCGTCGATTCAGTTGGAAACGGGTCAAATTTGAACTGTATCAGCCTCATAATTTGATCTTTATTTTTTACAAAAATCAATTCTAGGTACATAAGTATCTATTTAATAATATAAACACCAAAAAATTCCAAGATTCAACCACTAGCTAGGAACGGTCAAGCCCGCTGCTTTTGACCGCATTTTGAAACCAGCATAAAAATTCAAAAAATCAAAAATTGGAAATCCTTCGCATTGTGTCATTATATGTGACCAAGTTTCCAGGAAAAATAATAAACTTGTAATATGGTAATTATTTTAAAAAGTGTTCCCGAAATGAGCTATCATGCGTGAAGATTCATGGCTTTCAAGCCAAATGATCAATCTTATGGCCACATTCATGGCATAGTTTGTTCAAATGATCTCATATTGTGCACAAGGGTGCATATTGGAATGGCAAACAATGTTGCCTAAGGAAGTTTTCATTTTCTTTGGACGAAAAAACCATTTTCCATTTCTCGAGTGCCCAACAGGAGGTTTTTTTTGTGAAGGACCTCCCAAATAATTGTTGCAAAAATGGACCTAATCAATTTTATAAAATACTAGGCCATGTTTAATGCACAATTGACAAAATGGTTGGGTGTAAAAAATTTTGATCCACCTCTGGTGAAAAAGACAAATTGCCGCTGATTCAGCTGGAAACGGGTCAAATTTGAACTGTAGCTGCCTCATAGTTTGCTCTTTATTTTTTATGAAAATCATTTCTAGTTACATAAGTACCTATTTAATCATAGAAACACCAAAAAATTCCAAGATTCAACCACTAGCTAGGAACGGTCAAGCACGCCTGCTTTGACCGCATTTTGAAACGGGCATAAAATATTCAAAACAAATCAAAAATTGTAAAACCTTCGCCTTGTGTCATTATATGTGACCAAGTTTCAATGAAAATAATAAACTTGTAATACGGTAATTATTTTAAAAAAGTGGTCTCAGAAATGAGCTATCATGCGTGAAGATTCATGGCTTTCAAGCCAAATGATCAATCTTATGGCCACATTCATGGCATAGTTTGTTCAAATGATCTCATATTGTGCACGAGGGTGCATCTTGGAATTCCAAACAATGTTGCCTAAGGAAGTTTTCATTTTCTTTGCACGGAAAATTCATTTTCATTTTCCGAAAGTGCCCAAAAGGAGGTTTTTGTGAAGGAACTACCAAATAATTGTTGCAAAATTGGACCTAATCAATTTTATAAAATACTAGGCCATATATAATGCACAATAGACAAAATGGTCGGGTGAAAAAAGTTTTGATCCACCTCTGGTGAAAAAGACAAATTGCCGTCGATTCAGGTGGCAACGGGTCAAATTTGAACTGTAGCTGCCTCACAGTTTGCTCTTTATTTTTTCCAAAAATCATTTCTAGGTAAATAAGTATCTATTTAGTCATAGAAACACCAAAAAAATTCCAAGATTCAACCACTAGCTAGGAACGGTCAAGCCCGCTGCTTTGACCGCATTTTGAAACGGGCATAAAAATTCAAAAAAATCAAAAATTGGAAATCCATCGCATTGTGTCATTATATGGGACCAAGTTTCCAGGAAAAATAATAAACTTGTAATATGGTAATTATTTTAAAAAGTGTTCTCGAAATGAGCTATCATGCGTGAAGATTCATGGCTTTCAAGCCAAATGATCAATCTTATGGCCACATTCATGGCATAGTTTGTTCAAATGATCTCATATTGTGCACAAGGGTGCATATTGGAATGGCAAACAATGTTGCCTAAGGAAGTTTTCATTTTCTTTGGACGAAAAACCATTTTCCATTTCTCGAGTGCCCAACAGAGGTTTTTTTTGTGAAGGACCTCCCAAATAATTGTTGCAAAATTGGACCAAATAATTTTTCTAAAATACTAGGCCATATTTAATGCACAATTGACCAAATGGTTGGGTGTAAAAAGTTTTGATCCACCTCTGGTGAAAAAGACAAATTGCCGTTGATTCAGCTGGAAACGGGTCAAATTTGATCTGTAGCTGCCTCATAGTTTGCTCTTTATTTTTTCCAAAAATCATTTCTAGGTACATAAGTATCTATTTAATCGTAGAAACACCAAAAAAATTCCAAGATTCAACCACTAGCTAGGAACGGTCAAGCCCGCCGTTTTGATCGCATTTTGAAACGGGCATAAAATATTCAAAAAAAAATCAAAAAATTGTAAAACCTTCGCATTGTGTCATTATATGTGACCAAGTTTCCATGAAAAATAATAAACTTGTAATACGGTAATTATTTTAAAAAAGTGGTCTCAGAAATGAGCTATCGTGCGTGAAGATTCATGGCCTTCAAGCCAAATGATCAATCTTATGGCCACATTCATGGCATAGTTTGTTCAAATGATCTCATATTGTGCACGAGGGTGCATCTTGGAATTCCAAACAATGTTGCCTAAGGAAGTTTTCATTTTCTTTGCACGGTAAATTCAATTTTCATTTTCCGAGTACCCAAAAGGAGGGTTTTTGTGAAGGAACTACCAAATAATTGTTGCAAAATTGGACCTAATCAATTTTATAAAATACTAGGCCATATATAATGCACAATTGACAAAATGGTTGGGTGAAAAAAGTTTTGATCCACCTCTGGTGAAAAAGACAAATTGCCGTCGATTCAGCTGGAAACGGGTCAAATTTGAACTGTAGCTGCCTCATAGTTTGCTCTTTATTTTTTCCAAAAATCATTTCTAGGTACATAAGTATCTATTTAATCATAGAAACACCAAAAAATTCCAAGATTCAACCACTAGCTAAGAACGGTCAAGCCCGCTGCTTTGACCGCATTTTGAAACTGCATAAAAAATTCAAAAAACATCAAAAAATTGGAAAACCTTCGCATTGTGTCATTATATGTGACCAAGTTTCTAGGAAAAGTAATAAACTTGTAATATGGTAATTATTTTAAAAAAGTGTTCTCAGAAATGAGCTATCATGCGTGAAGATTCATGGCTTTCAAGCCAAATGATCAATCTTATGGCCACATTCATGGCATAGTTTGTTCAAATGATCTCATATTGTGCACGAGGGTGCATCTTGGAATTCCAAACAATGTTGCCTAAGGAATTTTTCATTTTCTTTGCACGGAAAATTCATTTTTCATTTTCCGAGTGCCCAAAAGGAGGGTTTTTTGTGAAGGAACTACCAAATAATTGTTGCAAAATTGGACCTAATCAATTTTATAAAATACTAGGCCATATATAATGCACAATTGACAAAATGGTTGGGTGTCAAAAGTTTTGATCCACCTCTGGTGAAAAAGACAAATTCCCGCCGATTCAGTTGGAAGCGGGTCAAATTTGAACTGCAGCTGCCTCATAGTTTGCTATTTATTTTTTTCCAAAAATCATTTCTAGGTACATAAGTACCTATTTAATCATAAATACATGGTTTCGTGGCGATACGTCGAGGTTTGGGCGGTGGCCGAGGGCCCCAACTCTAGAGCGCCAGAAGCTCACATGCCCGCCAAGCGTGGTCACCAAGCGTGAACGTGGCGTTGCCATGTGTTACGGGCGGCCTAGGCATGTCTAATGGGTTGGGCACTCCCTGTGTAGGTTCTAGGAAGAAAATCACAACATAAGATTCTCACGAGGAGACTGATCGATGCTCAAACATGAATGAGCAGCCAAGTGTTTGATTTGCGGCACGGGAAATGCACATGGCTAATGGGCGTGAGTTTTGGCTGAGGATGATCAGTTACTAAGAAGACCGTCTTCACAAATTTTCACCTCAAAAAGGAGGAGCCTAGGTGGTACTTGCTTTACAAACTACCACACCGACATAAATACGAATGTTGAAGCTGGGCTCAAAATAATGAATGGATTGAGCTGGCATTTGGTGGAGGATGGTTATTTGGGCATAGGAAAGCATCAGAGAAAATGGATACCATTTGGACATGCCAAAGTGGTACTTCCTTCACAAAGTGTTGCTCTGAACAGAATAGGAAAACGAATATTTTCAATTATTTTGAACTAGGCAAGGAATGTTTTTACATATTTGACGAAGATATGACCCAAAGAATTTATGAGATTTTTGGGAATTTTGGGAATGATGTAAATATAGGTTGCTTCACAACCTAGGGCAAAAACTTCCCCATGGACATGACACATAGGCAAACTGATGAGGTGGCGCCTAGTCATAGCAACCCACCACAATTTACAAGGCTATGACCATCTATATTGGTCGTTAACAACTAGAAATAAGGCAATGGACTAGCGCTGTTTGCTTTATGACCTTTTCGTAAGGAAATTACGACCTTCCGACCAAAATGGTCGCAATGGTTTAGGGTTTGGAGCCCCTCGAACAGCTTTTGACCAATTGGTCTGAAATGGTCATAGATCTATGACCAATTCTTCCAGGGTCACTGACAGAAGGTCACTAGTTGACATATTTCTAGTAGTGATGGTAAGGCTAAGCATCGAGGTCCTCCACGTAAGCGTAGCGGTGCAGAAATATATGAGTTATTGAAGAACTGGGAAGAGTGCCCATCGCCGGGAAAGACGAAGAAAAAGGCGCCAGAGCCCCTGCTGAAGGTATGGAAGACAAGATCTATTTTCTGGGACTCGGAATACTGGCCCAAACTCGACAAGCCTCAAAGCCTTGATCAAATGCATATCACAAAAAATATCCTTGAGAGTTTGCTTGGAACATTGATGAACATGCCGGAGAGGACCAAGGATGGGCCGAAGGCAATAAAAGACTTGGAATTTTGAATATCAGGAAAGATATCCAAATGCCCGGTAAAAGGTCATCGGAGGAGACGGAGACGGAGACGAAAGATTGGGGCAAAAAAGTAAACAAGAAGGAAGAACAATATTGCCCCCTCTTGCTTCACCTTAGATCTGAAGGAGGTCTATCAATTGTTCAAGTGCCTTGCCGGAATCAAAGTTAGTTCCAGATACTGTGGGAAGATAAGCATATATCTGGACACTAAGAAAAAATGGTTCAGTGGGATGAAGTCTCACGACTGTCATGTGATGATGACGCCGTTACTCCCGGTTGCACTTAGAGGGATTATGGACACACATGTGTGTGAGACGCTTACTGACCTATGCCACTTTTTTGATGCTATCTCTCAAAAGTCGATCAATGTGAAGCAACTCCATAGGCTACAGGAAGAGATTGTTGTCATACTGAATGAGCTCGAGATGTACTTCCCGCCCGCGTTCTTTGATGTCATGGTGCATCTATGTGTCCACATCGTGGACGACATCATCGACCTAGGGCCGACATTCCTGCACAGCATGATGCCATTCGAGAGGATGAATGGGGTCATCAAAGGATTCGTTCGTAACATGTCCCGGCCCAGATGGAAGCATAGCCCAGTGGATACCCGACGGAGAGTGCATCTCTTTCTGTGAGAGTTATCTAGTAGGCACTGGAGACCCTGTTGTTGGTTTGCCCGTCGACAAGCACTGTGGAAGGCTCGAAGGCGTAGGTCACACCAACGGTCATAGGGATGTGAATGTGTTATGCTCGGGCCAAGAAAACGACCTTGACAGGGCAAACTTAGTAGTGCTACAACACCTAGATGTGCTAGAAGATTTCGTCACACTGCACAAAGAGACCATCGCAAAGAAGTACCGTGACCGTGGGGTGCACGCGGAAGACAACCGAAGTTCTTAGAGAGCACAACTCCACTTTCTTGCGTTGGTCCAAAGAGTGAGTTCTGGCTAACCCCCCGGAAGAGGGATGTCCGAATGGAACACTCATATACGCCTTAGCACATGGCCCATCGACCAATCCGCGACTTATCAAGCATACGATATCAACGGATACACGTTCTACACAGAGGAGAAAGATATAAACAGTGATGACCAAAACTCAAGGGTGACGATGGAAGCCATGATCGGGAATGTAATTGAAAGATATTACAGAAGGGTCGAAGAGATATGGGAGCTTAACTACTCTGGATTGCATAGGGCAACGATGTTCCGTGTCAGATGGGCTAAGAATGTACAGAGAGAAAACCGACATTTCACTACCATGTGTATACCGACTCCGATAGCGGTACCGTCAATGCCATCACCAAAAATGAGCCATGGGTACACGCTAAACACGTGACACAATGTTTCCTCATAACTGAACAGATCAACCCCAGCCGTGTTGTCACGAGGAGAAGCAAAAGGAGCATCGCCGGATTGGATGGGTCGCCAACAAGGAAGACTACGACCAGTACGGTGATCCGATGAGGGAAGATGATGCTGATGATGATGAAACAGACGTCAAAAGAAGAATGAAGACTACATTACCTACGAAAGACCGTAATCCCTGGAGAAGGAAAAGTCACGACCATGGGCTCAATTATTCGACAACGAACAAAAGTGGGAAGAAGATCAGTCTGAAGCGTCGTCGTCGCCCAAGCTAACAAACTAATCCACAATTTTTGTGTGTGTCTATTTTGTATACCGCCGTTAGTGGTCAAATGATGTAATATATATTATACTAATTATTATCCGGAGGGTAACAATGGTATTGCTCCAACGAAAGACCAAATAAAGGAGGGGAAGTGCAAAAGAAAGATAAGAAAAAGAAAAGTGCAAATGCAAGAAAAAGAAAAAGAAAAAGAAAGGAAGTTTTGCAAAATGAAATGAAAGAAAAAGAAAAAGGAACTAATAAGTTGTGGAAAATGAAATGAAAAAAATAAAAAGAAAAAGGAAGGATGTTTGTGGAATATGAGAAAAGAAAAAGAAAAAGTAAAAGAAAAAGAATAATAAAAATAAAAGGAGAAATAAAAATAAAATAAAAAGGAAGGAAGTTTGTGGAATATGAAAAATAAAAAGAAAAACAAAAAGAAAAAAAATAAATAAAAAAAATAAAAATAAAAATAAAAAAAATAAAAAAAAATGAAAAGAAAAAGAAAAAAAAGTTAGCAGTAGCGCGTTTTGGCTTGGGCAGCGCTATAGCTAACTTAGCTATAGCGCGTTTTGCCAAGACGCGCTATAGCTAAGAAAAATAAAAATAAAAATAAAAATAAAAAAGAAAAATAAAAGTTAGCAAGATGCTGCTTTTGGCTTTATGTGGCGCTATAGCTAACTTAGCTATAGCGCTGCTTGCCAAGACGCGCTATAGCTAAGTTGCCTACAGCACCAGTCCGCTAGCTCCTATCTCTTTCCTCTCTCTCACTCTCGCCGCGCGCTCGTCGATCCCCTTTTTTCTCTGCCGCACCGCCGACGCCACACAACCCACGCTGCCCCCGACGCCGCACCACCCACGCCGCCGCCGACGCCGGACTCGACCTTAGCCCCGACCCCGATGCCGGCCACCGACCCCACCGCCGGCAACCGACCGTGACCCCCTCCCGCTCTGGTACGGCCTCAAGCTGACCTCTTCCTTCCTCTCCTGCATCGCTGTGGTGCTATAACCCTCCCCGGTCTTCGTGGCGCTTGCACGCTGCCGCCGCTCTCCTGTAGCTCGCTGTCAGCGCCTAGGGGCGGCCGACGTGCACAGTAGCTTAGTGTCGACGCTGGCGTCCCCTGGTGCCTCCTCCTGCTACGCCTTGAGCTTGCGTTGGTTTTCCTCAAGAGGAGAGGGTGATCTGACAAAGTGTAGCGTAAGTATTTCCCTCAGCTTTGAGAACCAAGGTATCAATCCAAGAGGAGGCTCCTCAAAAGTCCCACGCACCTACACAAACAAACTGAGAACTCGCAACCAACGCAATAAGGGGTTGTCATCCCTTCACGGCCACTTCATGCAAAGTGAGATCCGATAAAGATAGTATGATAAGATAAATATATTTTTGGTATTTTATAATATAGATGCAAAAAGTAAAGATGCAAATAAAAGT
Source organism: Aegilops bicornis (assembly GCA_021605145.1). Classification (NCBI taxonomy): domain Eukaryota; kingdom Viridiplantae; phylum Streptophyta; class Magnoliopsida; order Poales; family Poaceae; genus Aegilops; species Aegilops bicornis. Next base: position 154,135,303 of record CM038674.1, on the reverse strand, counting down.
AGATTGGAAACAAGTATGAGAAGAGATAGACCCGGGGGCCATAGGTTTCACTAGTGGCTTCTCTCAAGATAGCATAGGTATTATGGTGGATGAATAAATTACTGTCGAGCAATTGATAGAAAAGCACATAGTTATGAGATTATCTAGGCATGATCATGTCTATATGCATCACGTCCATAACAAGTAGACCGACTCCTGCCTGCATCTACTACTATTACTCCACACATCGACCGCTATCCAAAGATGCATCTAGAGTATTAACTTCATAAGAACAGAGTAACGCATTAAGCAAGATGACATGATGTAGAGGGATAAACTCATGCAGTATGATATAAACCCCATCTTGTTATCCTCGAGGGCGACAATACAATACGTGCCTTACAACCCTTTCTGTCACTGGGTAAGGACACCGCAAGATTGAACCCAAAGCTAAGCACTTCTCCCATGGCAAGAAAAGATCAATCTAGTAGGCCAAACTAAACCGATAATTCAAAGAGACTTGCAAAGATAACTTAATCATACATAAAAGAATTCAGAGAAGATTCAAATATTATTCATAGATAAACTTGATCATAAACCCACAATTCATCGGATCTCGACAAACACACCGCAAAAAGAGATTGCATCGAATAGATCTCCACAAGAGAGGGGATGAACATTGTATTGAGATCCAAAAAGAGAGAAGAAGCCATCTAGCTAATAACTATGGACCCGTAGGTCTGTGGTAAACTACTCAAAATTCATCGGAGGGGCAAGGATGTTGATGGAGAGGCCCCCCGTGCTTGATTCCCCCTCCGGCAGAGTGCCGGCGAAGGCCCCAAGATGGGATCTCGCGAATACAGAAGGTTACGGTGGTGGAAATTGTGTTTCGTGGTGCCCCCGGGTGTTTTCGGGGTACGTAGGTATATATAGGAAGAAGAAGTACGTCGGTGGCCGCCCGAGGGGCCCACGAGACAGGGGGCGCGCCCTCCTATCTCGTGGAGGCTCCGGTTGCTTCTTGACTTGCACTCCAAGTTCTCCGATCACGCTCGTGAGAAAATCATGTTCCCGAAGGTTTCATTCCGCTTGTACTCCGCTTGATATTCCTTTTCTTGAAATCGAAATAGGCAAAAAACAACAATTACAGGCTGGGCCTCCGGTTAGTAGGTTAGTCCCAAAAATGATATAAAAGTGGAAAATAAAGCCCGGTATGGTCCAAAACAGTAGATAAAGTAGCATGGAGCAATAAAAATTATAGATACGTTGGAGACGATCAAGCATCCCCAAGCTTAATTCCTGCTCGTCCTCGAGTAGGTACATGATAACAAGAGAATTTTTGATGCGGAGTGATACTTTGGCATAATTTCAATGTAAATCCTCTTAATTGTGGTATGAATATTCAGATCCGAAAGATTCAAGACAAAAGTTCATATTGACATAAAAATAATAATACTTCAAGCATACTAACTAAGCAATTATGTCTTCTCAAAATAACATGGCCAAAGAAAGTTATCCCTACAAAATCATATAGTCTGGCTATGCTCCATCTTCCCACACAAAATATTTAAATCATGCACAACCCCGATGACAAGCCAAGCAATTGTTTCATACTTTAACATATTCAAAACTTTTTCAATCTTCACGCAATACATGAGCGTGAGCCATGGATATAGCACTATCTCTCAGGAATAGAATGGTGGTTGTGGAGAAGATAAAAAGAGGGAAGATAGTCTCACATCAACTAGGCATATCAACGGGCTATGGAGATGCCCATCAATAGATATCAATGTGAGTGAGTAGGGATTGCCATGCAACGGATGCACTAGAGCTATAAGTATATGAATGCTCAATAAAAGAAACTAAGTGGGTGTGCATCCAACTTGCTTGCTCACGAAGACCTAGGGCATTTGAGGAAGCCCATCATTGGAATATACAAGACAAGTTCTATAATGAAAAATTCCCACTAGTATATGAAAGTGACAAAATGAGAGACTCTCTATCATGAAGATCTTGGTGCTACTTTGAAGCACAAGTATGGTAAAAGGATAGTAGCATTGCCCCTTCTCTCTTATTCTCTCATTTTTTTTCTTTTTTTTTCTTTGGGCCTTTTCTTTTCTTTTTATGGCCTCTTTTTTTATCTTTTTTTTTATTTTTCGTCCGGAGTCTCATCCCGACTTGTGGGGGAATCATAGTCTCCATCATCCTTTCCTCACTAGGACAATGCTCTAATAATGATGATCATCACACTTTTATTTTCTTACAACTCAAGAATTACAACTCAATACTTAGATCAAAATATGACTCTATATGAATGCCTCCGGCGGTATACCGGGTTATGCAATGAAACATGAGTGACATGTATGAAAGAATTATGAACGGTAGCTTTGCCACAAATACGATGTCAACTACATGATCATGCTAGCAATATGACAATGATGGAGCGTTTCATAATAAACGGAACGGTGGAAAGTTGCATGGCAATATATCTCGGAATGGCTATGGAAATGCCATAATAGGTAGGTATGGTGGCTGTTTTGAGGAAGATATATGGTGGGTGCATGATACCGGCAAAAAGTGCGCGGTATTAGAGAGGCTAGCAATGGTGGAAGGATGGGAAAAGTGTGTATAATCCATGGACTCAACATTAGTCATAAAGAACTCATATACTTATTGCAAAAATCTAGAAGTTATCAAAGCAAAGTATTACACGCATGCTCCTAGGGGGATAGATTGGTAGGAAAATACCATCCCTCGTCCCCGACCGCCACTCATAAGGAATACAATCAATAAATAAATCATGCTCTGGGTTCATCACATAACGGTTCACCATACGTGCATGCTAAGGGAATCACAAACTTCAACACAAGTATTCTTTAAATTCACAACTACTCAACTACCATGACTCTAATATCACCATCTTCATATCTCAAAACAATTATCAAGCATCAAACTTTTCTTAGCATTCAACGCACTCAAAAGAAAGTTTCACATATCTTGAATACCAAGTATATTAATATTTAAGCAAATTACCATGCTATTAACGACTCTCAAAATAATCTAAGTGAAGCATGAGAGATCAATAGTTTCTTTAAAACAAATATACCACCGTGCTCCAAAAGATCTAAGTGAAGCACTAGAGCAAAAATTATCACGCTCAAAAGGTATAGGTGAAGCACTATGAGCAAAACTATCAAGCTCAAAAGATATAAGTGAAGCACATAGAGTATTCTATCAAATTCCAATTTATGTATGGCTCTCTCAAAAGGTGTGAACAGCAAGGATGATTGTGTTAAACTAAAAAGCAAAGACTAATATAACACACGACGCTCCAAGCAAAACACTTATCATGTGGTGAATAAAAATATAGCCCCAAGTAAAGTTACCAATGAACGAAGATTTAAAGAGGGATGCCTTCCCGGGGCATCCCCAAGCTTAGGCTTTTGGCTATTCTTGAATATATTGGGGTGCCATGGGCATCCCCAAGCTTAGGCTCTTGCCACCCTTTATTCCATAGTCCATAAAAGCTTTACCCAAAACTTGAAAACTTCCCAACATAAGACTCAATAGAAATCTCGTGAGCTCCGTTAGAGAAAGAAAACAAAAGACTACTTTAAGGTACTGTAATGAACTCATTATTTACTTATATTTGTGTTAAACCTACTGTATTCCAACTTCTCTATGGATTATGAACTATTTTACTAGCCATAGATTCATCAAAATAAGCAAACAACACACGAAAAACAGAATCTGTCAAAAACAGAACAGTCTGTAGTAATCTGTAACTAACGCAAACTTCTGGAATTACAGAAAATCTACCAAAATTAGAAGACCTAGACAATTTGTTTATTGATCAGCAACAATTGGAATCACTATTTTATCACGTTCTGGTGATTTTTAACAATTCGGGCACTGAGCGCAAAGTTTCTGGAAATTACAGCAAGATCAAATAACTATCATCCAAGAAGATCCAATAGGTTTAACTTGCCACAAGCACTAATTAAAACATAAAACCAAATCTAAACAGAGGCTAGATGGATTATTTATTTCTAAACAGAAACAAAAATAACAAAAAAAACATAAAGAAAATTGGGTTGCCTCCCAACTAGCGCTATCGTTTAACGCCCCTAGCTAGGCATAAAAGCGAGGATAGATCTAGGTAGTGCCGTAGTAATAAGATAGATCGGTGAAACTCATTTCATATTCTCTATGTTCGGCAGCAAGTTCTCTTTGAGGCAAGCAAAAGTAATCAAAAGGGCTAAATTTAATAGGGCAAAAATCCCCAAGATCAATTTTAGGAGGTATAGGTTCCTCTTTCGGCCCTTCATAATGCACAACCAATTCATCATTATAAGCGTTCTTTGATGTAACCTTGTGAGTCTACACTCAAGAGAGTATCCTAACTCATTATTTCGAATAGCCAAATCATCATTAAGTTCAGAGATTCTATCAATTAAAATATTGGTTGGCACCTTTTTTGTAAGGTTTTCATTGAAAGCAACATAGTCTAGAGATTGAAAACGCATAATTTCTTATTGATCAAAGAGGATAGATTCTATGGGAGGACGGCCGGCGTCCACCCTATAATGCGCAAAGATATCTTTGGCCTCTTTTATTATAAATCTTAATTCATGAGCCAAAAAGATAGTAGCGGCACGCTTAACAGAGGAGTGTTCGATATTAGAAAATTCTAGGAAAATCCTTTGTATAGAAGGGTGCATATGCATAAATTGCCTTTCAAGTTCAATGATAAGCATGGCAATGGCGTCATAAGACTACTAGTTCTATGAAGAATAGAACTGCCCATAGAGGGCAAAGCACCGCACAAGTAAAGAAATCTTGAATAACTTCTTTTCCAATAATATTACCACTACCGACTCGAAATCTCTTTGTATGATAGGTAGGGGATTCTTCAGCAGGAGCATCAGAATTTTCTATGATATTGTTATCGCCCATATCAGCGATAACTTCCCCAATTTCAGACATAGCGACAAACAAGCGATCCAACACACGAGCAACCAAGAGGATGAGGAAAAGGCAACGGGAAAAAGAGGAGGAGATTGGGAAAGAGAGGGCGAATAAAACAGCAAGGGTGAAGTGGGGGAGAGGAAAACGAGAGGCAAATGGAAAATAATGTAAATGCGAGGGAGATAGGTTTGTGATGGGTACTTGGTATGTCTTGACTTGAGCGAAGACCTCCCCGGCAACGGCGCCAGAAATCCTTCTTGCTACATCTTGAGCTTATGCTGGGTTTTCTCAAGAGGAGAGGGTGATGCAGCAAAGTGTAGCATAAGTATTTCCCTAAGTTTTGAGAACCAAGGTATCAATCCAGTAGGAGGCTCCTCAAAAGTCCCACGCACCTACACAAACAAAATGAGAACTCGCAACCAACGCAATAAAGGGGTTGTCAATCCCTTCACGGCCACTTGCGAAAGTGAGATCTAATAAAGATAGTATGATAAGATAAATATTTTTTTGGTATTTTATAATATAGATGCAAAAAGTAAAGATGCAAATAAAAGTAGGTTGGAAACAAGTATGATAAGAGATAGACTCGGGGGCCATAGGTTTCACTAGTGGCTTCTCTCAAGATAGCATAGGGATTACGATTGGGTGAACAAATTCTTGTCGAGCAATTGATAGAAAAGCGCATAGTTATGAGATTATCTAGGCATGGTCATGTATATAGGCATCACGTCCATAACAAGTAGACCGACTGCTGCCTGCATCTACTACTATTACTCCACACATCGACCGCTATCCAGCATGCATCTAGAGTCTTAACTTCATAAGAATGTAGTAACGACATTAAGCAAGATGACATGATGTAGAGGGATAAACTCATTCAATATGATATAAACCCCATCTTGTTATCCTCGATGGCAACAATACAATACGTGCCTTGCAACCCTTTCTATCACTAGGTAAGGACACCGCAAGATTGAACCCAAAGCTAAGCACTTCTCCCATGGCAAGAAAAGATCAATCTAGTAGGCCAAACTAAACCGATAATTCAAAGAGACTTGCAAAGATAACTTAATCATACATAAAAGAATTCAGAGAAGATTCAAATATTATTCATAGATAAACTTGATCATAAACCCACAATTCATCGAATCTCGACAAACACACCGCAAAAAGAGATTACATCGAATAGATCTCCACAAGAGAGGGGGAGAACATTGTATTGAGATCCAAAAAGAGAGAAGAAGCCATCTAGCTAATAACTATTGACCCGTAGGTCTGTGGTAAACTACTCACAACTCATCGGAGGGGCAAGGATGTTGATGTAGAGGCCCCCGTGCTTGATTCCCTCCCGTGAAAGTGCCGCGAAGGCCCCAAGATGGGATCTCGCGAATATAGAAGGTTACATGGTGGAAATTGTGTTTCGTGGTGCCCCAGGTGTTTTCGGGCACGAGGTATATATAGGAAGAAGAAGTACGCTTGGTCGCCTGAGGGGGCCCACGAGATGGGCGCGCCTATAGGGGGCGCTCCTATCTCGTGGAAGTCTCCGTTCTTGACTTGCACTCCAAGTTCTCTGGATCACGTTCGGTGAGAAACTCACGTTCCCGAAGGTTTCATTCCGTTTGGACTCCGTTTGATATTCCTTTTCTTCGAAATACTGAAATAGGCAAAAAAACAGCGATTCTGGGCTCGGCCTCTGGTTAGTAGGTTAGTCCCAAAAATGATATAAAAGTGGAAAATAAAGCCCAATATGGTCCAAAACAGTAGATAAAGTAGCATGGAGCAATCAAAAATTATAGATACGTTGGAGACGTATCATCTCCACCCCGTCCCTCAGTCTTTGATTGTTGAAGATCGACCCCGACCCCCTCAGCCTCGGTGACCCCTACCACGACGCTGACATCCTCAACCCCGACGATGACCCCCTCAGCCCCGGCGACCCCGACGCGCGGTGAGCCACCCCATCCCTCTTCTTGATCCTGATCAGAATAGGTAGCTGATTTGATAGCATAGTAGTCCCATTTGTTGTACCGGTATTGTGCATTTGCAAGTATTCTTCTTAGTCATATGCTAGTGATTAGCAATTTCTGCATTTATCATGAGCTAACAAATACTAGTGTTTACATCTCATATTCATATGGAGATGTTCTAGCAGTGTAGAGTTGTGCATCCATGTCTAGACTACAAGCCTTTTGCAAGCTATGTTGAACCTCATGATGTACTGAACTAGCATCTATCAATCGCTGCAGAAAGCAACAATCATTTCCGCTTATGGTATCAGCAAGATCATGCATAAGAAAATACTAGTGTTTCTACCAATATGAAAGATTGCACCAGTGCCAGTTTGAATGTTAGATAGCCCATAGTGCTAATATAAATCTGTGTGTTATTTTACTGGAATGTATGGTGTGCCAGCAGTGGCATATGGTACTGCTCACGCTACACTGTGATGAAAAGTACCACTTTTGCTATGGTAAATTGGTAGTGCAGATGGTAGTGAAATGCTACTTCAGCACATACTGCTTATTGTCAGGGAAACCGATTGCAAGTGACCTATGTTTTGCCGGAAATTTTGATTCATTTCCATTCCGGCAAATTTGAGGCGCTCTATATGTGCACTTTCTAGCAAAGGTCATGTCGAAATTTTCCGTGAATTTCGGCATGACTTGTGCTAGAAAGTTGGACATATCGAGTGCTCGAGATTTGTCGCGACGGGAATGAAACGACATTCAGGCAAAACAAAGGTCACTTTTTTGTCATTATTCACTTTATTATATAAAGCTCGATAATTAAACGACTATGACATTGAACCCTAGGAAACATGACCGACACTGATGAGGCCGGAGGTTCCCAGTCCCAATTAGGTCGAGCACACGCCTACCTCGACTTTCTAGCGGATCAAGAGAGACAGCAAGCTGGGTGTCAGGACCCCCTTGTCATGATGGAGGACGATGGTGGTTGCGCCGGCGCCGACACTGATGCCACCAATGACACCGGCACTGAGACTGGCACTGATGATGTTGCTAACTACAACATGGAAGGTGGGACCTCCCAAGCCAGTGAAGGAAAGAAGGAAAAGAGGACACGCCGCCCAAATGAGATCGACACCGAAGATCGGTGGTCACGGGCGGTGCACCTCGGCGAAGTTCGAGCCAATAGAGCCATGGAAGTGGCAACGTGTTACGGCAACCAACTAGCATGCATCCTACGGGATACCGCTAACATCAGCACCACAAAAATACAGAAGAATGAACATTTGAAGAAGCTGCTCCTAACTAGGTTGCACGCAAGATTCCTGTTCCCCGGTCGGAATGACAATGTCGACCCATGGGATGATGATGCCATGAAAAAAATCAACAATAAAGCCCTAGGGAAGTTTAGCAACGCATATATCGCTTGGAAAACTAGGGTGAAAAAGGCGATTGAAGTAGTCCATGAAACCTACGCCAAGATTGTTGCGTATAATCCAAAATTACGATAGAGGACTTTGAAAAGTTCAAGGAGACTTGCAATGAAGAAGCTGCCAAGGCCAGGTCGGAGAGAGGCAAGCAGCTGCAGGCAAAGAACATGGGGAACCATAGCTATAGAAGTCGTGGTTACACGGGAAAGAGGCCCGTGTGGGCTAAGGAGGATGCAGAACGTGAACGTCAGGGGATCCCAAACCCATTGGCTGAGTTCACCGACCAGTAGGAGTACGACTTCATCAGGGCCCGATTCTCGTGGGACCCCCAAAAAAAGATTTTTTACCACCTTACATATTAGCTTCTGATCAATGAAGTCTACTACATTCTAGTCGCATTCGCAAATGATTCATGGTCCATTTTGCAGAGAGAGCAACACAAGCTTGCGGCCGAAAGCGACTCTTTGACTCAGTCGACTTAGTCATCGGCGAAGTACAAGTGGCACACTCCTTTCGACCGGGCCATGAACATAATGATGGGACACCCGCCGGGCCAGCGGTCGCAATATGGACGTGTCCATGGTGCCGGGGACGACACCACATGGAAGTACTATTATAACGAGGACCCCGAGGCTAAAAGACAGAGAAAGAAGTTCAGTCAAGTGACTATCGACGAGATGGTGGCGCGGCCGATGGGGAAAACTAAAGCTGAGGCAATCCATGAAGTGGTAGCTCCCTGTAGACATGATATGGCGGCTGCCTTTACAAGCTTGATTCCAACTGTGGTCACCTGGGTACAACAAAATCCAAACGCGCCACCAACTGATTTTCCCATGCCCAGCTTCACCGGGAGCAACTCAATGAACACCGCGCCCATACCCGCATTCTAGTATGGCAACAAGACCCGCAGCTACTCCAAAGACTGCCTCGCACCCAGCTCTCATAGCAGCCCTAGCTCCGTCTCTGGCTTGAATGTCGGGCCGTCGACATTGGCTGAGCTAGATGCCCTCACGGTAAATACTCGTCGCACCCTCATGAACTAAAATAATTAATTAATCTTCAGTTGCCGTTCTTTTTGGATCTCTGACGCCGCACGTATATGTCTTTGTAGGCCGACTCCACTCCGTGCACCCTCCTTTACAACATGAAGAGCGGGTTGGTGGATGTGGGGAAGGTTACTATACTGAAGCCCAAGGATCGATTGTTCCACCACCGGCAGATGCCTGATAACGCCTTAAGGGTCTCCGTGGCGAGTGTGAAAGCGTGCTATGAGGGTTTCCCTCGTCCGATACAAATCGATGGAGAGGATGACGAGACCCCAAAAAAAATTTGGCTAATGAAAAAATTGGCCGATCCTGTGGCCGAAAAATCTTCTTCGTGTCGAGGTGGCCGGGAGCACACCAACGGGGCCTCAGGAAGGTATGACCACAACCCCACCTACACAAGTACAACCATCGTCTGTGCTGATTGCTGAGATCAAGAGACACAAGGAAGGAGGGCCAACCGTTCCGGCAGATGATGCCATCTGCCCCATGGATATGGATCATGACATGGAGGAGGCCGATGACCCTCTCCAGTATCACAATACCGGCTTTGACAACAAAGTAACAATGAGTCAACCATATGAATATGAGATGCATGTACCAGAGCCGGAACGTCCTCAGGAGTGCAAGAAGTCTTTGTTCATGCAATCCTCGCAGGACACGCCTCCAGATGCCGGTTCCACCCAAGCTCAACTAATTAGCCAGAGTCGTCCAATGCTAAGCCCGACAACACTAGGGGTGGTGCTCAGGGAGGGTCTGACAGACCCACCAGCACCTCAGCCCACCAAGAAGAAGCAGAGGAAGAGACCGACGGCGAGAAAATCCAATAAAGCTGTCAATGTTGGTTCTAGCAGCCATCTGCCTTCGACCAAGGTTGACAGTGTACCGATGAAACATGCGCCATTAATCCATGTCGCGAGAGAGCCTATGGTACCGGGGAATGCACTAGCTGCCATAACAGGGGATCTCAGGAGACTCCATGACCATTTGCTTTTGACAGAGAGAAGCCTCCTCGCCTCGGATGATCTAGGATACCCACTTTATACGGTTCATGTGCCGAGCAGTTGCAAGATGTACGTCCACACATGCCCATGGACCTCTTCTTCCTAAGGTTTGATTACATCTTCCAGATGTTTCAAATGAGGACACTCGATTTTCGTTAAATGCAAGTATGTCGCTGCACATGAACTACATCGTCAGGAGAGAGAAAGTCACCGGTCTTGCGGTCGCGGACCCATACTACATGCATGAGGACTTCTTGTGAATCAACGACGCCAACCGTCAATATGCGAGTCAGTACATCGAAGAATTCTTGATCAGGAATAAGGACAAAGAAACGATTCTCCTACCTTATCATCCCGGGTAAGTCATCCGCGGATAGCACTATAACACATACATCCTTTCGTGCATTTCAATAATAACTTTGCACGCATGGAGGTTAACTTAATCGTGTATTTTGCGCAGCGGGGGGTGTAGTCGTGCAGTTCTCATCGTTCTTTACCCGCGTTACTCCCGCGCTCTATATTTGGACCCGTCGAAGAACACACAGAAGAAAGATTACACACACATAAAGTATGTTCTAGAAAGAGCTATGCTGGGCTTCAGCATGCGGGGTGGCTACATCCAATGCCAAAAAAAGAAATAAGGTCGGGCTCTGTTTCGGCCTCAAGACTGAGTTCTGTTGCATCCAGCAACCGGCAAGAAATGAGAACGATAGATTCTACGTCATCCATCTACTGATGGAGTACAGAAGGGATGTGCAATCACTTTGCATGAAATCTTCATCCGGTACCCATATCCAGAGATGGGCCGAAGCCTTTGGAGCCGTGCCGGATAATCAACTTCGAAATGGTTTCTACCGGATCGAGCAGGAAATTGCGTCCATCATCATGCAAGATGTCCTCGAAGAGAATCGGATGTTCTACAGAGGCCCAATATCGCGAGCTGACGTCCGAACCCGCATTGCCCTACAGCGTCAGGACATGCCGCCTTTCACTAAGCTTGGGTCCACCCTCGCGGATATGGACAGATGGGAAGAGTGCACTTCTTGAAAACAATGTGTCTGTTTAGTTATTTGTTACTTCTGTACGACGAAACTTCGAATGTCTAAGTACGACGAAACTATTAGATGCATGGTGCCGCGCTCTAGTTAATTACTTTCGGTACGATGAAATTTGTTAACTATGTTTACTATATATGTTGCTTCTATTTCATAACTGGTTCGTTGAATTGGCGTCATGATATATATATATATATATATATATATATATATATATATATATGTGTGTGTGTGTGTGTGTGTGTGTGTGTGTGTGTGTGTGTGTGTGTGTGTGTGTGTGTGTGTGTGTGTGTGTGTGTGTGTGTGTGTGTGCATCTCCGGCGGTATATAGATCAACGATGGCGAAGAAGTGGTATGCCGTGTATGTAGGGCATGTTCCGGGTGTGTATGATGAGTGGCTAGGGTGTCAGGCCCAAGTCTCTGGCTTCTCCAGTGGAAGATAGAAAGGGTTTGATAGCAGAGCAGAAGCCGAAGCTAGTTACTTGATATTCATTGCACAATAGGGGATACAGAACTAGCGCCGCTGCAAAAACTACATAATACCGCTTTTGATCATCGTGATCGCTCTTATCTCGTATGCCATAGTTTAGGTAGATGATGAAACATGTGTCTACTGTGACAATGTAAGAGACATGTGATCATTAACTTGTATCGCTATTTCGAGATAATGATGAGATCGACATTATTTGTGTTCGATAATGATGATATGATGAGACTATGTTATACCGCTTCGATGATGATGACGAGACATTCTTTTTCATATAGTTTCAATGTATGTGTATGTTGTAATTGTATAAAACCTGTAAAAATACGAATACAACAAATTGAAAACAAGAAAATACTAGCAATAGCGTGGGGTTTTGGAGTAGTAGCAGCGTTGGCTTACCACTAGCGTTGGTTGTAGGGGCACGCTACTAGTATTAGCAGTAGCGATGGACAGATGCGTGCTACTCCTAGATATAGGTAGCAGTAGCGCTGGTTCAAACAAGCGCTACTGCTAAAAATAGCTGTAGCGTTGTAGCAGTAGCGCGCCTGCCCTCGCTACTAATATCAAAAAAACCAACGCTACTGGTAATGGTTTTCCTAGTAGTGTATGTACTCTGCTTCACACGTAGATCTCGCCACGACGCTCTGCTTGGAACTGCACCAACTGACAGCTCCACCATTCAATATAAATACATAGTCGGTTTGCGACTTAGAGTCATCCGGATCAGTGCCAAAGCTTGCATCAACGTAACCATTTACGACAAGCTCTTTGTCACCTCCATAAACGAGAAACATATCCTTAGTCCTTTTCAGGTATTTCAGGATGTTCTTGACCGCTGTCTAGTCATCCACTCTGGATTACTTTGGTACCTCCTGCTAAACTTATAGCAAAGGCACACATCAGTGCAGTACACGCATTGCATACATGATAGAACCTATGGCTGAGGCATAGGGAATGACTTTCATTTTCTCTCTATCTTCTGCGGTGGTCGGGCATTGAGTCCGACTCAACTTCACACCTTGTAACACGTGCAAGAACCCTTTCTTTGACTGATCCATTTTGAACTTCTTCAAAACATTATCATGGTATGTGCTTTGTGAAAGTCCAATTAAGCTTCTTGATCTATCTCTATAGATCTTGATGCCCAATATATAAGCAGCTTCACCGAGGTCTTTCATTGAAAAATTCTTATTCAAGTATCCTCTTATGCTATCCAAAAATTATGTATTATTTCCAATCAACAATATGTCATCCAAATATAATATTAGAAATGCTATAGAGCTCCCACTCAGTTTCTTGTAAATACAGGCTTCTCCAAAAGTTTGTATAAAACCATATGCTTTGATCACACTATCAAAGCGTATATTCCAACTCCGAGATGCTTGCACTAGTCCATAAATGGATCGCTAGAGCTTGCACACTTTGTTAGCACCATTAGGATCGACAAAACCTTCTATTAGCATCATATACAACTCTTCCTTAAGATATCCATTAAGGAATGCAGTTTTGACATCCATTTGCCAAATTTCATAATCATAAAATGCGGGAATTGCTAACATGATTCAGACAAACATAAGCATTGCTACGGGTGAGAAGGTCTCATTGTAGTCAACTCCTTGAACTTGTCGAAAACCTTTCACAACAAGTCGAGCTTTGTAGATAGTAACATTACCGTCAGCGTCAGTCTTCTTCTTGAAGATCCATTTATTCTCTATGGCTTGCCGATCATCGGGCAAGTCAACCAAAGACCACACTTTGTTCTCATACATGGATCCCATGTCAGATTTCATGGCCTCAAGCCATTTCGCGGAATCTGGGCTCATCATCGGTACCTCATAGTTCGTACGTTCGTCATGGTCAAGTAACATGACCTCCAGAACAGGATTACCGTACCACTCTGGCACGGAGTGTACACTACTAGGGAAAACCTTATACACGTAACTTTAGCGATGGCGCTTGTTAAAAAAGGGCGCTAGTGCTAAATAGCAGTAGCGCGTGCAGGATAAATGCACTACAGATACACACGCAAAAGTAGCGCGTCTGTCTTCAAATGCGCTACTACTAAAATTCTCACTACTAAGCCGATAGGCTACACTTAGTAGTAGCGTTCTTATAGAAACCGCGCTACCACTAAGTTTATTGTAGCAGCGCGTTTACGTAGAAAGGCGCTACTGCTAATGAAAAGAAAATAAATCAAAAAACAAATACAAAAGTAAATGAAAATGAAAGAAATAGAAAAAGGAGAAAGGAAAAAAAATAAAATGTAAAGAAAAATAAATGAGAAAAGAAAAAAAGGAGAAAGGCTTAGCAAGATGCTGCTTTGTGAAACGCGCTTATAGCTAACTTAGCTATAGCGCTGCTTTGAACGCTACCGCTATGTTTGACTTAACAAGCGGTTTTCCTCCCCCGGCCACTACTTCTCCCGCAAATACCTCGCCCCACTTCGCCGCCATGTCCCCAATTCACCGTCGCCCCACTTCGCCGCCGTCTCCTGCCGACGTCGACGCCCCCGGAGCCCCCCAGAGCCGCGCGCCGTCGACGCCACCGGAGCTGCGCGGCCTCATCAACGCTACTGGAGCCGCCGTCGGTGCCACCGGAGCCACCCTCGACGCCCCTGCCTCCCTCGCCACAACTGCCTCCCTCGCCACAACTGCCTCCCTCGTCCTCACCGGAGACGCCCCTGCCTCCCTCGCCACCACCGGAGCCATCCTCTGTAAGCACCCCTCCTCTCTCTCTCTCATGCATAGCACAAACATTGGACATATTACTAACTAGCTAGGTTAACTAGTTTAATTAAGTTAATTATCTAGGTTAGTGCAAAAAATTAGTTAGGGCTTTGACAGAGAACTAGTTAGGTTAACTAGTTTAATTAGGTTAATTATCTAGGTTAAGAAAAAATTTATTTAGGGCTTTGATTGAGAACTAGCTAGGTTAACTGGTTTAATTAGGTTAATTATCTAGGTAAACTAGGTTAACAAGCTAGGTTAACTAACTAGCTAGGTTAAATAGCTAGGTTAATTAGGTTCGCTAGGTTAGAGGAAAAATTTATTTTAGAGCAATAGGTCAGAAGGGTTAGAGAAATGGAATTCCTTTGCAATTTAATTGGGTTCTGTCCTAGGCAGAGAAGGGTTAAGAGGAAATAATGTGTGTGTGTGTGTGTGTGTGTGTGTGGGTGAGAGAGGAATAGGTAGAACCAAATTTGGGTTCTGTCCTAGCTAGAGAAGTGTTTAGTAAGATCATTTTGCAAAGGTTTTTGATTTTTGAAAAGACCACTATTTTTCTAGGAAAATAATTTAGGCAAGTTTTATTTTAAAGATGTTCCCTTCCTAGACTTTTATTGTTGATTATATCTTTTCATTGAAGTAGTCATGTTATATCTTTTCATTGAAGTGGTTCGACTGTGCCCAAGTGGCCTTTTGTTGTTTCGAGGGAATGAAGCCGAGTGGACTATGTTTTGCCGGAATGTTGATTCATTTCCGTTCCGGCAAATTTTAGGTTCTCGATTTGTCCACTTTTTAGCAAAGGTCATGCCGAAATTCTTCGTGAATTTTGGCATGACGTGTGCTACAAACTAGGACATATCGAGTGCCCGGGATTTGCTGCACCGGGAAGGAGTCAATGTTCCTGCAAAACATAGGCCTTTTTTATGTCATTATTCATTTTATTAGGTCTAGAATTAATTGACTAGATTTAATCGTAGGAAACATTGCTAGCAACGATGAAGGACAGGGTTCTGGTGATTGCGACAACTCTACCTGGCGGCAAACGAATTTTTGAGCCTTGCCGATGATCAACGGATGTTGTTTGCTGGGCCCACCTATCGCATCGGAGACTGAGGCCGACATCCAGACCGGCGCTGAGACTGAGACTGGCGCCGATACTAGCGGAGCCAGTACAGAACCGAAAGCAAAGAGGTAATGGTGCCCAAACCAGCTTATGACTACTAGACTGGTGGTCACGGAGATGGACGACGTCATTTTCGAGCCAACAACGCCCGAGGAAGCGCGATTGTGCTACGTCAATCAAATAGGCTGCATCGTATGGACAACCGCCACCATGAACGATGAGAAACTAAAGAAGATAGATAATATGAGGCCCTCCCTCCTAAAGAAGCTACACCAGATATTCTTGTTCCCGGGCCGGGATGAAAAGGAATATAAAAATCCAGATAAGGACCCGACAATGAAGAAGATAAAACAACACGCCATGACCAAGTTTAGCGACGCGTTGGCCGCCTGGAAAGCAAGGGTGAAACATCGGATCGTCAACAAAAAGGAACCCTACTCCGAGATTGTAAAGGATAATATGACAATCACGGAAGAGTAGTTTGAAATATTCAAGGTAGCTTGCGAGGCCGAAGCTACCAAAAAAAGTCGAATTACATGAAGGTGCTTCAACAGAGGAACATGGGGTGCCACCACCTCGGAAGCCGTGGTTACGGCTGGAAGAGGTCCATATGGGCCAAGGAGGACGCGGAACGCGAAATTCTGGGCATCCCAGACCCCTTGGAGGACTTCACCGTCCCGCAGGAGCGTGATGTCCTGAGGGCACGACACCATTGGGACTCGGTCAAGAAGGTTTTCAAGATGGACCCGGTCACAATGGAGTTCATGAGACTGCTGGTAATTTTAGTTTCTGATCAACTCGACTGCACGTTTAGTCATATTTGTAAATGATCCTTGTTCCTTTTGCAGAGAGAGCAGCACAGGATTGCGGCCGAAAGCGACTCACCGTCTGAGGCGTTGGTGAGGCCCAAGTGGGACACTCCATTCAACTGGGCGTTGACCATGTTGAAAGGACTCCCGGTGGACACTCGGCCGTCGTATGGACGCGTGCACGGTGTCGGAGACGGTGCCACGTGGAAGAAGTACTACCGTGAGACCACGGAGGAGAGAAAGGAAAGAGGGAGGTTAACTGAAGAAAACATCGACAAGAAGGTTGAGATTCCGATTGAGAAGAAATCAGCTGAGACAGTCGCAAGAGTGGTAGCTGCCGCAAAACAGGTGATTGCAGATATGTCTAGTGTCTTGGTTCCGGCCGTTTTCAATTGGAGCAGGCAAAATCCAGGAAAAATATGCAGCGGACTTTCCCCTTGCCAACTTCTTCGGGAGTAGCTCTACTAGCGTTTCACCCGCACCTGCACCTGCCCCCGCACTGCTCCTCGACTCGCACATGCTCCCCGCGACCGGCCTCGTGACTTGCTCCTGCACCGGCTCCTGCACCGGCTCCCACACCTGCTCATAGCAGCCCGTCCTCCGTCTTGGATGTGCTCGGTGGTGCTTCGTCTTTGGCTGAGCTCGACGCCCTCATGGTATCTGTCACACTGGCCCTCTTCAATAAATGTATAATCTCCCGTTTCTGTTGCCTTTCGGATGTCTCACGTCGCAGACATGTCTTTCCAGGCCGATGTAACCCCGTGCACCATATTGTACACCATCGGTCACGAGAAGGTGGACATGGGGAATGCGACGATAATGAAGCCGAAGGAACCATTGTTCCACAGCCGGCCGATCCCCCCTGACGTCTTCAAGGTTTTCGTGGTCAGTGTCAAACCGGGCCACGAGAATTTGGCTCCTCCGGTACTAGGGGGGATGATGATGAGACCCCGCGGCGGCTTGGTAGTTGCAATGGGTCGGTCCTGTTGTGGCCGAAGAGTCTGCTTCGTCTGGAGGCGGCCGGGAGCACACCCATGAGCACACAGCCTCAGCAAGGTATGAACATCAACACCCCACCTACCCAATTAGCGTCGGCTATCGTGCTGGGTGATAGCGGACGGGGTGAGGAAGAGGCTCCATTAGTAGCTGATGACGTCGCCATAGATGAGGATGATGATGACGATGACACTGAACAGTATCGCAATACTGGCGCCTATGATGAGTACTCAGGGTTTGAGCATCATGAGTCACTGCCCGAATTGCCGACTCCGGAGGCTGAACATATTATAGACGAACTTCCAGTAGGAAAGAAGCATAGGAAGAGACGGAGGAAAGGCAACAAAGTTGCTTCTACGATCCATCCACCTCAGCAGCCTCGGGTTCAAGACCGTATATGTCACATCCCTAGTCCTGGTATGACCTAGACTAGCTAGTCATGTGTGCATCATGTTTAAATTCCATTTAAATTTGAATTGGGGATTTGTGAAACCCTCAGAATCATTTCCGGAAATGACCCAAATAAAAATTGCTCCAAAAGGGTCCAAGAAAATGTTAATGTTGCTCTCTGAAAATATTGGTCAGAGGTAAAATTCTAACAAATATTTTCAGGAGCTCATAAATAATTATTTTGGCCATTTGGAATTAATGCATAATTATTTTCTTTGGATATATATATGTTATAAATAATATATGTCCAAAAATTATGCTAGTTGTTGAGGAGATCTAGAATAATACCACTAGCCAATACAAAAATTGGCATAAGAAAATACAATGGTTTAGTATTTTTACTAAATCAGAACAAACGTCAGAAAAATAGAAAACAGAAAATAAAATAGAAAGATAACCTACCTGGGCTTACCTGGCCGGTCCAGTGCACTGCCAGCCCATGAGGCCCAGGCGCCAGTCACCCCTAACCTCCTACCAGTAGGCAGGAGGGCGTGTGGCCACGGTGCGCACGCACGCCCTCGGCCAGCTCCTGCTTGCTGCTGCTGCTGGAGGCTGCTGCGAGCGCCACGCGACCCCCCCGGACCGCTCTCACTCCCCCACAGATCGATCCGGCCTCTGCTCCCTCCCCTCGCTCTTTCTCTCACAGTAGGCCAGCTGCCGTCGCCGCAACTCACCACCGACGCGCTCCCCACCGTCCCCTCGCCCCTCCGACGAGTCCACGAGCATCTCCGCGACTCCCTCGTCCTCTCCACCGAGTCACGCGACGCCGGACGCTATGCATCGCCGCCGCCCGCCATCGCCCGTCTTCTACCTTCGGCTGCCCCAGATCTCGGCGACCTCCACGCTGCCCTCGACGCGCTGCCTCGTCCCGCCTCATCTGTCCCTGTGGTGAGCTGCTGCACCTCCCCGCTCTTCCTTTTGCTGCCTCGAAGCCAAGCCTGCGCGCACTCAGCGAACTCCGCCGCCGCCCGTGCTCCGCTCCGCGAAGCTCCGTGAGCTCGGCGACCTCGCAGCCTCCCACCAGCTCCCCGGATGCGGACGACGGGCTACGCCCGGTGGTCTTCACGCGCCCGCACGCCGCCAGCGCAAGTCCGTGAAGTCGCCGCGCTATTGGTCGCCGCCGCCGTAACTCCGCTGGCTGACGTGGCTTTTTAGTTAGGCACTAATCCCCACCCATCGACATCGACATAAGGCCCAGCCGCCCTAATCTTTTAATTAGATTAGTATATAACCCTCGTTAACTAACCGGTCATCGACGTAGGACCCCACACGTCGGGTTGACCGGTGAGCTCGTTGACTTGCTGACGCAAGCATGACGCAGTGCTGATGCAATTATTTCTTTTCTGGATTTAAATAAATCAGGAATTCCAGAAATTAGCCAAAACTTCAAAACTTCATATAAATTCAATGTAGCTCAGATTGAAATAATTTATATATGAAAAATTATCAGAAAAATTCAATCTAACCATCTGTACCAGTTTCATGCATGACAAACAAACTTATACCTGCTGTATAAGTGAAACACTAAAATGGCATTTATAAAGAGCTTAAGTTGGAGTTGCATTTCAATTCTTGGTTCAAATGAACTTGAACCAAATGAATGCTAGTTGCATTAGCTCAAATAGCATCACATCTTCATGCCATGTTCATGCATCATATTGTTGCATATGCTTGTGTATTGATTGTTGGCACCGTTCCTTCTCGATAGGTCCAGCTCCGGAGAGTGCTCGAGAGTACCGTCTGTGAAGCGATTACCTCCCTTGTTGATTTACCGTGCAAGCAAACCCCCTTGTTCATTCCGATACAATCCTACTCTCTCGCCTCCCTGCTCTCGCTATTGCATTAGGACAACAACGATTCATCTGCTACTTTGTGCCGGTAATTGAACCCATTCCTCTGCATGACCTGTCATTGCCACAAAGAATAGTTGAAACCCACTAGCATGTGTAGGAGTTGATTGAGCCATGTTGTGTTCCTACCATGCCATGCCTGCTATTGCTTAGAGTCGTGTCGTCTGATTCATTGGGAATGAATTGGAGTGCAGTTCTATGTTACGATGTCGAGAGTGAAGTGTGTGAACACGATTTGGTAAAAGGTAGTGGTGAGAGGCCATGTAGGAGTACATGGTGGGTTGTCTCACCGGAACCGCCCTTAATCGAAGTTCTATGTATGTTGTCCAATGACTCGACATACTACCACACATTGGGCTCCGGGCGCCCAAGCCCTCTCGACTTATTAACCAACTTGGTCTCTGTCCGTGAGTCGCAACTAGTTTCGTGTGTTTGTAGGTAGTGCTATTTTTCATCGAGTGGCACCCGGCAGGGTGGGCTTGGGACAGACTAGGCATTGTGTGGCACGGTGTACCAAGTGGCACCGGATGGGGGCTTGAGAACCCTGCTCACATCGTTTGGGGCCGTGGCGACACCCCGGCCGGATCTCCTTGCGGATGGAACCCGAATAGGCGATAAACCTGGATTGGAGTCTTGTGTGGTTAGTCGTGTCGTGGCGACACCCTCGCCAAAGCTTCCGCTTGAAGGTTGCCGAGTTACATGACGTGTACATGGCCGTAAGTGGCGAGAGCGTGTGTGAAGAAGTACACCCTGTAGGGTTAACATGATCTATTCGAATAGCTGGGTCCGCGGTTATGGACTTGTTGGATGCTTACGTGGTACATAGACAACTTGAAGTGGATACCCTAAAATGCTCAAGACAAGTGTGAGTGCTATGGATGGCCTTCTCGTAGGCATACGGGGATGAATCCATAGTAGTGTATTGTGTGGTGATTAGTGGACCTGCAGCGCCTATATCACCTCAAAGAAGTTCTGGTAGTCGTAGAACAGGATAGCCATAGAGTCAAAGCTGGCTTGCTGCAACTAAACCCCACATTACCTTCTTGATACTAATGCATGTATAATAGGATCTGATGTAAGTCTTGCTGAGTACCTTTGTACTCCCGTTGCTTTATTTATGTTTTTGCAGCGGAGACCTCGGTCTTACTAGTGTTCCCGTGGGCTTCAACGAGTAGCTTGTACCTCAGCTACGATCTTGATCGGATGTTGTAGATAGTCAGGCTCTTCAGCCTTTTTCATTTGTAGATGTCTGTACTCGTGACATGTAATGCTTCCGCTTGTTGCTTGTTTGTTTCAATGTTGGGTCATGTGACCCCTGTTTGTAATAAATGCTATGATGGCTCTTTGAGCCTTATCTATATGAGTTGTTGAGTTATCTTTGTGATGCCATGTTGTACAACACATACTTGCATGTTATGCGCACGTGTAATGTGTATTGCTATGTGTGGGATCAGACTATCTAGTTGTTTATCCTTAGTAGCCTCTCTTACCGGAAATGTCTCCCTATCGCTTCCATCGAGCCATGGTAGCTTGCTACCGCTCCGAACACTTAGGCTGGCCGGCATGTGTCCTTCTTCGTTCTCGGTTCCGTCCCTTCGGGAAATGTCACGCTGGTTCATCGAGTCCTGCTAGCCCAGCTTGCTACAGCCCGAATTCACTCGCCGATGACCGACATCGTTCGTTCTTTGGGTCATGTATGCTCGTCCTCGTAAGTTAGTGCCACTTTGGGTTCACGATCAGCCATGTCACCGGTTCTTTGTCATATGGATGCTAGCGACACTATCATATATGTGTGCCAAAAGGCGCAAACGGTCCCGGGCATGGTAAGGCGACACCCGTGGGAATACCGTGCGTGAGGCCGCAAAGAAATATGAGGTGTTACATGCTAGATCGGTGTGGCATAGAATCGGGGTCCTGACAGTATACCTATCCCCTGTGCGGCAAAATGGCATATCGCCGGTGAACCAATCCTACCTAAGGCAGCGTTAGAGGCCACACACGGCAATCTAAGGAGACTTCATGACGATGTGTCATGGAGAGAAAAGCCTCTCATCGCCTCGGAAAATCATGGATACCCACTCTATGTGGTTAACATGCTGCGGCAAAGGTCGTACGTCCACTCATGCCCCATGGACAAGTTCTTCCTTTGATTCAATTACATCTTAGACATGTTTCACTTGAAGAAGCTAGATTTTACGTATGTCTGCCTTTTTGCCTTGAACATGAACTACATCATTGGGATTTAGCAGATATGTAGCGACCCGACCTCAGACGGTCAAGCCTCTGTGTTACTGTGCCATCCCTGGATCAGTATGCTGGCACACACAGTACATCAATGTATATATCAAAGTGCAATCACATGCATAAATAACGTAAAACTGATATATACCTCATAATACTCAGCGGAAACAATCAAACGGGTGTGGAGTCCCATCAACGCCATCGGCAGTTGAGTGTAGACCATAACCCTCAGATCGTAACTCTTACTGTCGAGGAAATATCTGCAACATTATAAGTTGCAGTTGCAGTAGGTCAGTACATTGAATGTACCGGCAAGATCACAATAAGAGAAAATAGATGATAAACTATACTATATGCAGTATGGCTTTATGGCTCAGATTCGAGTTTTGTTTGTGTAAAAGCTGATTTTATTTTACCTACATCAAAGGAATAGAATGAAGTCTGTACTAAGGAGTTTTCTATCTTGACATGGTTCCGCCAACCGATGTCTCATAGCCCAAAATCATCATAAGTTGCCCACAATTAAGTTATCAATCCGGTGTTGAGAGTTCCGAGATAGATCCAAGTCCAGATGCTCAAATTGTCCGTGAATCGGGGACACGGCTAATCGATTAGGTTTTAACCCTCTGCAGAGGTTTGTACACTTTACCCACAAGATTCGATCCTCTTTTACGTTCTCGCACTTCGTATGCGTTTGAGAACAAGACGATCAAACATGGTCTTCAAGAGTTCCTCGACCACCGTCTGCACTCATCCCATCCTACCGTAGTTCTACATCTGCTAGTACCGTCCCAGCCAGAGTCACCACTAAGGTCAACCAAGCCAGAGCCCATAATGACTTGCGGTTGCACAGGTAAGCTTCCGGGCATGAAGTATTCTTCCGTCTCTTTGAGTCTGGGTGAAGCTTTCCGCAAGATGTCATGGCGCTTCTCCATGCATCCCGGCCATCCACTGGGTTCTCTAGGGTGCCCGTCAACCGCATTTCACCCAAAGAGTGTGTATTGAATTCTTGTCTTGAGTCTTGAAGTCTTGAGGCCTTGAAGATGCAGTCCTTGCAGATTCCATCATGGAGTTGTCGTCATTGACGTAGATCCTGCATTCTCACACCACTCTCGTGCACTCATACCAAACCCCGTCTACTATAGCGTAGCATTAAAATAAATAACGCCCCGGCTTGGTAACAGGGTGATGGGTTCCTACCTCATGCATACTACTCAACTACAAGGATTCAATAACACTACTGAGGGGTGGTTGCAAAGATTCCACTAAATGCAATAAAACATAGGTAAGAAAGCATGGTCAAAGTGAACTTGCCTGGTAATACTTGATGAAGATAACAACGCTGTTAGAAAATGACTTGGTAGAACTAATCGTCACTCCGTTGAAAATCTATATAGTCAAACATAGCATTCACATAAGCAAACATCCTAGCAAACAATTTTAGCACTCGAAATAACAATCAAAACAGCAAGGAAAATCGATAATAAAACTCAAACAAAATCAAAAGAAACTTCAAATAAAACTACAAAGAAAAACTACTAACGAAGATCTATGACTTTGCTACAAACATCTAATATAGTTTTGCCGTAAGTAAAAACTTAACAACAATTAAAATACTAAACTAATAAATTAACAGAAAATAAAATGTAAAATAACTAATTTAACAGAAAGTATTTTTTTCCATAAAATTTTATTTGCAAAAAGAAACAAATAAAAAGCTTTTATAAAACTCTAACTATGACCTATAGAAGGCTTCATACAAAACTAAGGAAAATAATTTTTTAAATAAAAATAAATTTTTCCTGTGGTCTAACAGAAACATAACTAATTTTGTCAAAAGTGACAAAAAGAAATAATTTAAAACTAATAAAAACAATAAAGAAAAAGCTAAAACAGAACTAATAATAAAACAGTACTGTTTTGCTAAAAACCTAATTTAAATTAACCTAGAAATAAGATACTAAATACTACTGGATAAACAAAGGTCCTAGAGACCAGGAGCAAAAAGAATTAATTAAAAACCTATTTTTAAACTCCCGAATAAGCAAAACAAGCTTTAATTCAAATCTGATCTAACTCAATTTTTATAAATCCAAACATAGACAAATTATATATTTTTGGAAACTACAAGAAAATTGTGATCTAACGCAAAAAGAATCAGCATCATTGGACTTCTAGATCAAAAGTTATAAGCTAAACAAGAACGGAACTAAATCTGTTATGGAAATAAATCTGAAAACGAAAAAAACAACAAGGGAGTTACCTGTACGTGAGGCAGAGATGGCAGGAAGGAGACGGCGATGTGGAGGGCTGCTCCGGCGAGGTCGCCGAGGTGGGGGTGGCGGAGGAGGGGTCGGCGCTGGGGAGGTGGTGGCG
Organism: Aegilops bicornis; assembly: GCA_021605145.1. Classification (NCBI taxonomy): domain Eukaryota; kingdom Viridiplantae; phylum Streptophyta; class Magnoliopsida; order Poales; family Poaceae; genus Aegilops; species Aegilops bicornis. Next base: position 154,110,805 of record CM038674.1, on the reverse strand, counting down.
CCTGGGCGATGGGGAGGTTCCAGGAGAGCTCCTGGTGAGCTGTTCTAGGCAGGAAAAGGAGGACGGTGGCGAGGTGGCTACGGGCAGGGAAGGGGCGTGGTGATGGGAAAATGGAACGAGGAGAGGGAGGGGGTTTTATAGGCGGTCTCGGGAGGCGCTGGGATGGAAAGACGAGGGAGATCGGGAAGGTGGAGATTCCTGTCTCCATGGATATGGAAAGCTTCTAACGTGAGAGGAAAGAGAGGAAGGAGATGATCTCTTGGTGGGCTAGAATAGGAAAGTGCTTAGTGGGCCAGCAGGTTTTTCCTAATAAAACGATTCCATTCCTATTTTTAAAATTAGGAAACTAAAACAATAAAAAGGAAATCAAATCAATTCGAATAAAGAGTTTTTATATACTAAAATTATCGAAAAATAAAATGTAGATGATGAGCATTATTCCACGGCCAAAATAAAAACTTAAAAAATGTTTTTCAGAAAATCCCTAAAGGCTTTATTTCTTTTTGCAAATAATTTTTAAATAAAAACTTTGGTTTTTCTTGGCTCAAATATTTTCAAAATGCCCCTGATTTTTGAGGGTCATTTTCCTCCACTCTTTCTTGCTTGCAAGAATTTATTTTTCGGGTATTTCTCGGGAAGAAAAATAGGGAAGCAAGTGCAAATATTTGAAAGAATTAAATTGCGAAACTCCGTTCAAATTCTTTATAGTTGAAGAAGTCATGTCATCTTCTCTCATTGATTTTAATAGGATGAATTTGAATTTACCGGAGAAGGGGAAAGTCATTTTATTCCCTCTCATTCAAAAGTTTTTGAAAAGGTTCAAATTTCACTCAAGTTTAATTCACTCAAGCAAACAAACAAACAATTCAATTAATTATATTAACATTCCGAAATTTGGGATGTTACAAACCTACCACACTTAAAATGAATCTCGTCCTCGAGATTCGAAGAGGCTAGCAAGAAAAGGTTAGGGGTTGGGGTCTTCTAGCAAATGTCTTGGTCAGAAAAGGTCAGGGGTGCTACCACACTTAAAAACAAGGTCATGGTTCCAATAAACTCAGATATTTCCTCCGGAGGGCTGACAATGTATGTCTCTTCACATATCTTACAATAGCTCCTTCATTAAAGCTCTTTTGTCAGAAGCATAGAGTTTTCCTCAAAAGCTTGGGTCGGTTCGTCAAAGTTGAAGTTCGTCCGAGGCTGGATCTTCTTAGCTGATAGGTCTGTCGCCAATACTAAACAACTATCGAAAATCTCATGGTGGTCGACAATTCATGGTTTCTCCTGCAAGAAAATGGTCGGGGTTGGACCTTACCGTATAACCTACGATTGGCAACGGTTGCTGTAAAGGGGTTCCATCGTCCTACCATTCTATGGTTTTATGGCTTATCGCGTCGACACTCTTCTAAGATTTTTCAAGTCTCTCTGATTTTCCATCAACATATGATAGTTCATGATAGAAGTCTTGGTATGGGGCCAATCCATCCGTGCATTTGAATCATTACCACATACGTAAATATCGAATCACGTATTCTAACACTTGGGCATGCTCACAAGCATTGCAGAAATTTCTCTTGTTCTCGAACTGGTTTTCGAGTAAATCCATGGTTTCGCAAGCCAAACAAAACATCTATCGTTACTTCACCACTCTCAGGTTTTGCGTAACTTCCTACGAAACGTATGCTGATTGGATCACTGATTCTTCCAAATGTACTCCTTTATCAAGGGTACATCTGTTCCTTCTCAAAATCCTGGGCCTGTGGGTTATGGCCCACTTCAGCACTAGTGCAGCTTTAACTCATCCTTGGAGTAACTCTCATGTTACACCTCCTTCAATCGAAAAGAGTACTTTCTGTTTCTTCATACCATCATATCAAAACAAAACTCCAACTTATTTTGTCCAGCTTCCTTCTATGGCCGTCATGAATAACACGCTTTCTTTCTTCATTGATCCTGTGGCTTTATAGAGTACTATGACCAAAAGAAGTGCACAAGTTTATCCATAAAATCTCATTATTTTCATTTCAATCCTTCATTACATCCTTAACCATTTTCAGAATCCAAATTCCAAAAGTACTTGTTACAAATGCTGCCACCCACATGATTTGGTATGGTCGACATTACTTCCACTTTATTTATTTATCCTCCTCGAGGATTCTTCATTCCACCGGAATTGTGCGACATGAGCCTTGAAATCTTCAATCTTCTGTTTAATCATGGTGGTCTTGAGCTTCACCTTCATCATCTCTGCATGCACTTCGCTTAGGTATTCCCGAGTATAACGGAGTCTTGCTTCAAGTATTTCTCGATCTGGCGTATGGCTTCCATGGCTGCTTCACGAACGGCATCGAAGAAAGTTGCTTGTGGCACACGTGAGATGAAAAAGTAATGCCCCATCCTCTTTGGGCAAACTCCTTTCAAATGGTGGAGGTGTACCTCCACATACCAAAGTTCCACTCCTTTTGCATGAAAGGGTAGCCTTTGTAGACCGTGCATCTCCTTCAAGGTGAATATGCTTCATCATGTCCTTCAGATCTTGGTAATCATGATCACTTGTCGTGGTCATGATCGCTTGAGGCCCTTAAGGAAAGACTCATAAAGGGTTGTCATCTGCATGTGTAGGATAAGAGGGTGCTCGTAACAAGGAATGTATCTCCATGGGGATATTGAAATTGTCTCCGTAAAGGTTTGGTGTTCAGCTTGTCCATGGGTTCAAGATTTTGGGGTCCGTTGAGATAGAAAGAGAAAGCAATTACCCACTCATCAACAAAATTATCGTTTGTAATGGGCCGTTCTACTATGGTTTCGTTTCTAAGTCCTCATTTCTTCGTGTCTTCAATGCTCGGAGTTTCCAATTCCTGATCTTTGTTCCCATATGAAGGCCTTCTACCATTCTTCCAGAACTTACGTCTCTCATGGTTGAAATAAATACAAACCTACGAATATCGTGATCTATCCAACCATTCAATAAACACACACAAAATAATAGCAACCAAGCATTCATTTATTCAATCAATACTACAGTATCGCCACCCACATAAGTTGGTATGGTGGGATACTTAAATCGAGATGGCGTTCATCTTTATTTCTCTCATGGTGGAATACTACTAATTTATCGGGTCTCTTACGTGTGGACTTGATCTCTTCCAGTTCTTACGCTAGATTTTCCTCGTCGACTCGGAGTTTCTTGTGACGACCTCAGCATGTCCCGAAGTTGTTCCTTGAGCTTCTGGATTTCAACGTCCTTTGCATGAGACATGGTCCTGCTGTTCTTCAGTTCCTGACGCATTCTCGAGATCTCGAGGTTCTCCTCCTCCAGCTTGTTTACCTTCAGTCTCTGAGTCTTGACCTCCTCTCGTAGTGCTTCATTGTCGAACAGGGCTTCCAGGAGGTCCATCTGAAGATTTTTGACGTATTGTTCCAGATCCTGATTGTACACTAAAAGTGGAGAAAACTTCATCTTCTGTGCTTCCGTCAAGGCAATAGTTGCTCCATCAGACTTCTGCCATCCAATCCTTCCAAGGAAGTGTGGGTTTAGTGCAGCACGATGTCGATAGCATAAACGTGCAATAGCATCATGGACGGCAGTGTTGATGCCCATATCACGGTCACCATTTATAGTTCCGAAGCTGATGTCTGCAGTCTTGGGGGCTTCTTTACGACCAAAAACTTGGGTCTTGACTCCCCATGATCCGGGCGCCCTCTTAGTTGCCTTGATCTCGTGTATTGGTAACTTCAAAGATCATCTAGCTCCACAAGGAAGGGGCCTCCAAGAACCTTCTCGTAGTGTTCTCTTTTGTTCGTAATGTAGCTCTCCATCCATAGGGTGAAATAAGGAAGGTTCAGCAAAAGGAATCGGTGTTACGAGAGTAGTACAAAACAAGGTCATTCCTATTGGGGTCTTCATATTACTAAGTCATTTTCTAGGGTCACGTTCTACAGACAACATGTGCTCTGATACCATATCAGAAGCGACCCGACCTCAGACGGTCAAGCCTACGTATTCTGTGCCATCCACGGATCAAGATGTATCTTTGGCACACACAAGACATCAATGTATATATCAAAGTGCAATCACATGCATAAATAACGTAAAACTGATATATACCTCATAATACTCAGCGGAAACAATCAAGCGGGTGTGGAGTCCCATCAACGCCATCGGCAGGTTGAGTGTAGACCATAACCCTGTATCGTAACTCTTACTCGTCGAGGAAATATCTGCAACATTATAAGTTGCAGCCGTGTAGGTCAGTACATTGAATGTACTGGCAAGATCACAATAAGAGAAAATAGATGATAAACTATACTATATGCAGATGGCTTTATGGCTCAGATTCGAGTTTTGTTTGCGTAAAAGTTGATTTTATTTTACCTACATCAAAGGAATAGAATGAAGTCTGTACTAAGGAGTTTTCTATCATGACATGGTTCCGCCAACCGATGTCTCATAGCCCAAAATCATCATAAGTTGCCCACACTTAAGTTATCAATCCGGTGTTGAGAGTTCCGAGATAGATCCAAGTACGAGATGCTCAAATTGTCCGTAATCGGGACACGGCTAATCGATTAGGTTTTAACCCTCTGCAGAGGTTTGTACACTTTACCCACAAGATTCGATCCTCTTTTTACGTTCTCGCACTTCAGGCGTTTGAGAACAAGACGATCAAACATGGTCTTCCAAGAGTTCCTCGACCACCGTCCATACTCATCCCATCCTACCGTAGTTCTACATACGCTAGTACCGTCCCAGCCAGAGTCACCACTAAGGTCAACCAAGCCAGAGCCCATAATGACTTGCGATTGCACAGGTAAGCTTCCGGCATGAAGTATTCTTCCGTCTCTTTGAGTCTGGGTGAAGCTTTCCGCAAGATGTCATGGCGCTTCTCCATGCATCCCGGCCATCCACTGGGTTCTCCAGGTGCCGTCACAAATCCTTCACCCAAGAGTGTGTATTGAATTCTTGTCTTGAGTCTTGAAGTCTTGAGGCCTTGAAGATGGGTCCCTGCAGATTCCATCATGGAGTTGTCGTCATTGGCGTAGATCCGCATTCTCACACCACTCGTGCACTCATACCAAACCCCGCCTACTATAGCGTAGCATTAAAATAAATAACGTCCGGGCTTGGTAACAGGGTGATGGGTTCCTACCTCATGCATACTACTCAACTACAAGGATTCAATAACACTCTTGAGGGGTGGTTGCAAAGGTGCCACTAAATGCAATAAAACATAGGTAAGAAAGCATGGTCAAAGTGAACTTGCACGGTAATACTTGATGAAGATAACAACGTCACGAAAATGACTTGGTAGAACTAATCGTCACTCAGTTGAAAATCTATATAGTCAAACATAGCATTCACATAAGCAAACATCCTAGCAAACAATTTTAGCACTCGAAATAACAATCAAAACAGCAAGGAAAATCGATAATAAAACTCAAACAAAATCAAAAGAAACTTCAAATAAAACTACAAAGAAAAACTACTAACGAAGATCTATGACTTTGCTACAAACATCTAATATAGTTTTGCCGTAAGTAAAAAACTTAACAACAACTAAAATACTAAACTAATAAATTAACAGAAAATAAAATGTAAAATAACTAATTTAACAGAAAGTATTTTTTCCATAAAATTTTATTTGCAAAAAGAAACAAATAAAAAGCTTTTATAAAACTCTAACTATGACCTATAGAAGGCTTCATACAAAACTAAGGAAAATAAATTTTTTAAATAAAATAAATTTTTCCTGTGGTCTAACAGAAACATAACTAATTTTGTCAAAAGTGACAAAAAGAAATAATTTAAAACTAATAAAAACAATAAAGAAAAAGCTAAAACAGAACTAATAATAAAACAGTACTGTTTTGCTAAAAACCTAATTTAAATTAACCTAGAAATAAGATACTAAATACTACTGGATAAACAAAGGTCCTAGAGACCAGGAGCAAAAAGAATTAATTAAAAACCTATTTTTAAACTCCCGGAATAAGCAAAACAAGCTTTAATTCAAATCTGATCTAACTCAATTTTTATAAATCCAAACATAGACAAATTATATATTTTTGGAAACTACAAGAAAATTGTGATCTAACGCAAAAGAATCAGCATCATTGGACTTCTAGATCAAAAGTTATAAGCTAAACAAGAACGGAACTAAATCTGTTACGGAAATAAATCTGAAAACGAAAAAACAACAAGGGAGTTACCTGTCGTGAGGCAGAGATGGCAGGAAGGAGGCGGCGATGTGGAGGGCTGCTCCGGGGGCGAGGTCGCCGAGGTGGGGTGGCGGAGGAGGGGTCGGCGCTGGGGAGGTGGCGCTGGGCGATGGGGAGGTTCAGGAGAGCTCTGGTGAGCGTTCTAGGCAGGAAAAGGAGGGACGGTGGCGAGGAGGCTACGGGCAGGGAGGGGGCGTGGTGATGGGAAAAATGGAACGAGGAGAGGGAGGGGGTTTTATAGGCGGTCTCGGGAGGCGCTGGGATGGAAAGACGAGGGAGATCGGGAAGGTGGAGATTCCTGTCTCCATGGATATGGAAAGCTTCTAACGTGAGAGGAAAGAGAGGAAGGAGATGATCTCTTGTTGGGCTAGAATAGGAAAGTGCTTAGTGGGCCAGCAGGTTTTTCCTAATAAAACGATTCCATTCCTATTTTTAAAATTAGGAAACTAAAACAATAAAAAGGAAATCAAATCAATTCGAATAAAGAGTTTTTATATACTAAAATTATCAGAAAAATAAAATGTAGATGATGAGCATTATTACAATGCCAAAATAAAAACTTAAAAAAAATGTTTTTCAGAAAATCCCTAAAGGCTTTATTTCTTTTTGCAAATAATTTTTTAAATAAAAACTATGGTTTTTCTTGGCTCAAATATTTTCAAAAATGCCCCTGATTTTTGGAGGGTCATTTTCCTCCACTCTTTCTTGCTTGCAAGAATTTATTTTTCGGGGTATTTCTCGGGGAAGAAAAATAGGGAAGCAAGTGCAAATATTTGAAAGAATTAAATTGCGAAACTCCGTTCAAATTCTTTATAGTTGAAGAAGTCATGTCATCTTCTCTCATTGATTTTTAATAGGATGAATTTGAATTTTACCGGAGAAGGGGAAAGTCATCTTATTCCCTCTCATTCAAAAGGTTTTGAAAAGGTTCAAATTTCACTCAAGTTTAATTCACTCAAGCAAACAAACAAACAATTCAATTAATTATATTAACATTCCAAAATTTGGGATGTTACAAGATACCTTATATCTGTGTCGCTGACCCGTACTTCATGCATGAGGGCTTCTTGGCAGTCTGCACAGAGCACCGCGAATACGCGAGGGACTACATCGTTGATTTCAAGGTCGCTAATAAGGACAAGGAGGTGATTCTCATGCCTTATCATCCCATGTAAGTCATCTGCGCGGATATCCTTCCTTCGATTTCAATCATTCATTTGCACGGTGGAGGCTAATTAATTTGAGGTGTACTTATTTTGCGCAGCGGCGGGCGCGCCGTCCTCATCATCCTTTACCCCCGATACTCCCACGCTCTTTACTTGGACTCGTCAAAGAACATGAACAAAAAGGATTACACCCACATCAAGTCTGTGCTCGACAGTGCTATCTTTTACTACGACGCACGGGGTGGAGAGATCAAGGACAAGAAGAAAAAGGACGACAGGCCCGCCTTCGACCATAAGACCGACTTCCGCTGCATCCAGCAACCGAGTGATTCTCTTAGTGATGGATTCTATGTCCAACACCACATGCTGGAGTATAGACGGGATCATTAGGACCTTCACATGTCACCTAAATCCGGCGATGCCCATATTCTGCAATGTGCAAAGAACGTAGGAGATATCCCAGATCATCAACTTCGAGCTGAGTTCTATCACATCTAGCATGAACTTGCCCAAGTCATCGTGAAGGAGGTCCTCGACAAAACAGGTCTGTTCTACGAGGAAGGGTGAGGGTGCCTGGACTAAGGGGTCCTCGGGTGTCCGGCCTGTTAGCCATGGGCCGGACTGATGGGCTGTGAAGATGCGAAGACCGAAGAGTGCACCCGTGTCCAGATGGGACTCTCCTTGGCATGGAAGGCAAGCATGGAGACCAAATATGTAGATTCCTTTCTTTGTAACCGACCCTATGTAACCCTAGATTCTCCCGGTGTCTATATAAACCGGAGGACTTAGTCCGGAGGGGAGAGATACATTACCGTAGTCATACAGGCTAGGCTTCTAGGGTTTTAGCCATTACGATCTCGTGGTAGATCAACTGTTGTAATACTCATATTCATCAAGATCAATCAAGGAGGAAGTAGGGTATTACCTCCATAGAGAGGGCCCGAACCTGGGTAAACATCGTGTCCCCGCCTTCGCTACATTACCCTCGACCTTAGATGCACAGTTCGTAACCCCCTACCCGAAATCCGCCGGTTTTGACACCGACATTGGTGCTTTCATTGAGAGTTCCACTGGGCCATCCCCAAAAGGTTTGATGGTCCCTTCAATCGTCAACGACAATGCTGTCCAAGGAGAAACCTTCCTCCCTGGACAGGTCTTCGTGTTCGAAGGCTTCGAACTACGGGCCAACTGGCTTGGCCATCTGGAGCAGTTCGATAGCTACTCCCCTGGACATCAGGTCAGATTCGGAAGCTTGAATGATGTTGCGGACATCCATGGAGACTTGATCTTTAACGGATTTGAGACCGCGGCAACCGCACCTTGCCACCCCGATGAACATGACTTAGATCTGTCATCGGACCGCATCCAAGAGATGGCTTCCGTAACAGCTCTGGCTTTAGATCCGGAGCAGACCACACCCTCTGAGGACGGGAGGCTCAACCCCGCCACGGAAGTCGCAGATTCCACGAGTTGGAGCTGCACACAATCTTAACATCACCCGACATCTGTGTCACCGGAGTTCGGACTCTTCTCGACTATAAGTTCCAAACCATGTGAGTCCGCGGACGCGAACTTGATCGTTTGTCGATCTTGAATTCAGCGCCCTTGAGACATCTTCCAAAGATTCACCCTTGGGCGATGTGCTAAATTCATTAAGAAATCTGTCCTTGGCGGGAGACTCACAGCCGAGTTATGTCTAGTTTGAACTGGAGGCCGATGATGGGGGAGAATTTCGCTTCCCACCCGCCACCCACTTCATAGGCACCGTCGAAGATTTAACTGACACACTTGACTATGACTCCGAAGACAACTACGGTATGGACGACGATGCCGGGGACGAGGAGGCCCAAAACGCGCCGTTCACTGGACAATGGACGGCCACTTCCTCATATGACGTATACATGGCAGATACGCCGAAAAATAATAGCGGCGATGACAAGGAAAACCCGATGAAGGAGGACCCTCCTAAGACACAACCAAAGCGCCGGGGTTAGCGGCGCCACTCTAAATCGCGCTGCAGCAGAGACAACAACACTAGCAGAGGAGATGACAACACTCCAGATGGCGCCGAAGACACAGAAGAACCCGACGAACAAACTGCCGAACAAGACAATCGGGAAGCTGGGCAAGTCAGCCCTGACGAACAGGCCATAGAAGAAGACTCGGAGGACAATAGTTACCATCCGCTCTCCGAGGAGGAGGTGAGCCTCGGCAACAAAGACTTCATCGTGCCTGAGGAACATCTCGAGCAGGAGCGCTTTAAGCTTCATCTAATAGCCACTGTGAGGAGCCTGAAAAAGAAGCAGCAGCAACTTCAAGCTGATCAAGACCTGCTCAATGACAGATGGACCGATGTCCTGGCAGCCGAGGAATACGGCCTTAAGCACCCAGCCAAAAGTTACCCGAAGCGCAGAATGGTACCTCAGTTCGACGATGAGGTGCCAGACCCCGCACCAGCATCACACAATGCGGTTGATCGGCCACCGCGCTGTCGGGATAAAACGGCAACCCGAGCCAAAAACCAGTTTGTCCCACCTCGCCATAAAGGCAGGGATAAGACAGCTCGGGGCTATACATATGACCTTCGTCAAGACCTGGACAGTAGAGTAGGACATACAAGATCGATCTACGGATCGCGAGGACGTGCCTTGACACGCGAGGATGGCTATCTATTCGGACATGATAAACCTAGTCATGCCCGGGCCGAAAACCGCAGACGGACTCCAACGGAGCTACGTCGTGATGTGATGTCTACTACACAACCTTCTTCTTGTAGACGTTGTTGGGCCTACAAGTGCACAGGTTTGTAGGACAGTAGCAAATTTCCCTCAAGTGGATGACCTAAGGTTTATCAATCCGTAGGAGGCATAGGATGAAGATGGTCTCTCTCAAACAACCTCGCAACCAAATAACAAAGAGTCTCTTGTGTCCCCAACACACCCAATACAATGGTAAATTGTATAGGTGCACTAGTTCGGCGAAGAGATGGTGATACAAGTGCAATATGGATGGTAGATAAAGGTTTTGTAATCTGAAATAATAAAAACAGCAAGGTAACTAAGGATAAAAGTGAGCGTAAACGGTTATTGCAAATGATAGGAAACAAGGCCTAGGGTTCATACTTTCACTAGTGCAAGTTATCTCAACAATAATAACATAGATAGATCATATAACAAGCCCTCAACATGCAACAAAGAGTCACTCCAAAGCCACTAATAGCGGAGAACGAACGTAGAGATTACGGTAGGGTACGAAACCACCTCAAAGCTATTCTTTTGGATCGATCTATAAAAGAGTTTGTACTAGAATAACACCTTAAAACACAAATCAATCAAAACCCTAATGTCACCTAGATACTCCATTGTCACCTCAAGTATCCGTGGGCATGATTATACGATATGCATCACACAATCTCAGATTCATCCAACCAAGACAAAGTACTTCAAAGAGTGCCCCAAAGCTACAACCGGAGAGTCATGAACGTGTGCCAACCCCTATGCATAGGTTCATGGGTGGAACCCGCAAGTTGGTCACCAAAACATACATCAAGTGGCACATGATATCCCATTGTCACCACAGATAAGCACGACAAGACATACATCAAGTGTTCTCATAAAAGACTCAATCCGATAACATAACTTCAAAAGGGGAAACTCAATTCATCACAAGAGAGTAGAGGGGGAGAAACATCATAAGATCGAACTATAATAGCAAAGCTCGGGATACATCAAGATCGTGCCATAGAGGGAACACGAGAGACAGAGATCAAACACATAGCTACTGGTACATACCCTCATCCCCGAGGGTGAACTACTCCTCGTCATGGAGAGCGTCGGGATGATGAAGATGGCCCCAGTGAGGATCCCCCCTCGGCGAGTCTTGAACGGGCTCCGAGAGGTTTTTGGTGGCTACTGAGAGGCTTGCGGCTGAACTCCCGATCTATCTTCTGTTACGGAAGTTTAACGATACGTAGGTATATATGGGTGCAAGGGAACGTCGGTGGAGCCGGGGCCCCACGAGGCAGAAGGGGCGCGCCCCCACCCTCGTGGCCAGCTCCGTATCTTCGGCGTAGAGTCCAAGTCTATCCGGTCGCGTTTCCTTCCAAAAATAACTTCACCAGTTGATTTCGTTCCGTTTCGACTCCGTCTGATATTCCTTTTCTTCGAAACACTGAAATAGGCATAAAACAGCAAATCTGGGCTGGGCTTCCGGTTAATAGGTTAGTCCCAAAAATAATATAAAAGTGGATAATAAAGCCCAATATTGCCCAAAACAGTAGATAATATAGCATGGAGCAATCAAAAATTATAGATACATTGGAGACGTATCAAGCATCCCGAACCTTAATTCCTGCTCGTCCTCGAGTAGGTAAATGATAAAAAAGATAATTTTTTATGTGGAATCATATTTGGCATAATTTCATTGTAATTCTTCTTAATTGTGATATGAATATTCAGATCCGAAAGATTCAAGACAAAAGTTCATATTGACATAAAAATAATAATACTTCAAGCATACTAACTAAGCAATTATGTCTTCTCAAAATAACATGGCCTAAGAAAGTTCATCCCTACAAAATCATATAGTTTAGTCATGCTCCATTTTCGTCACACAAGAATGCTCTCATCATGCACAACCCCGATGACAAGCCAAGCAATTGTTTCATACTCTAGTAATCTCAAACTTATAAACCTTCACGCAATACATGAGCGTGAGCCAAGGATATAGCACTATGGGTGGAATAGAATATGATGACGGGGATTGTGTGGAGAAGACAAAAAAGAGAGAAAGTCTCACATTGACGAGGATAATCAACGGGCTATGGAAATGCCCATCAATTGATGTCAACATGAGGAGTAGGGATTGCCATGCAACGGATGCACTAGAGCTATAAATGAATGCTCAACAAAAGAAAACTAGTGGGTGTGCATACAACTTGCTTGCTCCACGAAGACCTAGGGCATTTGAGGAAGCCCATCCTAGGAATATACAAGCCAAGTTCTATAATGAAAATTCCCACTAGTATGAAAAAGACAACTTATAAGACTCACTATATGAAAAACATGGTGCTACTTTGAAGCACAATATATGAGACTCGCTATATGAAGAACATGGTGCTACTTTGAAGCACAAGTGTGGAAAAAGAGATAGTAACATTGCCCCTTTTTTATTTTTATTTTATTTTTTTATATATTTTTTTGGGCCTTCTTTTTTTTTCTTTGGCCTTTCTCTTTTTTTGGGACAATGCTCTATTAAATGATGATCGTCACACTTCTATTTATTTACAACTCAATGATTACAACTCGATACTAGAACGTAGTATGACTCTACATGAATGCCTCCCGTGATGTGCGGGATATGCAATGAATCAAGAGTCACATGTATGAAAAGAATTATGAATGGTGGCTTTGCCACAAATACTATGCCAACTACATGATCATGCTAAGCAATATGACAATGATGAATGTGTCATGAAGAACGGTATGGTGGAAAGTTGCATGGCAATATATCTCGGAATGGCTATGGAAGTGCCATAATAGGTAGGTATGGTGGCTGTTTTGAGGAAGATATAAGGAGGTTTATGTGTGAAAGAGCGTATCATATCACGGGGTTTGGATGCCTTTGGCGAAGTTTGCACCAACTCTCAATGTGAGAAAGGACAATGCAGTGCAAGAAGAGGCTAGCAATGATGGAAGGGTGAGAGTGCGTATAATCCATGGACTCAACATTAGTCATAAAGAACTCACATACTTATTGCAAAAATCTACAAGCCATCAAAAACCAAAGCACTACGCCGCATGCTCCTAGGGGGATAAATTGGTAGGAAAAGACCATCGCTCGTCCCCGACCGCCACTCATAAGGAGGACAATCAAATAACACCTCATGTTTCAAATTTGTTACATAACGTTTACCATATGTGCATGCTACGGGACTTGCAAACTTCAACACAAGCATTTCTCAAATTCACAACTACTCAACTAGCACGAATTTGATATTATTACCTCCATATCTCAAAACAATTATCAAGCATCAAACTTTTCTTAGTATTCAACACACTCATAAGAATTCTTACAAATCTTTTATGCTTAGCATATTAGGATTATTTAAGCAAATTACCATGCTATTTAAGACTCTCAAAATAATATAAGTGAAGCATGAGAGATCATCTATTTATTCAAAATAAAACTACCACCATGCTCTAAAAGATATAAGTGAAGTACTAGAGCAATAACAAAAACTACTCCAAAAGATATAAGTGAAGATCAATGAGTAGTCGAATAATTATGCAACTATGTGAAGACTCTCCCATTTAATAATTTCAGATCTTGATACTTTATTCAAACAGAAAACAAAGCTAAAAGAAAACTACATTGCAAGGATAGCACAACTCATGTGAAGAAGCAAAACTTAGGCTCAACCCGATACTAACCGATAGTTGTTGAAGAAGAAAGGTGGGATGCCTACCAGGGCATCCCCAAGCTTAGATGCTTGAGACTTCCTGAAATATTATCTTGGGGTGCCTTGGGCATCCCCAAGCTTGAGCTTTTGTGTCTCCTTAATTCCTCCCATATCATGGTGTCGGGGAAACTGATCCACGAACACCTATGGGACCGGCGGACCGAGCCCCTTTCGGTTCGGCGGGGGGCGGAGATCGCACGAAGAGCGGATCGAGGCGGCAATAACTGAGCAGTTTACCCAGCTTTGGAGCTCTCCGGAGAGATAACACTCCCTCTTGCTGCATGTCCTGAAAGTGTATTGAGTTCTTGCTCGGGAGCGCTGAGGTGCTACAAAGACACACTAGCTGCTAACGAGACCCGGCGTGAGTGTTTTCTGCCTCCCCCTCCTCTCTCGCTATGCGCATGGGCCTCCTTTTATATGCTAAAGGGTCTCCGAGCAGTGTAGCAACGTAGACAAGGGTAAAAATGGAAAAGGAATTGGCGGTTGGTACAACTACCCGCACAAAGTGTATCATACCTAACTCTCGATGGCAGGGGACAAAGGCACTAAATGCCCGTCTCGTCGCCCAAATAGTGCAAAAAGGACCGTCGAGGGCGCCACCGCTGCCACGATGGCAATCTTGTCATTGCCGCTTAAACACCACCGCACCGCTGGCCGCCTGACAGTTTTCTTGCCACGTGCGCTGGAAAGGTCCTGTGGCGACACGTTGGTGGATGTCTTTGGGCCTTGAATCTGAGTGGTAGTTTGCGCGGCAAGCGCCTTACCTTGATCGTTGTCTTGTCGCGTCCGGAAGCTTGTCGCTCACCGGGCCTTGCCGGGACGCGTGGCGCGTCGCGGCAAGTTCCTTGAGATGCCTTGGTTGGCCTTCCCGGCAAGCTCCTCTTGCCGGGGCCTTGTCTCCTTGACTTGAATACTTTGTTCTTGAATGGCTCCAAAGGAACCACGGAGGACCTTGGCGGTCACCCGGAAAGCCTTGCCCATGGTGCTGCAACTGCCCGTGCACAAGTTAGGGATACTAGGGTGCCCTACTCTAGTACACCAGCAGAGCCCCGAACTGGGCCACCTGCAGTGCCGTGACTGTTGGGCCAGGCCCAAAAGCTGAACGCTGCAAGCGGCACAGGTTACGCCGTATCTCACTCTGTATCCACCGCGCCCTCCTCGAACGGCACGCGTCGAATGCGGCGTCGTGGGAGAGATCGTTGGTGGTTTCTTTATTTGGAAAGACGGAACGTCTGCCGAGCACTGGACCGAGGGTCTCGTGGATGTTGCCGCAGCTATCGACAGGGAGCTGGCGCAGCTGGGGATGGAGGATCTCGGGTATTCCTCCGATGAGCACCTCCAACCTAGCGCCAAGCTCAGCTTGTTCTTCAAAGGCGTGGCGACGGCCCTCCAGCGACTCCGGGAGAAGATCCCAAAGCAGCTGGCCGACGAGTCGCGCAAGATCTGCACGGGAGCTCTTCAAAAGGTGCTGGTGAAGGTGGCCTTCCGCAACCCAGGCCTCAATCTCACCAACGTCCTCAGGACCTTGCCGCTGGATGCTGATGGAAGCGCTCAAGACCCTTATCGCACCCATTGTGGACAAGGTGAGCGGGATCAAGAGGGTTGAGGGCGTCGCGTAGATTAGGCCGCCGTTTTCTCTTTTTCTTGTCACTTTGGTCATGTTATGAGAACAATCTGTTAGAGCTGCGACAAGCTATCTTGTAATATGACTCTATTTCGGGTAGCGATTGCTATGTTATTTCCTTTACTTGATTCCTTCCTTTGTATGTTTTTGCCCTACGCTTTTAGGGAACTTGTCGGCGCAGGCACCTTAGCCGCGAGCGCTGAGTGCGGGACGTCAGCAGCCTGCTGGCGGTGCCGCTACCGACAAGAAACCTTGTCGCAACTAGTCGCAGCTCACTTAAGTTGTTGAGCGGACTCGAAACAAAGTAAGGGCGCAACTAGCTACGAGTTGGTTCCTCCGCGCCGCGGAGTTTTCCATACAAAGCACGGTCGTTCGAGGAAGATAACTTAAAATTTATAACTGATTGCTCAAACTTTAGCAACTTAGCTTTTCATCGTTTGCTTCCCTAAGAAGGCGAAACTTCCTCGAACGACACTTGGTCCACACCATTATCTTCTCCTTTCCCCCCGGAAAACTTGTGGGCGAGGGAACCTTCCTTTCTTTGAGAAAGAGAAAGAAGAGAAAATAAAGATATGGAGCCTTACGGCTCGTTATTTCTTACCGGGGGTAGGCGCTGCACAAAGTGTCAGATAAAAAAAGTAGAAAGCATGAAATTGACAAGATGTGCGGAGCACATGAGCTTTACCTATGCACGGGGTCTGCGCCCGGCTTCGTACAAAGGATTACATGCAACATCGGCAAGACTTGTACGAAAGGTGGTTGCCGGAACAGGTTCCTAAGCAACCGCGCTTCCACGGGTAAAACTTACGAAGATGCTCAATGTTCCGTGAGTTGCTCACGGAATGCCATCTTCGGTCTCAAAAGCGGACGATGCGGGCCCTAGTTACTCGTTTTACCCGGTAAGGGCCTTCCCACTTCGGTGTCAACTTGTTGGAATTCTTGGCGGACTGAGCAGCGCGAAGAACAAGGTCGCCTTCCTCGAGACTTCCGGCATTAACTTTGCGGCTATGGTAGCGGCGCAAAGCTTCTTTGGTATCGAGCAGCTCGTCTGGACTTTGAAGACGGTCTTCCTCAAGGAGCAGCGCGTCATCTTGTCGCAACTGCACTTGCTCAAGCTCATCGTAGGCGAGCACTCGAGGTGACCCGTATACGAGTTATGTGGGGAGAACTGCCTCTGCTCCATAGACTAGAGCGAAAGGTGTCTGGCGGTGGCTCGATTTGGCGTCGTCTGATCGACCAAGAACCACCGGCAGCTCCTCAATCCAGTTCTTTCCGCACTTGCAGCCTTTGTCGAAAGTCCTGGTCTTGAGCCCGCGCAGCACTTCAGCATTCGCCCTCTCCGCTTGACCGTTACTTCTCGGATGAGCAACAGAAGCAAAGCAGACCTTGGCGCCAAGATCTTGGACGTACTGCATGAAGGTGTGGCTCGTGAATTGCGTGCCGTTGTCGGTGATGATCCTGTTAGGGATCCCGAAGCGGCAAACAATCGACCTGAAGAACTTGACTGCTGACTGTGCTGTCACCTTCCTCACTGCTTCCACTTCCGGCCACTTTGTGAACTTGTCGATTGCAACGTACAAGTACTCAAAGCCCCCGACAGCTCGGGGAAAGGGGCCGAGGATGTCGAGCCCCAGACCAAAAATGGCCAGGATAAAGGGATCGTCTGGAGAGCTTGAGCTGGCTGGTGTATCTGCTTGGAATGGAACTGCACGCTTCACACTTGGTTACTTGTGCGGTTGCATCTGGAGGGCTGTCGGCCAAAAGAAACCTTGCTTAACGCTTTGCCGGCAAGTGCTCTTGCACCAATGTGGTGACCACATATGCCTCCATGTATCTCTGCCAACAGCTTTTGTCCGTCTTCCCGGTGAATACACTTCAATTTCACGCCGTTGAGTCTTCTTCTGTACAGTGTGTTGTCGACAAACTGGTACATACTTGACTGCCGGGCTACTCTTTCCGCTTCTTCTTGCCGTCGTTCGTGAAGAACTTGGCGCTGATCGCGACGAGCTCGTGGATCTGATGATGCGGTGGAGTCGCTGTCGAGGTGGATCCGGCGAGTCGGCGATCTTGGCCTTCGGGTGGAGAGTGCATGGTGGTTGCACCCCACGGTTTCTGCCGCCTTCGGCTCGTGCACAGCAGTCTGCTGGCGGCAATGTACTCGGCTGCCATGAGTGTCGCCGTTGGCGAAGCCGATGAGACTCTGAATGGTAGCCCTCCATTCATCGATCTTGTCTGCCGTTGGAGGGTAATCCAGGAGCAGTTGAGCTCGCGCCAAAGCTTCTGCTGGAGTGGCGGGCGGCAGTGGCGAACGACGCGAGGAGCGGGATATGCTCGGACTTCTAACTATGTTAGAAGGAGCAGTATCCCGTCCAGGCGACCGTGTCTCGCTCGTGCCAGCATGTTGGCATGCATGCTGGTCTTGAGCACCCCGAGATCCACCAGCTCGATCTTGGTCCAACGAACGTATGGCACTGTGAATACCATGACGCTGTCGGTCCTGCGCCTCCTGAAATGGGCGCGGTGCATGTACGGACGCCGAGGTCTGCACAGCCTTGTCCTTGGACCTGGCAGCACCGTGGGCTCCCTCGTCGATGCCCGTTCTTCCGCCGGCGTCTACCCCACCACCCGTTTGCTCCGGTGGTGGTGGGATCGACGTGGGCGGAACAGCTGCCGCCGAAGCATTCTTCTTCGGTGGCATGTCGATGAAGAAGATGAAGATCTGGCTCGTGTGAACGTCGGATCAGGTTCACACAACCTCGACGCCCCCCTACCTGGCGCGCCAAAGATGTCGGGGAAACTGATCCACGAACACCTATGGGACCGGCGGACCGAGCCCCTTTCGGTTCGGCGGGGGGCGGAGATCGCACGAAGAGCGGATCGAGGCGAAGCACACGAGCAGTTTACCCAGCTTCAGAGCTCTCCGAGAGATAACACTCCTCTTGCTGCATGTCTGAGTGTATTGAGTTCTTGCTCGGGAGGCGATGAGTGCTACAAGACACACTAGCTGCTAACGAGACCCGGCGTGAGTGTTTTTGCCTCCCCCCTCCTCTCGTTGCGCATGGGCCTCCTTTTATATGCTAAAGGGTCTCCGACAGGTGGCAACGTAGACAAGGTAAAAATGGAAAAGGAATTGCGGTTGGTACAACTACACGCATAGTGTATCATACCTAACTCGGCGAGGGGACAAAGGCACTAAATGCCCGCTCACGTCGCCCAAATAGTGCAAAAGGACCGTCGGGGCGCCACCGCTGCCATGATGGCAATCTTGTCGGCGTCGCTTGCCACCGCACCGCTGGCCACACAGCCTCTTGCGGCGCTGCCGAAAGGTCCCTGAAGCGACACGTTGGTGGATGTGCTTTGGCGCTGGTCTGAGTGGTAGTTTGCGCTGACAAGCGCCTTTGCCGCGGCCGTTGTCTTGTCGCGTCCGAAGCTTGTCGCTCACCGGGCCTCGCCGGACGCGTGGTGGCGTCGCGCAAGTTCCTTGAGATGCCTTGGTTGGCCTTCCCGGCAAGCTCCTCTTGCCGGGGCCTTGTCTCTTGGCTTGAATTCTTTGTTCTTGAATGGCTCCAAAGGAACCACGGAGGACCTTGGCGGTCAACCGGCAAGCCTTGCCGCGGGGTGCTGCAACTGCCCGTGCACAAGTTAGGGATACTAGGGTACCCCTACTCTAGTACACCGACACATGGTTTCTCTTTTTATCAAAAGCTTCATTCACAACAAACTCAACAAGAACTCGTGAGATAGGTTAGTATAAACCAATGCAAAACCTTATCATGTTCTACTGTAACAAATCACTAACATTATTATTCAACATTGCATACTAAATGCCTCTGCATATTTAATACTCCTATCCTTAAATAGAATCATTAAACAAGCAAACATATGCAAACAATGCAAACATAACAGCAACCTGCCAAAACAGTACAGTCTGTAAAGAATGCAAGAGTATCAATACTTCCCTGACTCCAAAATTATGAACTAAAATTCCCACTGTAATAAATTTATCAGAGCTCAATATGCAAAAAGATTCAACATTATACCACTCTCTGACTTTTCTAGGAATTTTTGCAACAGCGGTAAACTTTCTGTTTTCAAACAGCAATATGTATAGTAGCAAAATAAGCATGGCAAAGGCTATCCTTGACATTTTTATTGGAACTAAAGATGCAAAACATTATTATAAATAACAGCAAGAAAATGTTAACAAAAGAAAATGGCGCTCCAAGCAAAACACATATCATGTGGTGAATAAAAATATAGCTCCAAGTAAAGTTACCGATGAACGAAGACGAAAGAGGGGATGCCTTCCGGGACATCCCCAAGCTTAGACTCTTGGTTGTCCTTGAATATTACATTGGGGTGCCTTGGGCATCCCCAAGCTTAGGATCTTGCCACTCCTTAATCCATAGTCCATCGAATCTTTACCCAAAACTTGAAAACTTCACAACACAAAACTTAACAGGAAACTTGTGAGCTCCGTTAGCGAAAGAAAACAAAAGACCACTTCAAGGTACTGTAATGAACTCATTCTTTATTTGTATTGGTGTTAAACCTACTGTATTCCAACTTCTCTATGGATTATAAACTATTTTACTAGCCATAGATTCATCAAAATAAGCAAACAACACATAGAAAACAGTATCTGTCAAAAAAAGAACAGTCTGTAGTAATCTGTAACTAACTCAAACTTCTGGAACTCCAAAAATTCTAAAATAAATTGGTGGACATGAGGAATTTTTCTACTAATCATCTGCAAGAATAATCAACTAAATAGCACTCTCCAGTAAAAAGTTGAAGCTAATCTCTTGAGCGCTAAAGTTTCTGTTTTTTACAGCATGATCATAAAGACATCACCCAAGTCTTCCCAAAGGTTCTACTTGGCACAAACACTAATTAAAAAATAAAACCACATCTAAACAGAATCTAGATGGATTATTTATTCCTAACAGAACCAAAAATCAAGAAACTAAAATAAAATTGGGTTGCCTCCCAACAAGCGCTAACGTTTAACGCCCCTAGCTAGGCATGATGATTTCAATGATGCTCACATAAAAGATAAGAATTGAAAAATAAAGTGAGCATCATTTAGAATATGACAAGCACATTTAAGTCTAGCCCACTTCCTATGCATAGGGATTTTGTGAGCAAACAACTTATGGGAACAATAATCAACTAGCATAGGAGGGTAACACAAGCATAGCTTCAAGATTTTAAGCACATAGAGAGGAAACTTGATATTATTGCAATATGTAGAAGCATATGATCCTCTCTCATAATAATTTTCAGTAGCATCATGAGTGAATTCAACAATATAACCAGCACCTAAAGCATTCTTTTCATGATCTACTTGCATAGAAAATTTACTACTCTCCACATAAGAAAAATTCTTCTCATGAATAATAGTGGGAGCAAACTCAACAACATAACTATCATGTGATTGAAAATTAAGATCAAGATGGCAAGTTTCATGGTTATCATTATTCTTTAAAGCATATGTGTCATCACGATAATCATCATATATAGGAGGCATGCTTTCATCATAGTAAATTTTCTCAACAAAGCTTGGGGGACAAAAAGTATCATCTTCATGAAACATAGCTTCCCCAAGCTTGTGGCTTTGCATATCATTAGCATCATGGATATTCAAGGAATTCATACTAACAACATTGCAATCAGGATCATCATTCAAAGATCTAGTGCCAAACAATTTAATGCATTCTTCTTCTAACACTTTGGCACAATTTTCCTTTCCATCATACTCACGAAAGATATTAAAAAGATGAAGCGTATGAGACAAACTCAATTCCATTTTTTGGTAGTTTTCTTTTATAAACTAAACTAGTGATAAAACAAGAAACAAAAAGATTAGATTTCAAGATCTAAAGATATACCTTCAAGCACTCACCTCCCCGGCAACGGCGCCAGAAAAGAGTTTGATGTCTACTACACAAGATTCTTCTTGTAGACGTTGTTGGGCCTGCAAGTGCATAGGTTTGTAGGACAGTAGCAAATTTCCCTCAAGTGGATGACCTAAGGTTTGTCAATCCGTAGGAGGCGTAGGATGAAGATGGTCTCTCTCAAAGAACCCTGCAACCAAATAACAAAGAGTCTCTTGTGTCCCCAACACACCCAATACAATGGTAAATTGTATAGGTGCACTAGTTCGGCGAAGAGATGGTGATACAAGTGCAATATGGATGGTAGATAAAGGTTTTTGTAATCTGAAATAATAAAAACAGCAAGGTAACTAAGGATAAAAGTGAGCGTAAGCGGTATTGCAATGATAGGAAACAAGGCCTAGGGTTCATACTTTCACTAGTGCAAGTTCTCTCAACAATAATAACATAGATAGATCATATAACAAGCCCTCAACATGCAACAAAGAGTCATTCCAAAGCCACTAATAGCAGAGAACGAACGTAGAGATTACGGTAGGGTACGAAACCACCTCAAAGCTATTGTTTTGGATCGATCTATAAAAGAGTTCGTATTAGAATAACACCTTAAGACACAAATCAATCAAAACCCTAATGTCACCTAGATACTCCATTGTCATCTCAAGTATCCGTAGGCATGATTATACGATATGCATCACACAACCTCAGATTCATCCAACCAACACAAAGTACTTCAAAGAGTGCCCCAAAGCTACTACCGGAGAGTCAAGAACGTGTGCCAACCCCTATGCATAGGTTCATGGGTGGAACCCGCAAGTTGGTCACCAAAACATACATCAAGTGGCACATGATATCCCATTGTCACCATAGATAAGCACGGCAAGACATACATCAAGTGTTGGCATAAAAGACTCAATCCGGTAAGATAACTTCAAAAGGGGAAACTCAATTCATCACAAGAGAGTAGAGGGGGAGAAACATCATAAGATCCAGCTATAATAGCAAAGCTCGGGATACATCAAGATCGTGCCATAGAGGAACACGAGAGAGAACACGAGAGAGAGAGATCAAACACATAGCTACTGGTACATACCCTCAGCCCCGAGGGTGAACTACTCCCTCCTCGTCATGGAGAGCGCCGGGATGATGAAGATGGCCACCGGTGAGGGATCCCCCCTCCGGCAGGGTGCCGGAACTGGCTCCCGAGAGGTTTTTGGTGGCTACAGAGGCTTGCGGCGGGGGAACTCCTAATCTATCTTATGTTCTGGAAGTTTTACGATACGTAGGTATATATGGGTGCAAGGGGTACGTCGATGGAGTTTCGGGGGCCCCACGAGGCAGGGGGGTGCGCTCTAGGGGGTGGGCGCGCCCCCCACCCTCCTGGCCAGCTCCCGTATCTTCTGACGTAGAGTCCAAGTCTATCCGGTGGGTTTCCTTCCCAAAATAACTTCTCCAGTTGATTTCGTTCCGTTTCGACTTCGTCGATATTCCTTTTCCTCGAAACACCTTTGAAATAGGCATAAAACAAAAATCTGGGCTGGGCCTCCGGTTAATAGGTTAGTCCCAAAAATAATATAAAAGTGGATAATAAAGCCCAATATTGCCCAAAACAGTAGATAATATAGCATGGAGCAATCAAAAATTATAGATACATTGGAGACGTATCATGATGCAGCCCGATATAGAGGCGCCACACACCCTCTTTGCTTCACTGACGAAGTAATGGATCATGGATTCCCAGAAGGGTTTAAACCCGTAAACATCGAATCATACGATGGAACAACCGATCCCACGGTATGGATCGAGGATTTTATTCTCCACATCCACATGGCCCGCGGGGATGATCTTCACGCCATCAAATACCTCCCACTAGAACTCAAAGGGCCAGCTCGGCACTGCCTAAACAGTCTGCCCGAGAATTCTATTGGCAGTTGGGAGGACTTGGAAGAAGCTTTGCTCGACAACTTCCAAGGTACATATGTCCGACCACCAGATGTCGATGACTTGAGCCACATAGTCCAACAGCCTGGAGAGTCAGCCAGGAAATTCTGGACTAGGTTCCTAACTAAAAAGAACCAGATCGTCGACTGTCCGAATGCCGAAGCCCTAGCGGCCTTTAAACATAGCATCCGTGATGAATGGCTCGCCCGCCACCTCGGCCAGGAAAAGCCAAAATCCATGGTAGCCCTCATGGCACTCATGACCCGCTTCTGCGCGGGAGAGGTTAGTTGGCTGGCCCGTAGCAAAAATACTGCAAGTGACATGGGCACCTCCGAGGCCAAAAATAGCAACGGCAAGCTCGGCCAGCGGACACAAATAAACGCCAAGTAATGGTGACAACACCGATGACACGACAGTCAATGCCGGATTCAGTGATTCCATGTCCGGTCAGCGGAAGAAGCCATATAAAAGAAACAATCAGGGACCATCAAGGTTGGATCGCATACTCGATCGTCCGTGCCAAATCCATGGCACCTCTGATAAACCAGCCAATCATACCAACAGAGATTGTTGGGTCTTTAAACAGGCCGGCAAGTTAAATGCCGAGAACAAACAAAAGGGATCGCAAAGCGAGGACGATGATGAGGAACCCCGGCAACCGAACACAGGGGGACAAAAGAAGTTTCCCCCCAGGTCAAATCGGCGAATATGATATATGCTACACACATCCCCAAGAGGGAGTGCAAGCGTGCACTCAGGGACGTCTATGCGATAGAGCCAGTCGCCCCAAAATTTAATCCATGGTCGTCATGCCCGATCACTTTTGATGACGGGACCATCCGACCAGTGTCTGTCATGGCGGTTCAGCCGCATTGGTCCTTGACCCAATACTTGGTGGATTCCACCTAACGCGAGTCCTTATGGACAGCGGCAGCAGCCTGAACCGGCTCTATCAGGATACAGTGTGCAAAATGGGCATTAACCCATCACGGATCAAGCCCATAAAGACCACCTTCAATGGAGTCATACCAGGTGTAGAGGCTCACTATACGGGCTCAATTACGCTAGAGGTTGTCTTCGGATCCCCGGACAACTTCAGAAGTGAGGAGTTAATCTTTGACATCGTCCCTTTTCGCAGCGGCTATCACGCACTGCTCGGACGAACCGCATTTGCTCGATTCAATGCGGTGCCTCATTATGCCTACCTCAAGCTCAAGATGCCCGGGCCACGCGGCGTCATAACAGTTAATGGAAACACGGAACGTTCCCTCCGTTCCAAGGAACACACCGCTGCCTTAGCAGCAGAAGCACAGAGCGGCCTTTGTAAGCAGAACCTTAATTCGGCTGCCTAGCTCTCGGACACTGTCAAGAGGGTCCGGACCATCCTGCAGCATGATAGCTCGGCTCGTCAGGAGCTCGACTAGCAATCTGGCCTCCGCCTCAGTCCCGATCAAGTGGTGGCATTTGTGCCGCGCGTACATATAACTACGCACTCAAAATTCCATGGGCATCGACGGAGGCATAGCTAGCTTGTGATCGACAGTACGGCTCAACCGGCACCGGACACACACATACTTTCACTTTTATTCGTTTCCTTTTCAGGTTTCCTTTCCGCAGACCTTCCCTGATGGCTAAATCACCGGTCCCCTTGAACGACAAATACACCAAGATGGCAAGAAGCACAAGCATATTGGGGAATTTCAAGGTGGTTTCATTAACAATCACTCTACCTGTTTTCAGGACCCACATGCAGCTCTTCCTTGGTTTTTGGCATGTTAAATAGCCCGTTGCTTAATGCACTATTTGTATCAATGCGCTTTGACGTATTAATAAAAATCGCAATGAGAACAGATCGCGGCCCAAATTCTGCGGCCCTAGCTCATTACCTTTGCTCCTTTTCTGTTTTATTCTTTGTTCATAACCCTTATCAGATAGCACCCATATACTTTGGTATGTTTCATATTTGCCAGGGGCTTCATAGCACCTCGCACTACGGCAACAAAAGTACGAACACTTTCTATAGTATAGTTCGGCACCCCGAATTTAGCACTATATGCATTGGCTCCGAATCATGTCTTTGGTCAATAGTTGGGTTGCCCGGCTCACAGTAACTTGCTACCTTACATTCCTCTATATCGGCTAAGGTAGTAAAGGGAGAACTACTGCGATTGTGCCTTGGTTTACCCAAAGGAGCACCTCAGTAGAGAAAGCCGAAAACTGACTGTCATGATGCGGCGAGAGCCGGTCAGCTCTTCGGAGGTTGCAAATCGTTGGAGATTTCTTCCACGTTACGCGAAGGATCGGTACTTCCCGATCAGGCACTGATAAGTGCTCTAGTTCGAATACTAGGGGTTGCGCCAACATTTTTCTTGTCAAACTCCTATGGCTAAGTGAGGGCGTTAAAGCCGCATAGTTTGATTGCCTGGTTCGATGCGCTAAACAACTCCTTCAAGGACCATATAATTTGATCAAGAGTGTTTAGATTCCATCCCGAACACCCCCGTACTACCTGCGTCGGGGCAGAAGCCGACGACTGGCCAACCCTCAGATTTCATATAACACGGCCGCACAGGAGGTAAATTTTTTAACATAACAAACTTCATATCATACAATTATCTTTGTTCCATAATACAGGGTGAGGAAAAATGTGAATGTATTCATTCAAAGATCACGTCCTTCGCACAATGATCCGCAACAATGTGGGACCCCTCCAAGACATCTCCAAAGTATCGCTCGGGTGTGCGGTGCTCCTTGCCCTCAGGTGGCCCTTCGGCCGCTAACTTGACAACGTCCATCTTCGCCCACCACACCTTGACATAGGAGAAGGCCAGGGTCGTGCCCTCGATGCAGAAGGACCGCTTGACGGCGTCCAGCCGAGGACAGGCATCCACCAGCCGCTTCACAAGGCCGAAGTAACTACTGGGTACTTCGGCTGGCCACAACCGAATTATTAAATCCTTCATGGCCAGTTCGGCCACCCTGTGCAGCTCGACCGGCTGTTTTAGTTGATCGGTGAAGGGCACCGGATGTTCTGGCACAAGATATTGCAACCAGAATAGCTTCTCTGTGGAGCTCCCTTCTTCGGCTCGGAAGAACTCCGCGGCATCGGACACACTGCTTGGCAGATCGGCAAAAGCCCCTGGAGAACTCTGAATCCGGGTTAGTAAAAGATATTTCCTCTTCACATTCTTGCTTTGCATGCTAAAAGCCTTACCCGCCGCAATCTTCCTGGCCTCCTGGATCTCCTGGAGGGTGCCCTGGGCCTCATTGAGGGAGTCCTGGATTAGGGGGTATCCGGACAGCCGGACTGTGTACAACGTCCGGACTATTGAAGCGTGAAGATACAAGACTCAAGACTTGACTGTGTGGGATGGGACTTTCCTTGGCGTGGAAGGCAAGCTTGGCGTCCGGATATTATATTTCCTTCCTTGTAACTGAATCCATGTAAACCCTAGCCCTCTCCGGTGTCTATATAAACCGGAGAGGTTGGTCCTTAGAAGGCCGATCACAATTGCAATCATACCATCATAGGCTAGCTCATAGGGTTTAGCGTCTACGATCTCGTGGTAGATCTACTCTTGTACTACCCATATCATCAATATTAATCAAGCAGGAAGTAGGGTTTTAACTTCATCGAGAGGGCCCGAACCTGGGTAAACATCTGTGTCCCTTGCTTCCTGTTACCATCAGCCTTGACGCACAGATCGGGACCCCCTACCCGAGATCCGCCGGTTTTGACACCAACATTGGTGCTTTCATTAAGAGTACCTCTGTGTCGTCGCTGTCAGGCTCGATGGCTCCTTCAATCATCGTCAACGATGCTGTCCAGGGCGAGACTTTCCTCCCAGGAGCACCGGACAGTCATGGCCAGCACGGCTTGGGCCTGCTGTCGGACAAAGCTCAGGGTATCACCCCGGAAGTAGCCTCAGACTTAAATCCGGAGCAGGCTGCGTTGCCCAAAGACAGGGGCTGGACCCCGCCCGCAGGTCACGCGCTCATCGGCGGTAGAGTCGAATCTGGGCCTTACCCATGTGGTGGCCTGTGAATCCGGATCCTCGGATACGTATCCGGACGTTGGTTCCGGTCCGCGCATTCCCGATCCAGTCGAGCCAGGTTGGGCTCCGGTAATGGAGTTCACCGCTGCGGATATCTTTCCAAAGGCCTCGCCCTTCGATGACACGCTGAACTTATTAAAGTCTCCCTCTTTGTCAGGAGGCTCTTGGCCGAACTATGTCCGGCTTGAGTGGGAAGGAGGCGATGAAAGAATTCTTTGCCCACCCACCACCCACTTCATTGCCACGGTCGATGATTTAACCGACGTGATTGACTTTGACTCCGAAGACATCGATGGTATGGACAACGATGCAGGAGAATCACAGGAGCCACCGCTCACTGGGCGGTGGATAGCCGCCTATCCCCATGATATATACATGGCGGACACTCCGAAGGAAACCAATGGCGACGAGGCAGCGGAGGATAATCCCCCAGGGGGAAGAGCAAAGCATGGGCGTCGTCGGCGCCGCTCCAAGCCCCGCCACAGGAATGCCGGCCCAGAAGTCGAAAAGAATCTGGATGGCGCCAAAGATGCAGATAACCCTAGTCGTCTTGCCTTACAGAGGGCCGGACTGGCCACTATGGGATACTTGGAGAGGGACAACTATACGCCCCCCTTTGAGGATGAGGCAAGCCTCGGCAATGACGAATTCGGCGTGCCTGAAGAGCGAGTGGAACAAGCTCGCTTCGAGTGACGGCTCATGGCCACGACAAAGAGCCTGTAAAGGAAGCAACAACAGCTTAAAGCTAACCAAGATTCGCTGGTGGACAGATGGACCAAGGTCCTGGCCATCGAAAAGATCTGGACCCGACCGCCCAGACAAAGGGCACACGTGGCACAACCGTCCACCCCAACTTAAGCGGGAGAACTCAAGACACATGCCCCGACGTCAACATACCACTACGGCCCAAAACAGTACTAAGGACAAAAGAAGAAGCATCCTCAAGCATTGGCGCAATGGTCATAACCATCAAAACAAGAAGGCTGGTGCTAATTCCAGCAACTCCCAGTCCGGTCAACGGACAAAGAACAGCTCAGACCTATCCGGCCCGAGCCATACACTCGATCAACCATGTGAAATCCATGGTACTCCTAGAAGGATGGCAAAGCATACCAACAGAGAACGCCGGATCCTCAAAACAAAGTGGCTGGTCGCACGCTGGAAACAATGAAGGGAAGCATCTGGTCAAGAGCCCCCCCCCCCCCATAGCATAAAAGTACGGCCGATCGCCCCCGACCGCATTAACCACAAAGAACTCAATTGCAGTACCTCCGGACATAGCAAAACCGGGGCCCCATAACACATAAAACCCCGGGTATGAAACCACAAACAACATCTCCTAAAGGAGGCTAGGGGCAAAGGCCAAGTTTTACGGCCCATCATTCCTAAACGGTTGTCTTGGATCACCAAAAATACTTCGCCAAAGAATAAATCTTGGCACCTTCCCACCATGCGGTAATTCTACCGTATGCTAACCGAGACGAACCACGTTGACTAGATTCCACGTGGTCAATCACTCGAGCCAACACCATGTGATACAATCATTCACGGCGAACCCGCCCTCGGTGAAATCATCTGACTGCCGGAGTAGCAAGTCGCGCGTGCCTATCAAAATTTTGATATGACAGCCAACTATCCGGACACCAATTGAGGAGTCGCGCTACCCAACGGTATAATAATGGCTGGGTTTACGAGGTCCGATCGAGAGCCCTCGGACCAACCACAAGAGGACGTTCGGCTACCTCCGAGTATTTGCCTTACAAACTAACTTTGACGCAGAACAGGATTGGTGACGTGGAATCAGCCAGGACACACAAGGAGCCCTCCCCCCTAAAAGAAGGCAGTCCGGATTCACTCTTGATCCGATGACAACCCCTCCAGTCCGGCTGAGGGAGTCCTGGATTAGGGGGTGTCCGGATAGCCGGACTACCATCATCAGCCGAACTATCATTGGCGGGACTATCATCATCGACCGGACTCCAAGACTATGAAGATACAAGATTGAAGACTTCACCCCGTGTCCGGGATGGGACTTTCCTTGGCGTGGAAGGCAAGCTTGGCGATCTGGATATGTAGATCTCCTACCATTGTAACCCGACTCTATGTAACCCTAGCCCTCTCCGGTGTCTATATAAACCGGATGGCTTTAGTCCGTGAGACTAGAACATCAACAACCCTTACAATCATACCATAGGCTAGCTTCTGGGTTTAGCCTCCTTGATCTCGTGGTAGATCCACTCTTGTAAACATCCACAATATCAATATCAATCAAGAAGGACGTGAGGTTTACCTCCATCAAGAGGGCCCGAACCTGGTTAAACATCGTGTCCCTTGTCTCCTGTTACCATCCGCCTAGACTTACGATTCGGGACCCCTACCGAGATCCGCCGGTTTGACACCGACATTGGTGCTTTCATTGAGAGTTCCTCTGTGTCCTCACCGATAAACGGCTTGATGGCCTCTTCAATCAACAACGACGCAGTCCTGGGTGAGACTTTTCTCCCGGACAGATCTTTGTATTCGGCGGACCAGACCGCGGGCCAACTCACTTGGCCATCTGGAGCAGATCGAAAGCTACGCCCCTGGCCGTCAGGTCAGGTTTGGAAGCCTAAACTTCGCGGCCGATATCCGCGGGGACTTGATCTTCGTCTGCTTCATGTAATCTCATATGATGGTAACCAGCTGTCAGATCCAGCTTAGTAAACTAAACAGCACAAGAGCTTGTTCTGAAGGAACCGCACTCAAAGGTAATGTTTACTTTATCAAATCATTCTTACTCCTTGGTTACCCCTGATGAAACGAGCCTATTCATTTGACCA